>JAZDUH010000145.1:3465000-4050000 GCA_036419115.1 Scarus forsteni
TTAGGTGTTTAAATGTGGTGTGAGTGGTGTGACAGGAGGCCAAGTGTCCAGAGAAAGTTAGCAGCTCCGTTATCCCTCTGATGTGCAGCATGGATCAACAGAGACCCGGCTCAGTTTTTACTGTCTGAATCTTTGAGACACATTAATGTCAGCATTCAGCCTTCAATGTATTCCTCTAATAACCTGTTCTTTATCATCTTATATCCTTATTTTATTACTGCCCTCCTTACTTTGTGAGTAAAACACCTTTTATTAATCTCTACCCCTCTATTGGATCAAAAATGACCCATATCCTGTATCCTGTCTTATTTAGTTCATGACTGAGTGTTTCAGTCATATTTCTTGTGGAATTAATGTATTTTATTAGTAAATATAACAAGTTTGGACTAAATTACTCCTTATTGTTTTGTGGAAATCATCATTTTTATTTTCCTTTCCTTCTTTAATGAACAATGACACCTTTTGCATTTCTAAAACTAAGTTTAGAAATACAACATAAGTAAGTAATAAGTAACTAATTAGTAAATCTAAGCGTTACCTCGTTATATTATAGTGAGGGAACGAGAAGGAGAGTGGAGGAGAAGTTAGAGGATCAGGAGAGTGGTGGTCACATCTGTTTAGTTTGCAGTGGTGATGATCTGTCTCTTAATGAAGAAATGTTAATGAAGAAAATACTCAAACATGAAATGTTGTTCATGTTTTAGTCCAGAAAAAGAAAAAGAAGCTCTTTATGATGCCTTCAGTAAGACGAGGAAGTTCTCCAAATACAATGTAGTCAAAGCGATAAGTATTTTGAATAGGGGAGACCGGGTATGGTTATAACATGGAAAGAGTTGAAACACCACCAATTCCACAAATCAGGGAGAAGATAGGAGTCATGTGATCATTTCAGGATTTACCCACTTCCTCCCATTCATACGTGGTAATTGTAAAGTATAACAAGTTTGTACTAAATTACTCCTTATTGTTTTGTGGAAATCCTCATTTTTATTTTCTTATCTTTATTTAATTAACAATCACACCTAAATAAGTAAGTAATAAGTAACTAATTAGTAAATCTAAGCGTTACCTCGCTACATTATAGTGAGGGAACGAGAAGGAGAGTGGTGGTCACATCTGTTTAGTTTGCAGTGGTGATGATCTGTCTCTTAAGGGCCGTTAATGAAGAAAATACTCAAACATGAAATGTTGTTCATGTTTTAGTCCAGAAAAAGAAAAAGAAGCTCTGTGTGATGCCTTCAGTAAGACGAGGAAGTTCTCCAAATACAATGTAGTCAAAGCGATAAGTATTTTGAGTAGGGGAGACCGGGTATGGTTATAACATGGAAAAAGTTGAAACACCACCAATTCCACAAATCAGGGAGAAGATAGGAGTCATGTGATCACTTCCTCCCCATTCATACTGTATAAGTAACATAAAAGTGATGAGTAACCTGAAAAGTTACTTTTCATAGAGGGTAACTAAGTAAAGTAACAAATTACTTTTTTCAGAAGTAACGATCAAACACTACTTTTTTAAAGTAACTTCCCCAACACTAAAAAGTATTCTTCCCAGAAATGACAAGAGCGATAAGGTTTTTTTTTGACTATTTGAATAAAACAAACACACAAAAGTTTTATTAGTGATATAATCAGTAACTCAGCACAAGTGTGAGCAGTTCACGACAACGCTGGAGAAAAGTTAATCGCTGTAGTATGCTTGCGGTTCAGTAGATGGCGGTGTAGGTCTGCAGAGAGGCAGCGCTGCTACAACAAACAAACAAAGAAGAAAACCTTTCACAAACGGCGAATAGGCGCACAGAGAAGCAGGAGTTTCTTTTCTGGACAACAAATCAGTTCGGACAACAAATCTGTTTAGATGGTTTTGACTTGATGTAACCGAAGTAAGACGCTCACACGTTACTCAGCAGACGGCCAGTTGTTGTTCCTGGTATGCACGCAGCCTTCATCTGAAAGAGTACTGCGCATGCGATAGCGGATCTGGGTTTATGGAGCTGAATGGAGGCGTAATCAATCTTTAGATACAAACACAATGCGTTCTCATCTAAACACAAAAACCAAAAACGTATCAGATTTGACTGTTTTTGGCGTCATGTAAACGCAGCCTAAAACAGAGGTGGGCTCAGGACTCTCTGCTCTACTGGTTTGAGATCTGGTGACTGTGGAGGTCACTGCAGTGCAGTGAAGTCGTCATCTTGTTGGAGAAACCAGTTTGAGATGATCTGAGTGTCGTGGTGTGTTCTGTCCTGTTCTGCTGGAAGTCTCCAACAGAAGACGAGTCCACTGTGGTGATGAAGAGATGTGAGAATCAGTGTGATCACTGTGCTTTAATATTCTTTTATTATTTCTCTAGATGGCTGCGGTCAGAAAGAAACTGGTGATTATTGGTGATGGCGGGATTGGAAAAAAAAGCCTCATCCTGATGTTCAGCACAAATCAGTTCTCTGAAGTTTCTTTGCCCACAGTGAAGGAATACTAGAGCAGACATAGAAGTGTGACAAACAGGTCAGATTAAATAATTTTCATATTTATAGCAGGTCTTGGAAACAGAGTGAAGGAGTGATGACAGATCAGAGAGATGATGGTTCTAAATGTGGGTCATATTTTGGTATGGAAGAGAACTGATAAAGTTTTTCTGATAGATTCTGCTTAATGATCAGATTCTTAACTGGTATTGGTTTTTAATTTCCATCACTACGTTTTGTAGTTGACAGTTCTTAGCAACACTTAAGTGTCAAAATGGCGGCAACTGCAAATTTGTTGTACTTTATTAATTTGGTCCAATGTTAATTTACACTGTATTGCCAAAAGTATTCACTCACTCATCCAAATAATCAGAATCAGGTGTTCCAGTCACTTCCATGTCCACAGGTGTATAAAATCATCACCTAGTCATGCAGACTGCTTTAACAAACATTAGTGAAAGAATGGGTCGCTCTCAGGAGCTCAGTGAATTCCAGCGTGGAGCTGTGATAGGATGCCACCTGAGCAACAAATCCAGTGGTGACATTTCCTCACTCCTAAATATTCCACAGTCAACTGTCAGCTGGATTATAAGAACGTGGAAGTGTTTGGGAACCACAGCAACTCAGCCACCAAGTGGTAGGCCACGTAAACTGACGGAGCGGGGTCAGCGGATGCTGAAGCACATAGTGAGAAGAGGTCGCCAACTTTCTGCAGAGTCAATCTCTACAGACCTCCAAACTTCATGTGGCCTTCAGATTAGCTTAAGAACAGTGCAGAGCTTCATGGATGGGTTTCCATGGCCGAGCAGCTGCATCAAGCCTCACATCACCAAGTGCAATGCAAAGCGTGGATGCAGTGGTGTAAAGCACGCCGCCACTGGACTCTAGAGCAGTGGAGTTCTCTGGAGTGACCAATCACGCTTCTCCATCTGACAATCTGATGGACCAGTCTGGGTTTGGAGGTTAGGAGAACCATACTTGTGGGACTGCATTGTGCCAAGTGTAAAGCTTGGTGGTGGAGGGATTATGGTGTGGGGGTGTTTTTCAGGAGCTGGGCTTGGCCCCTTAGTTCCAGTCAAAGGAACTCTGAATGCTTCAGCACACCAAGACATTTTGGACAATTCCATGCTCCAACTTTGTGGGAACAGTTTGGAGCTGGCCCCTTCCTCTTCCAACATGACTGTGCACCAGAGCACAAAGCAGGTCCATAAAGACATGGAGGACAGAGTCTGGTGTGGATGAAGTTGACTGGCCTGCACAGAGTCCTGACCTCAACCCCATACAACACCTTTGGGATGAATTAGAGCAGAAACTAAGAGCCAGGCCTTCTCGTCCAACATCAGTGTGTGAGCTCACAAATGCTCTTCTGGAAGAATGGTCAAAAATTCCCATAAACACTCCTAAACCTTGTGGACAGCCTTCACAGAAGAGTTGAAGCTGTTACAGCTGCAAAGGGTGGACCCACGTCAGATTGAACCCTGTGGATTAGGAATGGGATGTCACTTAAGTTTATATGCGAGTCAAGGTGAGCGAATACTTTCAGCCATATAGTGTATGTATTGTTATGGAGGGAAAGATGCAATTGCAATTGACTGGCGACCGGTTCAGGGTTTACCCCGCCTCTCGCCCAATGACAGCTGGGATAGGCTCCAGGCTCAGAATAAAAGTACTGTGGGTATGTTTTATGTAAATAAAGTCCTTTAGCTTTTACTCAAGTAAAAGATTTATAGAGAGTTACTGTTTGTGTATTTGAGGACAGTTTTATCAGACTAACTGTTCTTTTATTTCAGTTTAATATTTGTGTATTTTTTATCCTTGTCTAAAATGTCTCTAGACTGAAGGAAGGATTTCCTGCTGTATTATGTTGATATTTAGTGTTATAATACTCTCCTCATCCATAAATTCAAAGCCCACGCTGAAAGAGTTACCTGTCTGTTATTGTTGTAGGTGGAGCTGTATCTCTAAACAACGATTCAGGACTACTACGACATTGTGCTTCTGTTGCTATCCTGAAACAGATGCCGTCCTCATGTGCTTTGACAGCCCGACAGTTTGGGTGAGACATCTGCCTTGTTTACCTTTTAATGAATATCATGTTTGCATTAATCCATACTGAAGATTTATCATCTCTGCTGCAGACAACATCCCAGAGTTGTGGGTGCCTGCAGCTAAACAGTTCTGCCCCAACGTGCCCATAATCCTCGTAGGAACCAAGAAAGACCTGAGAAATGATGAGGACACACGCCGAGTGCTGGCCAAGATGAAGCAGGTCAGTGAGGCTTTGGGTCTCTGGAGCTGGTCTGGATGCCTTCAGATGTTTGAGCATGTGGATGGCTGTACATCAGGAGCTAAAAGTGCTTTAGATGTGTGATTGTTATCATTGATAATCATATATAAATGTCTCTTATAAAGTCTCTCTCAAACGCTGACAAAGAGACTGTCAGTGTTTTTTTCTTCTGATGATTCATTTAGTTTGTTTAGTTTTGATCGAGGAACGCTAAAGCAGCATCTGTGCTAATCTCTTCATGAGTCCAAGTTAACAGTGCTCTTTGTCTTTAAGCCATTGCTCACATGTCCAATCATTTTCAAATTTCTCTGTAAAGCTGCCTGTATCGAATGATCTGGGCGACCACTCTACGTGTAAAGTCAATGTGCCATGTCTTTTTATTTGATTTATAAATCACAGGTGCCAGTGAGTTCAGAGGAGAAAAGATGGCTGGCTGATCAAGCGTCTGTTACCTGGAGTGCTCGGCCAAGTTCAATCGTGAGGGAGGTGTTTGAGATGTTTTAAGCTGCACTGGAGTTCAAGAGACCAAGCAAAAAGAGAGTCTGTGCTCTGCTCTAGAGTTTAAGGTCACTCTGGGTAAATCCGAGGGGCAGTCGTGGTACAAAGGAGAAAAGTCAAACCAGGTCAAAGGGCAAAACAGAAGGTCAGAAGGAAAAATTGACCTAACACTGAAGTCTGAAAAGAAAAAAATGCCCTTGTACAAATGTACAAGCCTGGAGAAGATTAAGGCTTGGATGAGTGAAAATTTCTTACAGCTGAACAGCTCCAAAACAGAGGCCATCCACATTGGTACTCCACACCAGCTCCATTCCTCAGTCATTTCTTTGTCTCCTTTCTCGGGTACAACTTTCCCCTCTCTCCCTCCGTTACTAATTTGGGTGTCAGGTTTGACCCCCATCTTAGCTTTAACCATCATGTAAATCACATCTGCAAAACCTCCTTCAAACTCCGACCATCTCTCTCCCGTCACCTCCAGGCTGGACTACTGTAACGCACTCCTCATCGGGATCCCTGGCAGGAGCCTCAAAAGGCTTCAGTATGTTCAGAACCCGGGTCCTGATAAGGGTGCGTAAACATGACCACATCACCTCCATCCTTCGCACTCTGCACTGGCTACCCATTCACCTCCGCATTAAATTTAAAATACTCCTACACACCCATCACTGTCTGCACGGTGCAGCCCCCACCTACCTCACTGAACTCCTCCACCCACACACTTCAGCCAGAACCCGGTCAGGCCAACTGCGCCCGCCCAGGACTCGGCTCAGGACCATGGGCCGCAGGGCCTTCGAGGCTGCTGCTCCCCGTCTGTGGAACATCCTCCCCGACCACCTCAGGGCTCCACAGACGGTGGACTCTTTTAAAAAAGGACTGAAAACCTTTTTATTTCGTATTGCTTTTCCTGATTGACTTTGTTGTTATTATTATTGCCGACTGCTTTTACTGTTTTTATTGTCTTTATCATTGTTTTTATTGTTTTCTTGACTGTGCACTTTGAGATTTGCCCGCAAATGTTAAGTGAGAAATAAACGAAATCCATTATTATTATTATTATAAATGTGGTTGATGACCCTTGGTGCACATGTGAGGCAGACAAAATGACAGATTAAGCATCATCTTATAAATCTAGCAAACCTAAAGGTGCTATGAGGAGAATCTGTTTCCTGCGACATTAAGACTCTGCTACCCATGAGCACGTGCGGCAACTGTCGTAATGCTGCGTTCCAGTAACCCCGGGAGTGACATCATCTCCAACTTAAATGCGTTCCAGTTGAAGTCGGAAAAAAACATGCCGATCTACCAGGCTATTGTTAGGTGTTGTTAGCACGTCCTGCGTTGTTGTATGAAGAATGTGATTATCACTATGGCAGCATTTTTGTAAATATAAGTCCAACAATACTATGTATACAGCTGATCTAGAGCTACACACCTCAGTCAGAAGTGCAAATAAATTGATTATTACAGGAGCTAAATAACTGTTCACACTGGGGGCATCCAGCTTCCATTGTCAACTCACCGAGTTCCCTGTTGGAAATTCTGACTTCGGTGGGCGTCTCAGTTGAAGTTTCCTACTTAGGACTCAGAAATTCCTAATTCTGACTACAACTGGAACGCACTGAAAGACATGACCCAGGTACGTAGCGATATTTTTGGTGTGTGACAACAAGCAAATTTTGGAAAACTTAGTATCGTAGTTTTGTAGCTGGCTATATATGGCTACTTACAGCCCGGTGCTCTAAGACGTGTCTGAATAATATAAATTTGCTCTAGTTTTAATTGTCTTGTTCCTGAAGTTGAGTATCCAGGCCAGTCCAACCCTGTCTGACCCGACCGTGAAGCTAAGGAATAGCATTTATAGATAACCTATTTTGATGCTATAAAACTCATCTTAGAGTGTGTAGAGTGTGATGGAGTGCTACTCCAGATGACTGGCCTCCACAGTCGCCGGACCTGAGCCCAATCGAGATGGTTTGGGGTGAGCTGGACCGCAGAGTGAAGCCAAAAGGACCAACAAGTGCTCAGCATTTCTGGGAACTCCTTTAAGACTGTTGGAAACCATTTCAGGTGACTACCTGTTGAAGCTCATAAAGAGAATGAAGAGTGTGCAAAGCAGTAATCAGAGCAAAGGGTGGATACTTTGAAGAAACTAGAATATAAGACATGTTTTCATGTATTTCACACTTTTTTGTTAAGTACATAATTCCACGTGTGTTCATTCATAGTTCTGATACCTTCAGTGAGAATCTACAATGTAAATGGAGATGAAAATAAAGAAAATACATTGAATGAGAAGGCGTGTCCAAACTTTTGGCCTGTGCTGTGTATTGTTATTATGTTTTGATTATGATAGAATTGATGCTGTAAAGTGGTATAAGGGAAATTAAAAATTATTAACCCTGATCACAGGTTAAGCAACAGAGCCTTTGTCTTTCTGTCCACATTTGAGTATCTTATTAAATCATTCATATCAGGGCAGGTAAAGGGGAAAAGTCTGTGGTATTCTTATATAAACGGAAAGAGCTGACTGAGCCACGCACTGGCCTGACAAAGTCTTATTGCATAAAGAAATTTGAACTAAATGTATGAAATTATTTATATAAATTAAGTTTCCTTGATTGATTGTTTGATACTGAGTTGAAAAGTGTTGTAGTGCCAGAATGGGCTGGCAAACTCCTGAAAATAATCTAAATCAGATATACATGTTAGAAACTGTGCTCTCTTAGTAAATCAGCAATTTTTTACTTCAAACCATAACAGGATACTGAAATATGTTTAGAGCTTTACTACTGTTGATGCCACAGGTCATCAAAATTAATTAGTTTTAGCAGTTAATAAAGTAAAGTATCAAAAATTCTATAATCTATTTGTTTTAGATCTGAACTGACCATGTGGTCCAGCATCAGTGAGCATCATGTGACCCACATGCCGGTCTCACTCACAGTGTAACACCTCTCATGGACGAGTACTGCAGCTCTCTCCATCCATGAAAATAAAAATTCATGGCAGTGACAGACTCATGGATGCTCATACCTGAAATCTGTCCCCACCACATTTGTCTCCATTGTTTATAAATTAAAGGTAAGCCTCTTGAGATGTAGCATCTCATTTTCAAGAGAGGTATCATGTCTATCTGGTGCTAAAAATATAAATTCCACTGTAATAATAATTGAGTGTTATTGCACCTCCCTACAGTCAGCAGTTTGAACAGAAAGCAGAAGCTTTGGTGTGAAATAAGAAACTTTATGTTAAAAGTACACAGCCTATCAAAGTGAAACAGAAAGTGGGAGTATACAGGTATCCATACTAATTGGCTAGCATATAACTCAATCATAATTTCAACCCCTGCTATTGGTTAAAACTATAAGAAGTGGGCGTGTCCAATCTGTGCTACACTGATTTTGAGGTCCAAGAGGAGCAAGGCAAGAAAGGTGAGTACCTCTGATAGAAAGTGGTTAAAACTCGTTTTTAATCTGCTCTGTGAATGTTTCTCTGTTTGTTAAAGATTGTTTTAGGTTAAGGAAAAGTGTTTGGATATTTTAATGTTGTGTGACTAGATTGACAGGAGGTTAACTGTCCCAGAAAGTTAACAGGCTAATAGTTAGCCTGTGTAAAGGGACTTTGAACTGCTGCTGACAGGTGAACTCCCTTAACTCCGTATATATCACCGTAATAAGACGGATAAAGAAATAATACAGCTTCTTCTGCCAGGGATTTTATTTTACCCAAAGCAAGTCCAACAAATTTTCAAACCAAAATGTTAAGAATTAGGCCTATAGATGAGACTAAATAAACTAAACAGACAATAACTGACAATTCAACAAAAATGACCTGATGAAATGAGACCAGGGAGCATATACACACGTGGATATAATTGTTGGTACCCTTCTGTTAAAGAAAGAAAACCCACATGGTAGCTGAAATAACTTAAAACTGGCAAAAGTAATTATAAATAAAATGTGCTGAAAATTAACTGATTAAAATCTGACATTGCTTTTGAATTGTGGTTCAACAGAATTATTTAAGAACAAAACAATACTGAAACTGACCAGATCAAAAATGATGGTACCCTTCACTTGATATTTTGTTGAACATCCTTTTGAGTCGATCACAGCAATCAGGTGATTTCTGTAGCTCTCGGTGAGACTTCTGCACCTGTCCACAGGTATGTTGGCCCACTCCTCATGAGCAAACTGCTCCAGCTGTCTCAGGTTTGAAGGCTGTCATCTCCAGACTGCATGTTTCAGCTCCTTCCACAAATGTTCATCAGGATTTAGATCAGGGATTATAGAAGGCCACTTCAGAATAGTCCAGTGTTTTGTTCTGAGCCATTCTTGGGTGTTTTTAGCTGTGTGATTGGCTCATTATCCTGTTGGAGGACCCATGACCTGTGACTGAGACCAAGCTTTCTGACACTGGGCAGCACATTTCACTCCAGAATGTCTTGATAGTCTTGAGATTTCATTGTACCTGCACAGATTCAAGACACCCTGTGTCAGATGCAGCAAAGCAGCCCCAGAACATAACTGAGCCTCCTCCATGTTTCACAGTAGGTACAGTGTTCTTTTCTTTGTATGCTTCATTTTTGTGTCTGTGAACATAGAGCTGATGTGTCTTACCAAAAAGCTCCAGTTTTGTCTCATCTGTCCAAAGGACATTCTCCCAGAAGCTTTGTGGCTTGTCAATATGGTTATTTGAAAATTCCAGTGTCACTTTTTTATGATTTGCTTTCAACAGTGATGTCCTCCATTCAGTCCACTTTGGCTCAAACAGTGATGGATGGTGCGATCTTGACCTTAGAGTTCTTCTCTAATCTCTTTGAAGTTGTTCTGGGCTCTTTGGTTTCCATTCGTATTCTCCGTCTCTTCAGTTTGTCATCAGTTTTCCTCCTGCAGCCACGTCCAGGGAGGTTGGCTACAGCCCTGTGGACCTTAAACTTCTGAATAATCTGTGCAGCTGTAGTCACAGGAACATCAAGCTGCTTGGAGATGATCTTATAGCCTTGAACATGCTTGTCTATAATTTTATTTCTGATCTCCTGAGACAGCTCTCTCCTTAGCTTTCTGTGGTCCATGTGTAAAAGCAGAAGAGGCCCAAACAGCAGGAAACATCTGTGTAATTTGATATGTCAAAATGAAGTGTTCCTTATTCATGTTTGAAGCTGTTTTTCCTGATGGCTCACAGGATGTTTGGATACACCTCTTCTGTTCGTTCATGACCTGTTAAGTTTTGGCATGCTGGGGCCAGTTACAGGAATCTGAAATTACTAGCCCAACTCAACTCCCCCAGTGACATCAGCAGACCTGATTCATCTCAGAGAGCTGCCTTCAGCATCTCCCCTTACCCAATATCCAGTTAACTCAAAGAAAAGAGATCAGAATTAATAACAGAGAATTGATCGGAATCTTACAACGAATAAATAGTGTGCTCTAAATTTAAACAGTGTTACACATTAAGCAACAAAAGAACAAAATTCTCAATAAAAATAATGTGTAGATGTGTTTTTGTACCTGTCAAATTAATGAAGAGAGCAACTGATGATGAGGTGAGGGTGAACGTTAACCATGTGGCTGTGACAATCACATACAGAAAGAAGACTCAAAACCCACCTGTTCCAAAATGCATACTCCTTACCATGAATATTCCACTCTCATCCACTTATCCATCACTGTTTGTTGCATTTTGCTGATTTTATAGTTGTATTGTTTTGTTGATTTTATTGTTGTTGTTTTATCCTGTACAGTGTCCTTGGGTGTTTTGAAAATGTACATTTGTTATTGTTAAGACAATAATAAAAATGTTGAATATTACAAACAGCACATACAGTACATTAATATTTGTGTTTATTGTTAATAATCAAACACATTAATACAAATTCACACCCTGAGAGCTCCTTCCTTCTTGTGCAAAAGGTGCTGGAGCAGAGATGTTTGTCCACATCTCAATAACAGCACAACATTGTTGCTGCAGACGTACCTTTAGCCATATCCTCAATTTGCTCTATTGCCTTGGTTCCCAAAGGGGGGGGGGGGGCAGATCTCAAGGCCTTTATGAATCTCTGTCAGGTTAAAAAAATGTAGTAACCATAGACCAACTTAAAAAACACTTCCCGGCCTACATCATAAATTTGTTTATTTATGTAAATGATCTGTGACCCTGTTTGGTGTCTTTTCCAGGGATTTATCCCCCAAAACCCATTTTTGACCAGACAACACATTTTATTTGTGACAGCACTTACAGTGAGCCAGCTCACCTTGTCATACCAGGAATGCTGAAAAGACCTGTTACTTTTCCCCACCTTTTGCACTAAATCAGTCTTAGGAGTTGATCTGCCCTGCTGTTTAACTCTAATTTTCTCTTCATGCGAAAGACTATCAGACGGCTTCGCCAAAATCTGGTCGACAACATTCATACTTTCTGCCATGATGTGCAGCTTGCTAGCAGCTGGAGCTGCTACGTGAAACTACTGTTTGACAGGCTGTGAGTGTGAGTGACAGGGAGAGAAGCTCCGCAGCTGCTCATTGGTGAAGCAGCTGAGGCAGGAAAGAATCTTTGAACACAACGCTAGTTGTTTTTAAGAAAGATAAAGTTGCTGGTGATCGATAAAGTCTCCGGATCAGTCCAGAACAACCGAATGTAAAACTTAGAAGATGCTCCGGTGGAGGGTTATACTTCAAGATCACTGATTGGCTCATTTCACTGTCAATCAAAAAGGGATTTGGCCTCAGACAGATCATCCAATCATCATACAGAAGCCGAGCGTCCAGGCCAGCCCACTGCCTCATAGACCCCAGAGATGCTGAGTGTCCGATGGGCGGGAAAAAGCCCAGTGTTTATCCAATGACCGTCCAGTTTCCACAGTGGAACAACCCACTCTACGCTTCCCCCGAAGTCAGAAGACGCTCAGCGTCCAACTGAGTTAAAGGAAGTCGCGCCAGTTACAGTTAATACGCAAAGAGCTCGTCACAGTGCCAGTGAGCATAAAGATACAGAGTGCACGCGACAGCGGTCCTGAATCATATTGTAACTTAAACAGTCATCTGCTCATATATGCTCAGTTTTTACGTGAATAGAGCGATTTTAAAAAATGACGAGGCAGTCTTGAAGTTAAGTAAAACTCGTCTTTCCTGAGCGGTCCAGCTCTTGTTTTCACCTTTTCTAAATGATAAACTCATCCCGAGGTTTCCTTCATCACTTATTCTCCATGATATCAGATATCATATAAATCAGGTAAAATTTTACCTCCCCCAAAGAAAATAAATGTTTTGTTGTTTATTACTTTGTGTGTCTGAAATTTAACATTATGCGCTTAAGGATGTCAGAAAAGAGCAGGCTTTATCAACGTCTGTCTTGTACGATGCTCATGCACAAAGCGTGCGCTCTAAAAAAAATTTTTTTTGTGTTGCACAGTTCCTCTAATCTTTTCTTACTTTCACCCCTGGTTAAAGGGTGTTCATCTCTATATGTGGCCCTGTGATTGGCTAGTGGCCGGTCCAAGGTGTGTCCAGCCTCTCACCCAATCACAGCTAATATAGGAATTTTTTTTCAAGCCCATTTTGTCAGTAATTGATCCAGAAAACATTCTAAGATGTCAATCAGTATTTCACATTTGAAAACAGAGTCACCACTCTGTTTGAATGAGATCTGGTGACTGTGGAGGCCACTGGAGTACAGTGAAGTCAATGTCTTGTTGGAGAAACCAGTTTGAGAAGATCTGAGTTTCAGTTCTTCAACAGAAGACCACTGTGGTCATAAAGAGATGAACATCAGTAACTCACCAGAGTGAAAATCACTGTAATTTAATTTATTTTATTATTTCTTTAGATGGAATCAATAAAGCTGGTGGCTGTTGGTGATAGCGTGAGCAGAAAAACTGACCTCATCATCGTGTACACCACTGATCGGTCCTCTAACGAGTATACGCCCTCAGTGTTTGACAACTATGCAATGACAGTCATGGTGGACGGCGAACCGGTCAGATGAGTATAATTTTCATGTTTATATCAGTTCTTTGAAAAAATAAATGAGCACTAACTTATCAGATGTTGTTCCTAAATGTGATTCATATTTTTTTGGGAAGAGAACTGATAAAGTTTTTCTGTTACTGTGCTATTAACCATTTAGCTTATCGATCAGATCTTTAATGATTCCTTTATTGATTCTCAACTGGTATTGGTTTTTGTTTTCCAGCCCTACATTTTGTAATCAAAAGTGCTTGAGCAACATTTAAATTTGCCCCTAGGTATGAGTGTGAGCATGAATGGTTTGTCTGTCTCTCTATGTGGCCCTGTGATTGGCTGGTGTCTATATGTATGCGTGTATGTATATATATATATATATATATATCTATATATGTATATACATATATATATATATATATATATATATATATATATATATATATATATATATATATATATATATATATATATATATATATATATATATATATATATATATATATATATATATATATATTCATACATATATATGTATATATATATATACATATATATATATATATATATATATATATATATATACATATACATACATATGTATATGTATGAATGTATATATATATATATATACATATATATACATATATATACACATTCATATATATATATATATATATATATATACACAGTATATATATATATTGTGCTTCTCTACTTTTGTTGGTTTATAGAGTGTTAGTATCACCTTTACATGAGTAAAATTTTATCGGAGTAACTGTTCTTTTATTTTAGTATAATCTTTGGGTGCACTCGTACTGTCCACGAATCATCCTCAAAGCCAGTGCTGTGCTCCGTCTTTAAGAGTTACCTGTGTTGTTGTTGTTGCTGTAGTGGATGGTGGGTATCTTTGACACAGCAGGTGAGGAGGACTACGACAAGCTGAGGCCGCTCTCCTATCCCCAAACAGACGCCTTCCTCCTGTTTTTCCATTGGCAACCCCAACAGTTTGAGTGAGATTTCTGCCTTGGTTATGTTTTTAATGAATATCATATTTGCATTAATCCACAATGAAGATTCATACCTTGTCTCTGCTGCAGAGAACATCTCAAAGAAGTGGGCTCCTGAGGTGAAACACCATTGCCCCAAAGTGCCTATAATCCTCGTAGGAACCAAGAAAGAACTGAGAAATAATGAGGACACACGCCGAGAGCTGGCCAAGATGAACCAGATCAGTGAGGCTTTGGGTCTCTGGAGCCTGCACCCTATCAAATCCAGATCCCATTATCACTGCACCGTTGTAACACTCTGTCACGGCTTTGTCCAGACAACATTCCTCAAAGAAATGGAAAATAAGAGCAGAAAGCTCATTAGCTCACCTGCCACTGGTTACATGTACAAGCCCTTTGACACCTGTGGCCATCACATAACGCAGGACGAGTGTGAGCTGTGTCTGTGGTTTCATCTATTATCAACAAAAGGACTTCTTTTAATCTCCATTTGGATCTCCTCTCACATCAGGAATAAATGAGTTTTTAATATTTTGCCTGATGTCCTGGTGAACACCCTGTCATGTTTGGTGAGAAAAGAAAGAACCTTCACAAAAAAGTAAAGTTCCTGTTTACCCAAAAACATGGCATAATCCATGAGTCTGATCAGTGTCTCCCAATTATTCGTCACCCTTCGTTGTTTCATAGCGTGCCTCTTTAGTGATCTACAGATCCACCCGAGTGTCCTCAAACATCTTTAAAAGCACCATAGCTTGTCCGTACCCTGCCATGCTTTGGTGTCTCCTTGCTGCCTCGGCGAAACAACTTATGTTAGCAAACCCAGTATCTCCAAACACCAAATCAATCAGTTGCAAGCAACCGGCATTCCCAGCAGTACAGTTTGTAGTGTTTCTTAGAAGCTGTAAGCCAGGAGTTGCTTGTCTGGAAAGTGGCCTGTTCGGCTGGAACAAGATGGCTCGCAAAAGGGTTGGCCAACCTCTTTTCACAAGATCCAGCTTCCTGTCACAGGCCTGTCTTGAAAATGGTGTGGATTGGCAGATTGAGGTGGTGGTCCCTCATTTCAAGAGGAGGGACCGGAGGGTGTGCCCTAACTATAGGGGGATCTGCTTCTCAGCCTCCCTGGTAAGGTCTATTTAGGGTACTGGAGAGGAGGAATAGTCGAACCTCAGATTCAGGAGGAGCATTGTGGTTTTCGTCCTGGTGGAGGATCTGTGGACCAGCTCTATATCCTTTGAAGAGTCCTTGAGATTGCTCAACCAGTCTACATGTAGTTTGTGTGCTGGCTATCAGAACCCCTGATATGATTTTATAAAACAGATCAGAGTTTGTCAAATAGACCAATTTCTTCTGCCAAATATTTTAATCAGCAGTTAAGTGTTTCAGACGTTAGCATTAAACTGGTATGATGGAACAATGAAAAAAATCTAAAATTGATATTGGTTCATCCCACACTCGTTTGCTGATGTCAGGAAAAGGTACAAATATCAGTCACTAAGGATGTTAAATTGATGCTGATGTGCATCCCTAGTTTCTATAATGTAACAGCTTTGCTCTGGAATCTTACAGATTTAAAAGTCACACATTTGTGGAAATGATGACACATTAAAAATGTTCCGAGTCAAACATCTAACTTATGAACATTTTATTAAGTAGCAGTGAATCAAATTTTCATAGTTAATCATCTCAGTTAACATTTTGTCATTGCTTCCTTTTTTATCCAATCATTACTCTTCTTCTTCTTCCTTTTATTTTGTTTTATAAATTACAGGAGCCGGTGAGTTCAGACGAGGGGAAGGAGATGGCACAGCGGATCGAAGCGTACGCTTACCTGGAGTGCTCCGCCAAGTTCAACGATGGTGTGACGGAGGTGTTCGAGATGGCCATCGTTGCTGCACTGGAGTTCGAGAGACCGAGCAAAAAGGGATGCTGTGCTCTGCTCTAGAGTTTTAGGTCACTCTGGGTAAACCTGACAAAGAAGAAAACTCAAACCAGGTCAAAGGGACAAAACAGAGGGTCAGATGGAAAAATAGACCGAACACTGAAGTCTGATCAAAGATTGAAGCTTTGCTATCTGACCTCCAGAACATGTGCCCTTGTACAAATGTGGTAGATGACCCCTGCTGCACATGTGAGGCTGACAAAATGACAGATTAAGCATCATTTTAAGAATCTAACAAACTTAACATTAACAGAGAAAACAGAGGTTTGATCAGGAATGAGGAGAGAAGGTGACTGACCTGAGCCCAGACAAACAGTTGAGGATGGATGGATCTTGATTTTATTGTTTCTTTTACTTTGGATAATTTGATGTGCATTAGTTCCAAATCTATATTGACATCATATCTATCATAATAATTATTATCTTTACTGTTCCAGTGAAACACTATGAAGAACACAGACATCTGCTGATCATTAATTTATTTTGCTGAATATTTGTAAAAACTCCATGATTATTGTCATTGTTACCTTTTCATCTTTTTTAATCACTTTTCTGCCTCTCTGGGAAGAACTTTGACTTAATATTGATTTTCCATGTAATTATTTATATAAATTAAAGCTGAATGGTTGATTTTTTGATGCTGAGTAATTCCTTGTTGTAAAGTGTCAGAATGGGCTGGTGAGCTCCTAAAATAATCCAGATGAACATGAGACTGTGTTCTCTCAGTAAAGCAGATATTTGACTTAAAACCACAAAAGGACACTGAAGTATGTTCAGAGCTTTAGTGCTGTTGATGCCACAGATCATTAAAATAAATTTGTTTTAGCAGTTGATAAAGTAAAGTATCAGAAATTCTACAATCTGTTTTTAATCTGAACTGACCACGTGGTCCAGCATCCCCGGGTACGTCTGCTTTATCTGTGAGCGCCGTGCGAGCCACATGCCGACCTCAGCGCTCTCACTCACGGTGTAACTGTTCACATGGACATCGTACCTCAGCTCTCTCCATCCACATCAGAGGAGGGTCACAGAATCTCTGCATCAAGCTGTACCTCTGAGAGAGGACCACACCATAAAGACGTCCCACCATTAAGACCTACGAGCATGACGTCCTGTCATTGATTCTTCATTTTAAGCCAGTTTGGATGGAGCAACAAGCCCACTGCAGAGCATAGATGTTAGAGTTGTTGACAATATGGCACAGAGTAGACCCAGACCCAGACTGGACTGGACCCTCATGGGGTAGAGAGCCTTACACAGCACCATCAGGGCTCCTCTGTTTTTATGTAAAGTTATACCAGCCTCTGTTTGTGTGTCTGTTTGTTTTTCTAGCAAGATCATGCAAAAACTGCTGGACAGATTTTGCTTAAATTTTCAGGAGATGTTGATAATGACCAAACTTGGACATGATCAGATTAAGTGGAGATAAGTATATCTGTCTGGATGCAAAATAATTCCAAAATTTCCGGAAATCCCATAAGTTAACACTGGGTGGAGTTTTAAAAGAAAATCATATCTTTGCCATTTCTTAGCATATTCACTTCCAATTTATCAGGAAAATATGGGGTCCATGTCTCTGTCATCAAGGTAAATTCATCTGAATCTGATCCAGTCTGATGTCACAAATAATCATTTAAGTTTGTATTCAGAAATCCCATTGTTAAAATTCAATAATTCATATAAAATCCAAACATTACATGAAGTTCCCTAAACTTGTGTTCATGCAGGATAACAGCCTCCATGTCTGTGCTGAGTTTGGTCTGGATCATGGTTCTGTTCTGGATCTTTTACAGGGTTTGTGGAAAAGCCACTGCAGGAGCTGAGCTGCTTGACAGAGGTCTGTGCTCTCCGAGTGCTTTTCTAATTAACATTTGTGACTGTGAACAAACTCTAGCAGTCATCAAAATGAAGATATCCTCCTTGCTGATGGAGCATAGCTGGGTCAATCCTACAATCCGGTGCCATTTGAGTCCCAATCACATTATACCTTTTATTTTGTTTAAAAACATCCCAATTTAAATTTTAAAAGTCACATGTTAAACAGTCATTTCCTCTCTACCATAAAACATCAAAATATGGAAGATTTTTTTATTTTACTGTATAATAATATATCTTATATTTTTGCAAACAGGCCAAACTCATGTGTCCCAACTCATGTTTGCATGACTACAGTTATAAATATAAGTCATAAAAATTAAACAATTTCTACATTTTTTGTTATTGTTATGTAATGTGAGTTGTCAGCTTTCTGAACAAATATAATATTTCTGTATTAATAAACTTTTAATGCTTTAAAACTTGAAAATATGCTGTGTCTCTGGGTTGACTGTCCCCCATGTTACTATGATGAATATCTCTTCAAATACACACAATGACCACTCCTCTAGTCACATGATCTTCAGGAAGTAACAAAGATTTTTTGAGGAAATGTTCTGCAAGAAGCAGAGTAAGTATCACTCTTCACTCTACTTCTTTTTAACCTTTAATTATGGCTCTCTGATGTGGTGAAGCACAACTCGTCCACTCTGTTACGCTGTTTGTTGAATTTGACAACTTTTTGCAAATTTTAAAATCTAGTTAATAAATAAGTTGTAAATCTTCCTTTGTAGTCACCAGGTACTAGCATGCTACTCATGCCATGAGTAGTAATGGCTAACTTAAGCCAAAAACGTCCCCCCGTTACTATTTTCCACAGTAATAATTGAAATGTATGGTTATACAATGTTATATGTCCACCCTGTTACATGTTGTCCACCCTGTTACTGCTGTATCTTTGTATTTTTTTTTTTTACATTAATTCAAGAATGTTCAAAAATATTTTGATTGTCTTTGTAGTTATTTACATGGCAAATGAATTGAGAAACTGGAAATAGTTAAAAACAGGGCACATGTCACATGAACTTCCTTTTTATTGCAAATGAAATGTGTTGAATGTACATTTTGTGATGGAATAAAACATTTTTTTTTTCAAGATAATGGGTATTTATGGATATTTTTAAAGAATACTTTTATTTATAAAATAGGGGACATTGAGGTCTTCTGAAAATGTAAAAAGCACAATGACTATACATTCAGAACACTTATCAATAAAGATGAAAATGTCCCATAACAGGGTGGACATTTGGACCATGTTGCATGTCAAGAATTTGGTCAAAATTATTAGAGTTCAATATCCTGAGCTTGACAGATATCATTTTCTTGTAGTTTAAAAAGCCCTCTTTCAGAGTATATCAAAAATTCTTGCAAAGTTTTACATTTTTTAAAAGACAGTCACAATGCTGAAATGGCACCGAATTGTAGGAATGACCCAGCTGCCTTTCATCTTGTGAAATGAAACTATCTTCTACGGCCTCACTTTGGTAGCAGAGTTTGGCTGTTCCTCTGCCTGTTTGAAGCCTCATTTAGGTTAAAGACTGTTTCAGCGATGAAGCTCTAAGCAGCTCCTGTTTGGTGTCACAGGTTCAATCAAAATAAATCTGTAAAGTTGGCAAAGTGTCCCCTGAAGAACTGAACCTGGTTTGAAGAGTGTTCAGTCCAAGTTCAGTGACTCCTGAGTACTCTCTTTGCAGTTTGTATCTTTATGTCCAAGATTCAAAGCCTCTACTAAACTAAAACTGATCTGTTCTTTTTGAGGTGACAGTCTATTGTGTTAAAACAGATGTAGCAAATACATTTTATTCTTTAATGAGTGATAATTCTGATTAATAAAAGTGGACCTTTAGTAATAAACATGTGCATTGTTTATTTTACCCAGATCACAGTAAAATATGGTATTTTATGGCCAATTTGTGTCAAAATAGCAGCATAAATCTGTTGATATCTGCAGATCTTAATCCAGTAATTTTGTGCGTCCACTTGAAGAAAACACAGTGTCTAAAAATAATCTGGCAGATGTTCATGTTGCACAATAGGGCAGATTTACAGAAATTTAAAGGGAGCTGATCATTCTGCACACTACAAGTCTATTAATAAAGTTTATTAAGAATTGAGACAGCAAAGAACATTCATCTGAAAATGCCTCTAAAGAATGTGACATATATATATTGTATCAGGAAAAATTTTGCAATATAATGTCTCCAAATCAATCAATCAATCAAAATGTATTTATATAGCACTTTTCATACAATAAAATGTAGCACAAAGTGCTTTACAAAGAGACAAATGAATTAAAATGAAGGATTTATGACCCAAACCCACTCCACCAGCCCCTGAACCACCCACACAGCAATCCATACACAGTGTTGATAAAAAGCATCATAAATAAAAGACAATAATAAAGCACACACATGAATAAAAAAAGAAATTAGAAAAAACTTTACTGATAGAAAATGGTTAAAATCGTTTTTTAATCTGCTCTGTGAATGTTTATGGTGGTTTCTCTCTTTGTTAAAGATTGTTTTAGATGAATGAAATGTGTTTAGGTGTTTAAATGTGGTGTGAGTGGTGTGACAGGAGGCCAAGTGTCCAGAGAAAGTTAGCAGCTCCGTTATCCCTCTGATGTGCAGCATGGATCAACAGAGACCCGGCTCAGTTTTTACTGTCTGAATCTTTGAGACACATTAATGTCAGCATCCAGCCTTCAATGTATTCCTCTAATAACCTGTTCTTTAACATCTTATATCCTTATTTATTACTGCCCTCCTTACTTTGTGAGTAAAACACCTTTTATTAATCTCTACCCCTCTATTGAATCAAAAATGACCCATATCCTGTATCCTGTCTTATTTAGTTCATGACTGAGTGTTTCAGTCATATTTCTTGATGAATTAATGTATTTTATTAGTAAATATATCAAGTTTGTACTAAATTACTCCTTATTATTTTGTGGAAATCATCATTTTTATTTTCCTTTCCTTCTTTAATGAACAATGACACCTTTTGTATTTCTAAAACTAAGTTTAGAAATACAAATTAAGTAAGTAATAAGTAACAAATTAGTAAATCTAAGCATTACCTCGTTATATTATAGTGAGGGAACGAGAAGGAGAGTGGAGGAGAAGTTAGAGGATCAGGAGAGTGGTGGTCACATCTGTTTAGTTTGCAGTGGTGATGATCTGTCTTTTAATGAAGAAAATACTCAAACATGAAGTGTTGTTCATGTTTTAGTCAAGAAAAAGAAAAAGAAGCTCTTTATGATGCCTTCAGTAAGATGAGGAAGTTCTCCAAATACAATGTAGTCAAAGTTCTAAGTATTTTGAGTAGGGGAGACCGGGTGTGGTTATAACATGGAAAGAGTTGAAACACCACCAATTCCACAAATCAGGGAGAAGATAGGAGTCATGTGATCATTTCAGGATTTACCCACTTCCTCCTCATTCATGCATGGTAACTGTCAAGGCTGGAAACAAGTGCATGAAAATTTTATAGTGAAAAAAATAATTTTGAGGTACGAAATTAAAATTTTTTGACCAAGACTACACAGCAAAAAGAGATGTGTCAGAAATAACACATGTTGTGCAGAATTTTGACACATCTGGTGAGTGCGTTCAGGGACAACACATGTTGTGTTGATTTATACACAATAGATGTGTGAGTCACTTCAACACATTTAGTGTGTCAAGTAAAAATACACACAGATGTGTTATTTAACCTATTTTGTGTTGATTTTTACCAGGGTTCCTACAGTCCAAGCCAAGTTAAATTCAAGACTTTTTCAGACTTTTTCAGACTTTTTTCAGGCCGTTTGAAATCAAATTTAAGACCAAGTTGACAACGAACCACAATTGAAACAAACAAAACAAACAAGCAAAAACACCACATGAATAACCTGGGTTAGAGGCAATTTTAACCCAATGTTTATTTTAAATAAAAGATCACTTTTTGGCTTCTTTTAACGCTATTTTTTACAACTTCATGCCTATTTTGCCCCCATTCATCCTTTTTTTGGCCACTGTAAGAACCACTTTTGGAATTTTTACATGTTTTTTGAAATTTAAAATCAAATTTAATTCCCAATTTTGCTGTCATAATCAATTTTCCTAAGCCACTTTTGGATTTTTTGCAATTTCATACTTATTTTGCACCTATTTATTAACCCTTTTTCACTTTCATACCATTTTTATCAAATTTTTGCAATTTCATCCCGCTTTTTTAGTTCTATTCACACTTTGTCCCACTTTTGGACCATTTTAAACTTTTCTTAAACCCAGTTACAACTTATTTTTTCCATTCATCTTTTTACTGTCAAAACCATTTTTGGAATTTTACATGTTTGATTCCATAATCAATTTTCCATTTTGATTTTCCTAGGCACTGCACATTTCTGAGTCAAACCAAAGTGAATCTGAGCTATGGTCAGTCAAAGAGGGAGACAGAGACAATTTATGGCTTCCTCTTAAATTTCATTAAATCTCTGAGGATAGCACAATAATAATAATATTTCGAGATAAGGTTTTGCAGATAAAGAGGATACTGTTCTCTTCACATTTAAACATAATTAACTGACATCAAGTGGTGATATTGGACATTGGACAATCACATTCATCGTCGTTTCACATGCCAGGGGAAGAAACGGATATACATCGATTACTCTCTCTGACCATGTGACTTATCAGTGTTAAACCAGCTGTGCAACTCATTTCAGGAGTTACAGTAGGCTAACTATGCTGCACAGACAGTTTGACATCAATAAGTCACATGGTCAGGGACAATAGCAGATTTAAATACCTTTTTTATCTAAAAATTATTTGAAAAATATAAAAAGGATGATGGCATGTTAGGAATACACTACCAGAAAAAGGTTTTACATTGATAAGTCAAATAATCAGGGAGAATAACCGATTTATATGTTTTTTTTTACCCTGGAATGTGAAATGACGACGAATGTGAATGTCCAGTGTCCAATATTAAACTAACTTCATCTTTTTCTTTTCATGGTATGATGAAATCACCACTTGACATCAGCATATTCCTTGTGTTTAAACCCATGAATTTTGAGCAGCTGAATCAGGTGTTTCTTGTTAAGAATTACTCCATGCCTCATCACAAGTGACTTAAGAATGTCATTGTAGTTCGTCCCAAATTAAAATAAAGAGAAATGTATTTAAACTTGTACATATTAAGAAGCTACAGACTCTGTATCACTCTGAAACTGACAGATCTCAATACTGAAGGTAATTTCTTTTGTGTCCACGCATTATTTTCTATTTTGTTTATCAAATGTCACCAGTGGGGCTCCGTACATATCACATGTTGTGAAAGCTTTTGTCAAATTGCATTAGTTTATAATATTACTTTAAAGAATAGAATAGAATAAACCTTTATTTATCCCATGAGGGAAATTTAAAAGAAACAAAGTGGACAGCATTAATAGAATAAAAATAGACTAAAATAAATATATTTACTAGACGGATTGGGACCACTAAAAACAAAAAGGAAGGTTACGAGAATAAAGTCATAAAGTTACAGGAATAAAGTCGTAAAATTACGAGAATTTAATTTTCTTTCACACTATTGATTGATTGATTGATTTTATTTAACACAGCCAGCACACTTATACACTTGTCAAATGGAAGCAAAGGGAAGAGAGAAGCAGAGCTTATCTAGTCCCGTCCCCATTTTCTCAATATCATCAAATTATTAAATTTACAGAAGTATGACATTTTGATAAAGCCAGCCCAGATGACCTATTATGACAATCTGTTCTTAAGAGTCCAATTAAAATATGAAAATTGTATCAGTTGTGTTAAAAATTTTTATATCTATTGTGCAGTGCTCAAAAAAAAATTAAATATATTCATAACAATGTCTTTTTCAATAACATAAAGAGGCTAAATACAAACATTATAAAAACCATGCATTACCTTAATGGAGGCAGACAGCAAAAAAGAGCAGCACATAATTGAGGGATCAAGAATACAGTAATTTAATTACACTTAACATTATCAAATATACATTTCACTGCAAAAGATATCCAGTTCCAATGTTAATATTCTTTTTGTTGACCAATGTATAAATGATTTTTTGTCCAGGTTTCAAACAAAGAACGTAGACTTCACTCAATACAGGTTTTAAGCTCAGTATTTTCATATCATGCTATCTGGTTTTTTGAGGATATCATATTTAGACTGTCTGTCGTTTTTTTTTTTCATTGAAGTTTGTCTGCATGATGGTGAGCAGAAGAGGGTGAGCTGCCAGTTATACAGTGACTTAGAAGCAGTTTCTGCCTTTTCTGATGGTTAATTGTTCAATCTGAATATTTTAAACCCAAAGATTAGTTTGATGCAGATGACTGAATATTTCAATTTTATTCTTGTAATTTTGACTTAAACTCACTTTATTCTGTGACTTCCTATTCTTTTTAAAACAAATATATCCAATATTAAAATAAAAAACCATAAAATATTATAAAAAACAAAAAACCAAAAATAATATAAATATTTACTGAGTAATCAATAGAAATGTACACTGCAAATAATGTTTACAACACAATTGCAATTTGAAAAAACAAGAACTTAAATAGATAATCATGAGAAAATAAAAAATTACTGTCAATTTATGAGTACAGATCACAAAAATTAAACATTATTGTATCCAATCCAACTTTCATACAGTACTCAAAACAGCAACTGTTGCAAAGTAATATAATTCTGCATTATATTTTAGAATGTTCTGGAGGGCATTGGTGATTGATCCTGATGTTGAAATCCTGTGCTCCACTAAAGAGGATGCATGTCTGTGATATGTTGTATTTCTTAACATCACATGCTTACAAACAGTTAATTATTTATTATCACATTGTGTTTTAGTTTTATACCAACTTCAGACTTCAACTTTATTTCCTTGAGCCTTTCTGTCCTCTTTCTTCCTTCATGAACAAAGCAAAAGTGGATGGCAGGCAAAAAAAAACACAAGTAGTCCAGATATACATATATAAATACATTAAACATTTTGCACTACATTGAGGAACATTTTAACACACACATACATACAACACATTGCACATTGTGGAGTTTATGGCTGGAGCAGTCTGGTTGACAGTAAGAAGTGCATTTGGGTACTGTGAACAGGGCCATGGTCCAAGGGGGTGGGGCTTCCACAGGATCAGCCAAGGTACCATGCACTGAGTCTAAGCACCAACTGAGCTGGTTTTCCACCAGACTTTCAGCAGAGAAGATCTGTGATCCAGCAGAATTTGAACAGCAAGTAGAAAACATGAAATTAGTTTGAAATAAATCAGAAGTCAGAAAGGTGTGAAGGAAGCATAAAATACTGTATTCTATAAAGTTAGAAATAAATAATGGTTTGTTATTTCTATCAATAAAAAATATAAAACAATACATATCAGGATGACCAATAATTGTAAATAAAATAAATTTTAATACTAATATAAATATATAGTAATGATAAAAAATGATGAATATGGTTCATAGAAAAAAGTGATTACACTCAAAAATCACTGCAACTCAAGTCCAAAACTTAAGTTTGGTCTACCTCTTTCAATAGATCACATTCAAGAGATATCTCAACTGTTTTCTCACCACCAAATCAAAATGATGCTGCAAGTTTTAGTGAACTAACTTTCACTGTAGTAACGTGATTGTAGGACCAGAACAAAAGCCAGGGTTGATAAAGACATGGATGGATAAGATCAAAGTTTTACCAATAAAACTTTAATAAAAGAATTAGAATCGACAGAACACAGAACTACTTTTTGAGCATCAGGAATAGCTAGCCTTATGCGAAAAACTCCACATATCTACACTTGAGACAGTTCTTTTTTTTTTTTCCTGCAGTTTCTTTTTTTTTTATCTTCCAGCTCTCATCTTCCATGAGGTAGGTCATCGTTCCAAATGAGAGATTTGAATAAGTGGATAGTTAAAAACAAAATAATTTTAGAGATTTCTTTTTAAACCAGAGATCACATTAGGAAAGGAATTAATTTTTTAGCTGTTAACTTGATTTGACTGAAAAACGGGAAACACTGGATGGCACTGATTGAGGTGTGATAAGATTTTGAAAAATAAAGAGCAAGCAAGAATTGTTATGCTCAGAACTGGGCTACATAGGAAAGTAAATGGGCTTTACATTCAAAAGTCAAGATGAACAAAAGCTCATTTGTCTGTGTGGGTCAGCACACATAGTACCAGCATTTTTTCCATACTACGTCTCTAAAAACATATTAAAAGTAACTTCCCAACACTGGTCGGCACAATACTACAGAAATGACAAGAGCAATAAGATTATTTTTCAACTATTTGAATAAAACAAACACACAAAAGATAATGAAAGACAATTATTAGTGAAAGTATAATCAAGTCAGCATGAAGGAAGGTTATTCTTTATGTGGCCCTGTGATTGGCTGATTTATTCAGGTGCCTCTCACCAAATGAGATTTTTTTAATGCCCATTTTGTCTGGATTTTTAATGAAAAACATTTTAAAATGTTTCTGTTGCACATCAGTATTTCACATTAAAACAACAGGGCTCAGGAGTCTCTGCTCTATTGGTTTGAGATCTGGTGACTGTGGAGGTCACTGCAGTGCAGTGAAGTCATCGTCTTGTTGGAGAAACCAGTTTAAGATGATCTGAGTGTCGTGGTGTGTTCTGTCCTGTTCTGCTGGAAGTCTCCAAGAGAAGACGAGTCCACTGTGGTGATGAAGAGATGTGAGAATCAGTGTGATCACTGTACTTTAATATTCTTTATTATTTCTCTAGATGGCTGCGGTCAGAAAGACACTGGGGATTGTTGGTTATGATGGGATCGGAAAAAAAAGCCTCATCCTCACGTTCAGCACAAATCAGTTCCATGAAGTTTCTGTGTCCCCAGTGAGGGAATACTACGAAGCAGACATTGAAGTGGACGGCAAACAGGTCAGATTAAATAATTTTCATATTTACAGCAGATCTTGGAAACAGAGTGAAGGAGTGATGACATCAGAGAGATGATGTTTCTAAATGTGGGTCATATTTTGTTATGGAAGAGAACTGATAAAGTTTTTCTGATAGATTCTTAAGATTAATGATCAGATTCTTAACTGGTATTGGTTTTTAATTTCCATCACTACATGTTTTGTAATTGACAGTTCTTAGCAACACTTAAGTGTCAAAAATGCAACTGCAAATTTGTTGTACTTTAATTTGGTCCAATGTTAATATACATCACTGTATTGTCAAAAGTATTCACTCACTCATCCAAATAATCAGAATCAGGTGTTCCAGTCTCTTTCCACAGGTGTATAAAATCATCAAGGCATGCAGACTGCTTTAACAAACATTAGTGAAAGAATGGGTCGCTCAGGAGCTCAGTGAATTCTGGAGCTGTGATAGGATGCCACCTGAACAAACCATTTCTCACCCTAAATATTCTACAGTCACCTGTCAGCTGGATTATACAAGTGGAACCACACTCAGCCAAGTGGTAGGCCAAACTGAGGAGGTCAGCGGATGTTGAGAACAGAGAAGAGGCGCCAACTTCTGCAGAGAGTGCAATGCAAACTGCATGGGCAGATTAGCTCAAGAACAGTGAGAGTCATGTGTTTCTGGAGTGACCAATCACACTTCTCACATCTGACAAGAGCAGGTTGCCAGGAGAACCATACTTGTGGGACTGCATTGTGCAGGAAGGGTTTCTGGAGTGTGCTTCCAGACCTGACAATCTGATGGCCAGTCCAGGCAGGAGAACCATACTTCAGCACACCAAGACATGGACAATTCATGTTCTGTGGGGAACAGTTTGGGAGCTGGTGTTTCTTCCAACATGACTGGCAGGCCAGGTCAAAAGACATGAATGCTTCAGCAGGAAGACATTTGGACAATTCCATGCTCCAACTTGTGGGAACAGCTGAGAGCCATTCTTTCCAACATGATCAGTGTTGTGAGCTGTCCATAAAGACATGGTGGACAGCAGAAGAGTTGACTTGGCTGCACAGAGTCCCAGATTGAACCCCATGGAACACTGGATTTATAGCAGAGTCAAGAGCAAATACTTTGGCCATATAGTGTGATTTACAAATGCTCATTTGTATAAAGGTTAACTGCCAAGATAAGGTCAGGACACAGTAAGGAGAGAAGGCTCAGTGTTTCTTCTGTAGAGTGCAGCTTTATTACTGACACACAGGCACGGGTAAAATAAAAATATCAATAAAATAACTCAAAATAACAGTACATTGCATCTCTGGCAGCAGGGTGGTGCAGATAGGCACGTTTTCACTCTAATAAACAACAGTAAATCATTCTAGCAGGGTTGCAGTGTTAGCATGTTCTCCTGTGCATGTGTGGGTTCTTCTCCACCCGCTGGCTTCCTCCCACAGACCAAAAACATTAGGTTAATGGGTGACTCTAAATAGTCCTTAGGTATGATTATGAGCGTGAATGGTTGTCTGTCTCTATGTGGTCCTGCAATTGACTGGTGACTGGTTCAGGTGTACCCAATGATAGCTGGGATAGGCTCCAGGCTCAGAATAAAAGTACTGTGGGTATGTTTTATGTAAATAAAGTCCTTTTGCTTTAACTCAAGTAAAAGATTTATAGAGCATTACTGTTTATTTTATTTAAGGACAGTTTTTATCAGACTAACTGTTCTTTTATTTCAGTTTAATATTTGTGTATTTTTCCACTCCTTGGTCTAAAATGTCTCCTAACTGAAGAAGCTCAGGAAGGATTTTTCGCTGTAATTTGCTGTATGTTGATCATTAGTCATATAATTCTCCCTCATCCATAAATCATCCTCAAAGCCCACGCTGTGCCTGTCTTTGAGAGTTACCTGTGTTGTTGTTGTTGTAGGTGGAGCTGTACCTCTGGGAAAAAAAGATTCGAGAATACTACGACATCGTGAATCTGAACCGCTATCCTGACATAGATGCCATCCTCATGTGTTTCTCCATTGACAACCCCGACAGTTTGGGTAAGACTGATGCCTTGTTTTTATTTTTCATGAATATCATGTTTACATTAATCCATACTGAAGATTCATATCATGTCTCTGCTGCAGAGAACCTCCGGAGGTGGGTGACTGGGGCATACCACTTCTACCCCAACGTTCCCATAATCATTGTAGGAACCAAGAAAGACCTGAGAAATGATGAGCACACACTCAGAGAGCTGGCCAAGATTAGGCAGGTCAGTGAGGCTTGGGGTCTCTGGAGCTGGTCTGGATGCCTTCAGATGTTTGAGCATGTGGATGGTTAAACATCAGGAGCTAAATGGACTTTAAATATGTAATTGTTATCATTGATAATCATATATCATATATGTCTCTTATAAAGTCTCTTCTCAGAACACTGACAAAGAGACTGTCAGTGTTTTTTGCTCCTCTTCTGATGATTCATTTAGTTTGTTTAGTTTTGATAGAGGAGCCGCTAAAGCAGCATCTGTGCTAATCTCTTCATGAGTGCAAGTCAACAGGCGGCTTTAGCCTCTTTGTCTTCAAGTCAGCGCTCACATGTTCAATCATTTTCAAATTGCTTTGTAAAACTGCCTACATGGAATGCTACTTTGTGACCTGGGCGACCACTCTACATGTAAAGTCGATGTACCATGTCTTTTTATTTGATTTATAAATTACAGGAGCCGGTGAATTCGTGGGAGGGGACGGAGATGGCACGGTGGATGGATGCTTACGGTTACGTGGAGTGCTCTGCCAAGTTCAACGATGGCGTGAGGGAGGTGTTTGAGATGGCCACCAGGGCTGCACTGGAGTTTGAGAGACCAAGCAAAAAGAGAGTCTGTGCTCTGCTCTAGAGTTTCAGGTCACTCAGGGTAAATTTGATGGGAAGTCATGGGACAAAGGAGAAAAGTCAAACCAGGTCAAAGGGACAAAACAGAAGGTCAGATGGAAAATAGACCTAACACTGACGTCTAATTACATCTGAAAACATCAGCCTTAGAGAGAAGGTGAGGAGAAATTACCTTTTGGAGAAGAGGTGGGATCTCTACTTTTTTTCTTTCCTTCTCAAATGTTAAAGCTCAAATCAAACCCTGATGATTCCACAGCGGAACAGGTTTCTCACATCCTTCAAGGATTGGATCAACTCTATCCAGTCTCAGATCTCCCGTTTCTGCCATCTGCTTGCACTCAACCTGCTTCATTCAGCACCTTCACCATCACAGGGTGAAGTTGAAGGCCTCATTTAAAAGATGAAGCCTTCCACCTGCCCCCTGGATCCCATCCCTACAATTCTCATCAAATCCAACCTGTCTGCCATAAGCCCTCTTAATATACGGAATAAACCACTCCCTACAGTCTGGCCATGTCTAGTCTTCACTCAATACTGTAGTTGTCAAACCTAGGGATGCTACGGGTACCGGTAAAATGGTAAACCCCTGATGAAGCAGCCATGTGTCGTAAACAGAGGCGCGCATATATTTGCTGTATTTCGCCGGATTTCGGCTAATAGATCATCTTTTTCTGTCACAGTGTTATGGATTTAATCAATTTGTAAATATTAAATTTGCAGTGTGTAGAATTTGGCATTTTAGCGACATCTAGCATTCAAATTCTAGAATGAACGTAACCATAGCCAAAACGTCACATCGCTGAGCAACAGAAACACTGTGAAGACCAAAAAGGATCCTGAACAGGGCATCATTTACTAAAGTGACAAGGTTTGTGACCATTATTTTTTTATAGATCAAAGGTCAGTTGTTAGCTGCCAATTGTAGGTTTTGTAAACTTGTAACACAAACAAACATTAACGCATTAATGCTAATCAGATGAAGCCTGATGTGAATTCGGTGAAATAAGGTGAAGAAGTGAGAGAGAGTACAATGTGTCGGAAAGCTGGGCCAGTCTTCAGACATAACTTAGTAAGCAAGGATCTCCACCTTGTAATTACACACAGTTTAAGCATTGATAACGAAATAATGAAAAATACTTTCCAGAATTGTTTACTTCTATTTCTAATGAAAAAAGTTTAAACAAATTTACTTTTAGGACATTTCCTGACACAATTATTGACAAAAAAGACAAAAGAACTGTTAAAATTAAATATCTAAGGGGTTAAATGATTTCAAGACTGTGTTAAAGTACCTTTTCAACATTTTGAGCACACTGCAACAATACTGTGATAATAATGATAACTGTGAGAATTTTGGTCACAATAACCGTGATATGACATTTTCATACTGTTTCATCCCTAGTCAAACCCATTCTATAAAAACCCAACCTCTACCAAGAGCTCCCCTCTAACTACCAGCCCATCTCCCATCTCCCGTTCCTGTCCAAGGTGCTGGAATAAGCTGCAGCTGCACGATTGCAAGACCATCTGCAACCTCACTCTCTGTACGAGGGATTTCTGTCTGGTTTCCACACTGCCCACAGCATAGAAACTGCTCTAGTGAGGGTCATTAATGACCTTCTCATGTCTGCTGACACTGGTTCTCCATCTTTGCTCATCCTCCTTGACCTTATGGCGGCGTTTGACACTGTTGACCACCACATCCTCCCAAAACGCCTCCACTCAGACATTGGTCTCTGCCATAATACTCTTGCCTGGTTCACCTCATATCTCTCAAACAGAACCGAGAACATCACCCTGGGACAGAGCAGCTCCTGTCCTCCGTGGAGTACTCCTACTTTTCTCCTACTTTTCTCCTCCTACTTTTCATCATCTACATGCTGCCACTAAGTCATGTCATCTGCCAGCATCGAATACCCTTCCATTACTATGCTGATGATACTCTGCTATACCAAAGGACCCCCCATCTGCACCCCCATCAACTCCAATCACCCTCCATAACCACTGTCTCCTTTTCCGGTCAAGACATCCCCCTCTCAACAACAGTAACCAACCTTGGTGTAAGGCTCGACCCACACCTGACATTTGAAAATCACAACAAACATCTGTACAAAACCTGCTTAAGAACATCTTAACATTTCCAAGGTCCACCCTTCCCTGACTTTCACTGACGCAGAGAAACTCCTTCACACCTTTGTTTCCTCCAGGTTTGAGTACTGTAACAGGCTGCTCGTTGGAATCCCCCAAAAAACTTTTCAAACTTCACTTCGTCCAGAACAGTGTCGCCTGTACTCTAATGAAAATCAGCAAACATGAACATACCACTCCCATTCTTCAGAATCTCCACTGGCTCCCCATAACCTCCAGAATCCACTTTAAAGATTTTTCTCCTCACTCATCTCTACATCCATGGTCCCACAGCACCAACCACCTTCAGCCTCCAACAAATCTCAGGACCATCCTCAGCCTCTGGACTCTTTTAAAAGAAGACCTTAAGACTTTTTTGGTCACACAGGCCGTCCCAAACTGCTGTAAATGCTGTTTTTATTCTTCTGGATTTTATTGTTTTGGTGTTTTTATGTCCTTATGTTTTTTATGTACTCTGTAGCACTTTGAGATTTTTCTTAATGAAAAGTGCTTTTAAATAAAATGTATCATTATTGTTATTATTATCTTTGATCACAGTCTCATTCTCTGTGTCATTGTTTCTTTAAGCTTCTTCAGTGTCACAGATCTGTCCCAGATCACAGCTCTGCCCCCACAGGCTTGGACAGTAGGCACTAGGCATGATGGGTGCATCACTTCACCTGCCTCTCTTCTTACCCTGATGCTCCCATCACTCTGGAACAGGGTCAATCTGGACTCATCAGACCACATGACCTTCTTCCAGTCCTCCACAGTCCAATCTTTATGCTCCCTAGCAAACTGAAGCCTTTTTTCTGCTTAGCCTTACTGATTAGTGGTTTTCTTAAGGCTACACAGCTGTTCAGTCCCAATCCCTTGAGTTCCCTTCACATTGTGTGTGTGGAAATGCTCTTACTTTCACTATTAAACACACCCCTGAGTTCTACTCACCGATCACCATCATTCAGGATTTTATTCTGACCACATTTCTTCCTTGAAGACGATGGTTCCTCACTATCCTTCCAGTTTTTAATAATGTGTTGGACAGTTCTTAACCCAGTTTTAGTAGTTTCTTCAATCTCCTTAGATGTTTTCTCTGCTTGATGCCAATGATTTGACCCTTCTTAAACAGACTAACATCTTTTCCACGACCACAGGATGTGTCTTTGACATGGTTGTTGAAGAAATGAGAAGCTGCTCATGTCATCAGCTGGAGTTAAATAACTTGTTTCAGCTGAAAGATAATCACCCATGCAGTAATTATCCAACAGGAGGTTCGTACATGTTGTGGCAGCTATCTTTTGGCCAGGTAGTGTGTTTTAAACTGATTAGTGATGTGTTTTTCCCCTTTTTACATTTATAACATTTAATGGGATTTATGTGTAAGTTAAAGTTCAGATTCCCTTAAGTCTGAAATGCATTTCATTATTAGGGTCCTTGCCCAAGGGGAAGGACCTCTTCTTGCTAGAGCGAGAAGAGGTCCTTGCCCTATTGTTTTTGCTTTGTTTCTTTCTTCTTATTGTTTCCATGGGTCTTTAAACCTCAATTTGACCCCCTAACCATACTCAAAAACTGACCAAACCTGGCAAACACCTCAGGTTCACCAAAAAAATTGATCAAATGAAAAAATTATCCCCCAACATGCTAAAATTTGCTTTCTAGGATTACCTATAGACAAATAAAACATTAACATGGCCATAACTTCGACTAGGAATGTAGTGGAGATAACAAATTAATGTCAAACTTTTGTCTAATTGGGGTGCTGGTTTGGTGTAGTGGTGAGCACCCCATGTACTTGCTTCTACCGGTCCAGGTTCAAATCCCGCCTGTGACCAGTTTGCAGAGTGTCTTCCCCTGCTCTCTCTCCCCCTTTCACAGGCCTATCCTCTCTCTCTCCTATCAATAAAGCCACAAAATGCCCAAAAATATACATTTAAAAAAACTTTAGTCTAATTGAGACCCAAAAATCTCATGCTGACACCCCTGACCTATCTCAAGCAGGAAGTCAGCAAATTGCCCTTCAAAATAAAATTTCGGGGGAAAATATGACGTCCAGGATGACGTCACCCTTCTCTCTCTTTGATGTTGACAGCTGATAATATAACTAAAGGAGGAAGAGCAGAATGTCTCATTCACAGCCAGAGCTGCAGAAACACATATCAGTCTAGCTTAGAGCTGTTTAAAGAGATGAAAAGGGATGAAACCCTCAAAATGGAGGTCAATGGGGCATGAGGTACCTGCAAGACAGCGAGGACCTGTCCAACACTGCTAGCAGCTTTAATTATTATTATTATTATCATTATTTTTATTATTATTATTATTATTATTATTATACGGAGGAGGATTAGGGCCACTTTGAAACTTAAAAAAAAGGAAAGTTACAAGAATAAAATTGAAAAGATACGAGAATAGTCTCACAAATTTACGAGAATAAAGTCGAAAAATTACGAGAATAAAATTGAAAAATCACGAGAATTTAGTCGTCTTTTAGATCAAACTAGGAAACGTCTACTTGGGTATGAAATATATTCACAGAGTCTGACTTTGCGGTTTAATTCATAAGTCTGAAAGAAAACATGACCCGTAGTATGAATAACATATGATCCTTTGTATTTGCTTTAATTTTGAAGACTTTACTTCTCAGTATGGGGAAGTTATTCAATTTTCTTTCACACTATTCTTCCGATATGGTAATTTGTTGATGGTCCCTAAGCTGCCGAGTCATCAGCGGCAGCGTATTGAGACCAGTCGAAGTTGTCTGGCTCACATGACGGCTCGTTTGGAGGAAAACGAGCTTATAGCCCACAGTCTTTATTACAGTGATCCATAAGAGGGGTCTGGTTTGGAACTATGTTCTTTTGTTGGTGAGTTATTGAGCCGCAAAGTCAGAATCTGTGGATATCTTTCTAAGTATACACAAGAAGATGTTTCCTAGTTTGATCTAAAAGATGACTTATTTCTCATAATTTTTCGACTTTATTCTCATAAATTTATGAGATTATTCTTGTAACTTTTCGACTTTATTCTTGTAACCGTTCTATTTCTTTTTTTTGTTTTCAATGTGGCCCTAATTATGGAGTAGTGAGAGTGCCAAATTACAAAAATAAGTCTATAAAAGAATAAATAAGTAAATGAATAAATACATAAATGATATAAGAATCCATAAAAGAAAAGGCTAATAAAAGTAGAAATATAAAGACAAATAAAAATAAGTAGAAAAGTGCTTCTTTTAAGGGTTTATTTTTTGATTAATATCACTTTATATAGCTACTTTATTTATTTATTTATTCATTTACTTATTTATTTATTTATTAAGCACTTTTCTACTTATTTTTTATTTGTCTTTATATTTCTACTTTTATTAGCCTTTTCTTTTATGGATTCTTATTTAATTTATTTATTTATTCTTTTATAGATTTATTTTTGTAATTTGGCACTCTCACTACTCCATACTAATCCTCCGTCCTATTATTATGGAGGAGAAGATGTGCTTGTCATCTTTGTTTTCACAAATAAAGAATTTAGAAAAAAAAAGGAAGTAGAAAGTGTGCGCATGCGCAGCAGCTCCTACCGGCTCCTGTCTCAGTTGAAGCTCCGAGGAGACTTCAGACTTTCGTTTCTTCTCTTTTTACTTTGAAAAGGCGGTTTTTTTCGGACGATGACCCTCCATCTTTAGCGGAAGTCCTCTCTTATCCTCTCCCCCGGCTGGACTCTGTGTGTCTGTCTTCATTTGTTGTGGTTTTGGTCTTCACCTGTCGCAGGTGAGATGTCCTCCTCCGTCTGGTCTGAGAAGATGCTCCAGCTCCTCCGCCGCATGAATAACTTCTGTTTACCAGGTAAACCAGGTGAACCAGGTGAATCCGGTAAATCAGTGTCTGGGGTCCAGCTCGAGGCTCAGCACTTACATGTCCACTGTCTCCGTCTGCAGGCTCCTGCCGGCCTCACTGCCTCAGGTTCGAGATAGACGGGCTCCAGGTGGGCTGGATCCCCCCTCACGTGGCCCCGCTGCTGTCCGCGCACCCGCAGGTGTTCGCGCCTGCGCAGGGCGGCGCTGTGTCGCTGTGCGGCAGCCTGGACTCGTACGACAGGAGGTCCGAGGCCGTGGACGCTGTGCTGCAGAAACTGAGGAGGGAGGAGGACTTCAAGTGTCTGCGAGGGTGGAGGGACGAGGTGAGACTGAGCATGCGCACTCACACCTGAGCGAATTACCTGTTACACAGAGAGAGCTGGTGTCCCAGGTGGGCAGGTGTTTACTGTCTGGTTTTATAGAGACACAAAAAGCAAAGAGAGTGATCAGGAGTCACATCTGGATCAGATCTGCATTTAGTGTGAACGCCCTTCAAACCAGGTTCAGTTCTTCAGGGGAGACCTTAGATATCGGGATTTATTCGATTAACCCGTGACACCAAACAGGAGCTGATGATTGTAGCTTTAATGCTGAAACACTTTCAGACAGCGAGAGGAACAGCCAAACTCTGCTACAACATGAGGTCGTAGAACAGGGCTGGGCAACTTTCATTACCAAGAGGGCCACACTAAACCATTTTTTCCCAGCATTGTTACAGATTTTTGGAAATTCTCCAGGGGAAAAAGGACCATTAGAGAATATTAATTAATCCTAAAGTTAGCATACCAATATGTTACGTCACAAATAAAAACATATGCATAATTAAATGAACTTGACACGTAATTTCAAGCAAATTTAGCCAAAATACATGGAATCAAATCAATAAAATGATGAGTGTTTCCAAACTTTTAAAGCTCAAAGACTTTACTGCTTCCATATTTTAAATATAGTATTTAGTAATACTTGATATAATGTCCCAGTTCTCAGTGAAAGAGATTTAGAGACACTAAATAGCAAAGTAAGGTTGTAAATAACTTACAAAAGCCAATAAAAATACCAGCCAAGATTAGATTGAATTATTTTGATTAGTTTTCTTCATATTTACAATTGCATTTTGAAAATGACTGGCGGGCCACATTAAGTGAGGCGGAGGGCCGCACGTGGCCCATGGGCCGCCAGTTGCCCACCCCTGCCATAGAAGATAGTTTGATGTCACAAGACACAAGGTAGTTATACTCCATCATCAAGGTCTCTCCCAGGTGTGTGGTGGATATGAGGAATCATAAGGCGACACTGGACGTCTCACTTTGGCCACATTTATTATTTTTTATTATTCTGACAAGAGAAAATATTTACAAAAGGGCAGCATGAGCCTCCCAGCCCGCTCCAGATCCTACACAAGGCAAAGTTACAGCATTAAAGCTAACAGCACGTAAGTAGCTAATGTTAGTGCTTATAAGCTAGCTTAGCTTGCTGTGAAAACATTAGTGTGTGATTTGGGAAAATAAACATTCATATTTAACATAATGGACATATATATAGACAAAACTAGACAAATTAACCAAAATAACACAGAGAACAAAACAGAGAACAAAATCTAACATTTAATACAACAGGGTTCCTACAGCTCAAGCCAAGTTAAATTCAAGACGTTTTAAGACTTTTTTAAGGCCGTTTGAAATAAAATTTAAGACCAAGTCGACAACGAACCACAATTGAAACAAACAAAACAAACAAACAAAAACACCACATGAATAACCTGGGTTAGAGGCAAGTTTAACCCTATGTTTATTTTGAATAAAAGATCACTGTTTGGCTTCTTTTTAACGCAGTTTTTTACAAATTTTTGCCCCCATTCATCCTTTTTTGGCCACTGTAAGAACCATTTTTGGAATTTTTACATGTTTTTTGAAATTTAAAATCAAATTTAATTCCCAATTTTGCTGTCATAATCAATTTTCCTAAGCCACTTTTGGATTTTTTGCAATTTCATACTTATTTTGCACCTATTTATTAACCCTTTTTCACTTTCATACCATTTTTACCCAATTTTTGCGATTTCATCCCTCTTTTTTACCTCTATTCACACACTTTGTCCCACTTTTGGACCATTTTAACCTTTTCTTAAACCCGTTTTTACAACTTTATACCTATTTTGCCCCCATTCATCTTTTTTTGGCCACTGTCAGAACCATTTTTGGAATTTTTACATGTTTTTTGAAATTTGATTTCAAATTTAATTCCCAATTTTGCTTCAATAATCAATTTTCCGAAGCTACTTTTGGATTTTTTTGCCAATTTTCCCCCCTTTTTTTTCCTCTCCAGGCACTGTAGATAGAATCAAGACATGCGTCTGCTCTGTAAGATCCTGGGGCAACCACGTCACCGTTTTGTTAGTTCTGCTATTGTGATTACTCGATGTTGCCATGGGAGTAAATCGGTGAATTCTTTTTGAAAAATAGCTCAATTTTACTAAATATTTTTTAGTTAAATCTTACATAAATCTGACTAATGTGGTCAAATTTTTAAGACTTTTGAAAATTGGATTTAAGACATTTCAATGCCAATTAAGGCCTTATTTTTAGAATTCTGAATTCAATGCCTTTTAAGACTTTTTAAGGATCCGTGGGAACCCTGTACAAAGATGGCATCAGATTAATAAAAGACATGAGGATGAGGCTATAAGAAATAAGGCTTTGCAGGCTAAATGAACAGAAGATGGCCGGGTTATTTTGTGTAATTATATAAGCAGTTTAGAAAAAAAAAGATGAATATTTAACTCCGGTACATGTATATCTTCATTTTGATGACTGCTGGATATGTTCTCAGTCACTAATGTTAACAATAGCAGACCTCCACCAAGCAGCTTTTCCACAAACCCTGTACAAGTTAAAACCCTGGATCACCAGATCCAGAACGGAGCCAGGATCCGGACCAAACTCAGCCCAGATATGGAGGCTGTTAACCTGTATGAACACAACAAGTTTGGGAAACATCACTTAATATTTTGATTGTATATGAATTATTGAGTATTGTCAGTGGGATTTCACTTAATATGATTTTTTTTAAATTAAAAATTATAAACTTTTTTTATTTTAAGACACAGCACATACATGTATCATTTACTTTTGTGTACATACTTTGTATACATACTGTTGTCTTATCATCAAAACAAAAGAGAAGCAAAAAATAAATACAAATAAAAATTAATAAATAGATAAATAAATAAAAGTATGAATAAATAATAATAATAATAATAGTAATAACAAAAAAAAAGAAAGAAAGAAGGAAGAAAGAAAAAATAGATACATATATAAAAATAAATAATTAGAAATAAAGTAGATAGAAATCTGAGAAATTATAATAACTAGAAAAAAGCAGTAATTGCCGTAATGATCGAAAAGTTTGTTGTCTCATATGCACAATATAAAGTTTACATTTTTTAGTGACATCAGTCTGGATCAGATCCAGATGAAATGTACCTCTGTGATAGAAACATGGACCCCATATTTTCCTGTGAAACTGGAGTTTAATCTTTAAAAATAATAATAATAATGATAATGGGGGTTGGGGGTCTTCTGTGCGTCCTGTTTGATCTTGACATGTGCTCCTCCCTCAGAGGTACAGCGTGATGCCGAGGTTCTGCGACCCTCCTCTGATGTGGATGGAGAGAGCTGCCACCAGTGAGTCAGAAACACCTTTTTATAAATCACGTTTCAGTGTTTAGTCTTTGTTCTGTTGGCTGCTGATTCCTCTTCACTGCAGGTCTGTTCGGCGTGAGGCGGTACGGCGTCCACGTGAACGGTTACACTGTGAGCGAGAGCGGCGAGGTCGGCATGTGGCTCGCACGACGCTCGCCAACGAAGCAGACGTACCCGGGGATGCTGGACCACGTGGTCAGTCCAGACTAAAAACTTCTACAGCTCGGGTGTAATGTACAGAAGAGTATCAGGGCCATGTTGGAAAATAATTAAAGTGGAAATTTCAACTTTAAAGTCCAAATTTCAAGGATAAAGTTGAATAACAATTTCATGATCAAAGTCCAAATGTTGAAATATCAGAAAAATTTTCAACAAGTCGACTTTTTTCTTGACGTTTCCACTTTTATCCAGAAAATGTTCTTCAACTTTATTCTTGTCATTTCAACTTCTTCTCGAAATTTCAACTTTAATCCAGAAATTTCTCCTCTAATATCGACCTTCCCGAAATTATTTACTCCATCTAGCATGGCCCTTAGAAATGAGAGAAAATGAAAAGCAATAAAATTAAGAATCAACAGACAAGAAGCTAAAATACTTTAAAACATGTTAAAATGATTAAAATAATGAAGTTACATTGAGAGACAGCTGGGAGCGGTGTAAACCTGATGAAAAGGAGTAAATACAGGATTCCTACAGGAAATGTTTCAGCCCGGCTCGGCAGGAGAAAAGGGGAATTAGCTTAAGTAAATAAGATTTAGGTGGTTTAAATAAGTTTTTTATTAAGGTGGTAAAATATGCAAAACAAGGCAGAGAAAACAAACTAGAAGGAGGGAAATTAAAAGGCTTCAAACTAAAAGTAAGAACTGTTTAAACACGGGATTGTTGCCAATATTTTTAAGTCGTTTTCACAGATACCGATATTTCTTTTCAAGAACACGAGCTTCGTACTTAAGAAAAATGGACTTGTTTCTTTAGTGTTACAGTATATTTTTATAAGGAACAGATGTAAAACTAGAAAAACAGCATTTAACACCTGTAAAAACAAAACCCTTAATTTATAAATGTGCTCATGCAGTGATGAGAAGATGCATCAGTATTGTACATGTGTGTTATCTGCAGAAATACCAGTCAATATATCGGCTGTAAATATCTGCAAAAGTTTAAATACCGGTCAATACTGATATACTTTAAACTAACTAAACTAACTAATCAGTAAACACAAAACTATAAAAAAAAGAGCTTTAAAAAAATTCAACTATAGCCAGTTACTTTACCTTAAAAACACAGAACAGCAAAATCTAACAGCTTTAGTCCAACTTTGAGCTGCAGAGCTAAATATCGGGTCTTAGTCATCCACATGGTCTGAAAAAGAGAGATTTTTAGACTAGTCAGGTAACACATTCATCGTCACAGAATGTTGAACTTTTGTATTGAAATTCAAAAACTTAAAGAGAACAGAAAGTTCATTGTTCCTGATTAGACCTCTGTTAATATGAAGTTAGCTTGATTCATAAAATGATGCTTAATCCGCCATTTTACAAGCAACACAGTGAGTCTGACATTACTGTCTTTAGTTTTTTGTGTAGTTTTAAAGCAGCCATCCAGATTGGTTTATTCTCAAGATTATTTCTGCTGTTTTTTACTGGACCGGTTAGAGGGCCAGACTCTGGTGTTTTCTGCTGTAGTCCACCTGACGATAACAGAGCAGAGCTAAAGGCTGCATAGATGAAGATGATGTGCTGTGTCTTTGAAGGCAGCGGGCGGCCTGGCAGCTGGAGTGGGCATCAAACACACGGTGGTCAAAGAGTGTGAGGAGGAGGCCTGCATCCCTGCACACATCGCCCAAAAGGCCAAACCTGTGACGACAGTGAGGTGAGGATCCTGTCCCAACATGTTTCTGTCCTTACTGTGCACAAATCTGTTTTCTTTAAACTGCACTAACTTCACTAAACCTCCCCAGCTGTTGACAAGCTCTGTTGTAAGATGGCAATTTTTTGTTTTTATCTCTGCACAGGTTTTTGGCACAATACCTGTTATTTGATATATTCTCATAACTGCATGAGATTTTATTCACCTAGGGCCGGGATCACCAACCTGTAGATTTTGATCTAATTGTAGATCTTTAAAGAAGCTATGAGGAATTTCAAAGTATTTACAAAAAAGTCTCACTTTTAGATATCTGCCTGATGGAAATACACACTTTAAGATGAGTTTTATAGCATCAAAATAGGTTATCTATAAATGCTATTCCTTAGCTTCACGGTCGGGTCAGACAGGGCTGGACTGGCCTGGATACTCAACTTCAGGAACAAGACAATTAAAACTAGAGCAAATTTATATTATTCAGACACGTCTTAGAGCACCGGGCTGTAAGTAGCCATATATAGCCGGCTACAAAACTACGATACTAAGTTTTCCAAAAGTTGCTTGTTGTCACACATCAAAAACTACCGCTACGTAACTAGAAAGAGATACATTACCTCGTGGCTTTGCATCCTGTAAGTTGTTGAAAAAAGAAGTTGTAAAGCAATGCAGAGTTCTGAGGAAGGTCCGAGCTGCATTCATTAGCATCACAACAAACACACGCTTTGGCTTGGGTCATGTCTTTATGACAGTCGCTGCGCGTGCTCATGGGTAGCAGAGTCTTTATGTTGCCGGAAATAGATTCTCCTCATAGCACGTCCTTTTGTTGTATGTATGACCTAAAAAAGACTAATTATTAGCTCTATGGCTAAAGTATCAGTACTATAAAATAGAAATAGAGATGTAGAGGGTGTTGAAGTTATGGACTTAATGATGCATTGGGTTGATTTATCTGTATGCATTTTAACATTCTTTGAAATGTATGTATGCTCAATATCCTATGCACATACTGATTTTACTAATAATTTTAATTTATTTTATTTACAATAGATCTTATTGAGAGTGGGTCTTTGTTATTTTTATGAGTGTAATTTGTGTGATTGTGTTCAAGAATGTATGTTTATCAAAATGGAAAATTAATTGTGAAAAAATGTTTGAATTCACGCAGGAAGATTATAATTTACTGTACAAAATGTATCTCCATTGTCTTAAAATTTTAACATAGAGATTCAATGGAAGATGGATGAGTGGGCTCCACATATCCAACTTTATTGGTTCTTTGTATGAATTATGCTGACGACAAACACGTCACTCTGGTGGGTCTATAAATGGGAGATATGCTGTTTAAAGCATAATATGGGGGGGGGGGGGGGGAGTCCTGATGGTGTGAACTGTTTGTCTTGTTCATAGAAGGGCTGTAACAGAGAGGCATGTTGGTCACGCTGGATTAAAGCAGAATAAAGTCATCTGTTATAACAGACTTGCCTTCTCTGACAGCTTTGTTTCTATTTTAAAGGTTTTATAATTAAACCACACATGAGCAGATGACCTTTCATAACTCTAAACGTAGTTATGTTTGTTTATTTTTGCAGCTACACGTACGAGGAGGACGGGGAGGTGTTTCCCGAGAGTCAGTTCGTCTTCGATCTGCAGCTTCCTCTGGACTTCAAACCAAAAGTCGGCGATGGAGAGGTGCAAGAGTTCTACCTGCTGCCCATAGAGAAGGTTTGTATTCCTGATTTTTGTCCCTTTGAAACAGAATCATTGGAGCAGAGATGCTGAAAGCTTCAACGCCATCTTCACGTGTCTTCTGCTTCAGGTGAAGGAGCTTCTGGCCTCTGACGACTTCAAACCAAACTGTGCCATGGTGGTCCTGGACTTCCTCATCAGACACTCCTTCATCGATCCAGACTCAGGTTTGTGCCCGACTGAAGCCAGAGATGTGGAAGGAGAGAGTTTCATCAACTCTAATTATCCAGTTATTAGACAGCAATGGGAGCTTTTGATAGCTCCAAACAATGTGACCGAGGAAAAGGATTCATGCTGTCACTGAACAATCACATCAGAATCAAATAATCGATGTAATTTAAAGCAGGACAGCTCATTAATCTCAAACAGAATATTAGATTTATTATGGTCACTGGTCTGTGTCTTGTTACAGCTTACATCCTTGATGAATACTCGCCATGGTTTCATTACTTAGTTTTTCGTTGAATGTAAAAAAGTATTAATAGTCAACTGGTAAAAGTTAACATGATGCCATTGGTCAGTTTTCCTCCTGTCCTCCTATTTTTCAGTCTCCAGCTGTCATTTTCATACATATTTCCAAAAGTATTCTCTCTTACCTCATTCAAACAAGCCTTGTGTTAATCTCTCATTTTTCCTCTCAGAGCCGTATTATCAGGAGTTTGTGGCGGGACTCCATCAGACTTTATGAAGAGAAGACGGAGGAACAACATGCTGCTACACAACTGTTGAAACTTTTGATGAATGGAAGTACAAGTGCCAAGGTGATGGACTGACGGTTTACAGAGATTTCACGTCTATAAAAACACAAAGGAACCTCAGAATGAGCTCAACACAAGTCCTCTTTAGATAAAAAGTTCTTATCACTCCATCAGAAACACTGAGAAAGCTGGAGAACATCAGCTGTGACATGTCATGAAAGTTATTTGTTAAAATGGAAGTTCAGTCTTTAACAGCCATTTATAAAATCACTGTGACCCAAACCTCTGCTGACTTCTGCCACAAGACAAACAACCAGCTGCTTGCACCATAATCCAGATCAAGAACTTTCTTTAAGCTCTCATAAATTACTTGAAATATGTTTTAACTGTTTAATTGCAAGTTTACATTTCATATCTATCTATGCACTGGTACCAGGGATGTGAAACCATCTCCTGTCTGATAATCTTTGTACACTGGTCACTACTTCCTTAAAAGAAGCCAATTTAAAGGCTGTTTTTTTAGCCTTTCATGCTTTTATTAGATAGAGGCATTTAGTAAAGAGTGCACAAGCAAACACTGCTAAAGCTCGACTACAAAATGTTGTAAAGTTTCACCTTTTAACAAAAAAATCTTTTTCCTGTTGCTTCCAGAACATATTTTTAAGGTTCTTCCCTAAAAATCCTTGAATACAGGATATTTGTTGTTGTGCTGGCATGCCTATAAACCCCTCAGTTTCAGCCCTGCCCAGAACAGGCTGTTTTAACAGGAGCTTATCTGACCACGCTGTCCATGCTCTATTGTTTACTGTGGCTGCACACACATGCAGACGCCTCCATCTGGGGGAGGTGGCTTACCCCTTAGGACGTTAAATCTTTAAACAGACTGTTTGAGCATGTTTTATGCAAGATAGAGAAAGTAACAGAGGGCTTCTTGTAATGTTTGGGGTTTGTAGACACGCCATGGAGGCATATTTTTGTATAAAGTGACATAAAAAATGTATTTTTCATTATATGAGCCATTTAAATTTGCTTTAAACAGTCTCAACAGTTTAACTGTGCCTGTGCTTCATCTTTTCCTGTAACTACCAATTTCAAAATCAAGCAGAATAAAGTGTTCAAACATGGCTATGACACTAACCATCACTAATATGGATTACATTTTGTATTTGGAGGGCTTTGGCGCTCGTCTAAGATTCAAAATAAAGTTTTCTGATATTGGAAACATCCTGAGTTTGTGATTTCTGATCCAAAAAGTCGTACAAATTTTAAATGAATTGAAAGACAAAAAGCATTGTTTGGTCATTAGCAGTTTATTTGCTATAGAAACATAAAAAGACATCTGGAGGATATATATGAATATAAAAGAATAATTCTCTTACAAATTGGTCCGTATGGAAGAGTAATGATTTCATGGACACTCTTCCCCAAAGGCTAAATAACCAAACTGACCTTTATGTTCGAAGATGTGTGCAAATAATACAAAGTAAGCCAGTAGAATATCACATTTAAAAGTTAAAATCAACAGGAGACAAAAAGGCAAAAACAAACAATGTTGGAGTGGCTAAGAGTGAGCACGGCTAACTAAATATAATTTCATAAAAGCTTAAATTCAGTTTAATGAACAATTTTACAGCAGGCTCCATTGTGATGTTTTAAACACTGGGATTTTTTTGTTGTTAAGCTTCAAATCATGCAGGAAAATGTGTTTGTGCCAGTTCTGCAGTGACCTCTGCCCTCTGATTGTACGCCAAATAAACGATTAACAAAACTCTCCTCAATGAGGTGCTTTCTTTAAGAGAGAGACTGCTGTGTGCTCTCTCCATCTTAAGCTCAAAAGTTTTTAGAGCTTTGGCCTTAGTCTACTGAGACATGAAGAACAGTTTTCTCTGTTCAGCTCGTGAGCGTTAACCTGACAAGCCAGATGGACAGCTCCATATGTCTGCCACAGAAATATTTCACTGGTCCATCTGGGTAGGAGCCCTTTAAATTTGTTTTCAGGGGCAGAACGTTAAAAAAAACACAAGCTTGTGATTGGACGATTGTTTGGCTTGTCACATTCATCACAGACCAATCCACATCAAGCAGGGCTGCCACCTATAATGTAGCATACATAGCGGCTAATGGCTAACAACAGTTAAAAACAGTTCATGAATTTTAGCCATAGTGGCTAACTTAGCTGCTAACAGCTAACAGCCTTTTACTATCATCTTACACTAAATTATCCCACACAGATGATCCATTTAACACTTATATGTGACATGAACCTCGTCAAAGACAATCCCTACAAGTAAACTTCTGAGGAGGGCAGATTTCACCAAGTTTCACGAGGTGGCCATGAGGACAATAGGCTAATCGGCATGTCCATTCCTAACTTCCGGTTGTCGTCACGTCCACATTCTGCAGCTCCCGCCTCTCTTCCCTGATTGGGCTGTTAAGAATTCAGCCGAGTGAATTTGCTGGACAACGGAGGCTGGCAAGACGGACCTGCAGGATTTCAGAATCAGGCAGGTCTGTTTGCAAGGCTAGGTGAGCGTAGCCTAAGACCACACAAACGTACAGAAAGTAAACAATCTGACAGCCATGAAGTGAGCTCTGGAGTATAAGCTAATCTTTACAGACAGCTCTACTGAAAACTGGACACACTGTCACAGAGGTCTGCTGGAAACAGTGCTGCAGAAATGTTCCTTACACTGAAGATTTCAAGGCAACAGGTAAAAATGAAGGAAGTGTTGCATCAACACACGAGCAGATCAGTACACACGGAGGCATATTGTCATAAAACATCAGAATAATGTTTTTCTGTAAAAGGACCCTTTAAAACGAAGCACCAGCTGTGAGTAAGATCTGTCTCCGGGAGGCATTCACACCTGTTACACCTTCTCCTCTGGTCTAACTGAAGCATCTGAGCCGAGCTTTGGTCAAAAAACAGAAAAATTCACATCAGTCTTCAGAGGATGTTTTTGACTCTTTCACAGTGTTGTTTTAATCGAGCTCCTCCTGACTCCACCCCGCCGTTCTCATTGCCGTACAATCAAGAAAACCACCCATGATGACTAAAAGCTTTATGAGAGATAGTAAGTTAAGCTTCTGCCTGTGTATTAGGGCTGAAAGATATATCATTATTAGGGCTGAACAATTAATCGTAAATTAGATTGAATTGTAATATGGCTTGTTGCAATTTTAAAATTGCAGAAGGTTCAATATTTTTAGCCCAAAATGTGTTGAACATTTTGGCATTGTGATGTAGTTTTTTGCAATTTCATGCCTATGTTTTTTTACCTCTATTCATACACTTTTTTCCCACTTTCGGACCATTTTTACCTTTTTTCTAAACCCCGTTTTTACAACTTCATGCCTCTTTTGCCCCCATTCATATTTTTTGGCCACTGTCGGAACCATTTTTGAAATTTAATTTCAAATTTAATTCCCAATTTTGCTGCTATAATCAATTTTCCTAAGCCACTTTTGGATTTTTTTTTCTAATTTTCCTCTTTTTTTTGCAATTTCATACCTATTTTAACCTATTTATTAACCTTTTTCCGCTTTCATACCATTTTTACCCAGTTTTCACAATTTCATATCTATTTTGCTTCTGTTCTTCACTTCTCCACTTTTTCTCAAATCTTTTATCCTTAGATTAATTTCATGTCATATTGGTTTTACGATAAAAAGATCTACTGCTTATGTTTGTTTAAGAATACATAAGATGAGGAACATTAAAATAATTGCAGAGTAAATCGCAATATTGGGGGAAAAAAACCAATTTGTTTTCTCAAATCGTTCAGCCCTAATCATTGTCATATTAATATTGAAAAAGCGATGATATAAACGATATAGATTTCCCCCGTGCTCATCCTGCATGTACAGCTCTTAAAGTCCCTACATATTTCATTTTAACAATTGCCCTTGAATGCACCGCTTGGTTTTCACCAAACCCATGGTCATATCATATCGTATCGATGTCGAGATATCTGGCATGAAAATCAAGACATGATTTTTGTCCATATTGTTCAGCCCTACTGTGTATAAACTGTCTCACCTCGTGCATCATGAGCAAAACTTCATCTAAAATATGCTTGAACTCACTCAGAGCGGGTGCAAATCAGTCCTGGTCCTTCAACAGAGAATATAAATGAGGCCTTGTTGCTGTTTGAGGATGTTCAGTAAATGTTAAGAGGAAATACAGCCTCATTAACCCTTTATAACCCACCGGATACAGTGTTTGACTGTTACAATTCAACCCTTCAGTAACAATCTCATAAAAACTATTTAATTTGGTCTCTTAACCGTCATCTATTTAAGCTGAAAATCAATCTTGAAGCTCTTTCTAAAATGTCTGCACTAAGTCTGTTTCAGGTTTTCATGATGGATAAACTTGAGAGGAAAGAAAACTTGAAGAAAAATGGCAAAAACAAACAGAAGAGTGCAGCCACACTGCGAAGCCCTCCAGCATATTCAGGCTGCGACTCCCTCTGCTGGACCTGGGCTCAGATTTCACACATGCACAAAAACTAATGAACATTTCCAGGAACTTTTGGAATGAGCTGCACACAAATGGTCACATTTCAACCCCCAAATTTCCCCCCTGTGATGTGCATTTGTCACCAAGCAACATTCTCGACAGTCCGTCTGAAACTTTCTAGAAATTTCCAGGAGTGCATGTGTGAAATCGGCCTGATAAACCGAGACAGATCCCCAGGCTGTTGCTCCCTGTACAGCATTTCATGTAAAAAATTTCCCACTCTCCTCACTTTCTTTAAATTCAGGGTCCCAAAACCCAGACTGCAGTATTTTAATGTCAAAGCTTCAATGTTTTATCGGACATAAACATCCCTTCTATTTTCCCGTTGACCCTCTATTTTGTCCCTTTGGCCTGGTTTTAATTTCTCCCACGTCCCACAAATGCCCCTCAAATCTACCCCGAGTGACCTGAGACTCTAGAGCAGAGTGCAGATGCCCTTTTTGCCTCTTTTCTTGATCTCCAGTGCAGCCCTGGTGGCCATCTCAAACACTTCTCTCACGCCGTCCTTGGACTTGGCCGAGCACTCCAGGTAACCGTACGCGTTGATGCGGTGCGCCATCTCCTTCCCCTCGTCAGACCTCACCGGCTCCTGTGAATTATAAAACAACAAAAGAAAGAGCAACAATTCGGTTAAAAGGAAGCAATGACAAGATGACCAAGATGTTTAACCATAAATTGACACAGCATCGAGTATGATGTCCTGACCTGAATTACTGAAAACCAGTGTTGGGACTAACGGCGTTACAAATAACGACATTACTTTTTCCCAGGTAACGGGTAATCTAATTAAGTACTATTCAAATTGTTATAACGCTGTTACTGGCAGTGAAATATGGCACGTTAACTTACAGACACAGACAGGAGCTGCGCTGCTGACAGAGATGAGAGAACGAGATGCCAGAGTTGCCAGGTTTGCTTATTATAAGCAACTTTCAGCTTCTTCTTTTTCTAACTTGCATGTATATATTGGGGTTGCAGTTTTTTTGGCTTGTTCCAATACAGCAGTTGTTCATTTGGGTTTGTTGTGCCCTCAAACCCAGGAAGAATCTGGTGCATGATCTACCATCAATATAAACCCAATTCAGAAGTTATTAAAATTATTTTAACCCACACTAAAACAAATTCACATGTCACTGTAAAATGATGTTTCCACCTGAAATAAATCCTTAGATTTATTTTAATTCTTTAAAGCCAGAATTAAATTTATTTCTAACGTAGCTACGACTGTTTTCACCATAATAAAGCTACATGTCTTCTTGGTTACAGAAATCAAAGTTAGACTGTTATTGTTTAGCAATAACAGAGTTACAAATAACAGCAGCCCCTCCCTTCACTTCTGTATAAAGAAAAGGATGTTCACCTCGAAACAAAAGTATGTTTAATAAGTAAATTAAGAGGAAAAAAAGAAAAAATATGACTGAAATTGAAAAGTAACGTGGAAAAAAGTAAAACACGCTTCATGTTGGTTTTTCTCTTTAAAAATGCTTTTTTCAATCGCAAAATCTGGCAACGCGGCTAGCTGCAGCAGCGGTGAGTCTGGAGCGTCTGTGGAGTTAAAACTGGAGTTTTCAGGATGGAAGTAGAAGAAGTAAAAGTCAAGAACACACATGTGAAGTGTCCATTATGTCCTAAAACAGCGAGAACTAGACTGGCTGAACATCTAAATCAGCAACAGTTCAGTTTGTTCAGGTGGGTCACCACAAGTCAAGTTATTTAGACATTACCTGGGGTGTCCCACAGGGGTCAGTACTGGGCCCTAAGTTGTTTATTTTATACAGTAACGAAATATAAAAGTGTCTGACTTAATGAAATATATGGTGTTTGCTGGTGAACTTAATATTTTATGTACTCGAGATAGGGCTGGGCGATATGGCCTAAAAATAAAATACCAGATTTTTAACCCTACAAAAGTTGATTTACAATTTTAATCGATTATTTTCCCTCTCAAAGCAAAAAAATTCCAAGTGACACAAAAATGACAATAATCAAGTTCTGCCTTTATGTTCAAAATACATTCCTAAATCAATCAGGATTTCCCTCATAAAATTAAAGTGCGTGTCTTAAAATGTTGATTATGTAGTTCTAACGCAGCCAAGTTTGCCTACAGAAACACTGAAGGGTGAGGATTTTCACAGCTTGTTAACATTTAAATAATTAAACAATAATATAAATAAATAAATAAATTCAAGCAAAAACCTGACAGTGCCACCATCATGAAAACTGTAAAATTTTGGTGTTTATATTTTTTAAAACTTTGCAACTACCTACAATCAAGTAAGTGAATGAAAAGAATCTTGATTTTTAATTTTTTAAATCTTCTGCAGAAATAATTCGAATGAATCAATGTAATTGATTTACTGCCCAGCCCTAACGAGATAACCCAGAGCAGCTGCTTAGCATGGTCCAGAATGAATTGTGTAAGCTTAAATGCTGGTTTGACAAAACAAACTATCACTAAATGTTAGTATAACAAAGTTTATAGTCTTTGGAAACAGAAAGACTGATAATATAATTGAGTAAGCAATTAAAGATGTACTTATTGAAATAGTCTATGAAAGTAATTTCCTGGTATTCTGATTGACCATCAGCTCTGCTGGAAACCATACATAAAATATCTGTGCTCAAAATATTAAGGAGTGTTGGAATTATCAGCAAAACAAAATATTAACTGCCACAAAAATCATTAAACTACTGCTCCATGATCCTGCCATTTCTCTCTTACTGTGTTGAAGTCTGCAGTAGGGCTGAACAATTAATTGCAAATTAGATTAAATTGCAATATCGCTTGTTGCAATTTTCAAATTGCAGAAGTTTCAATATTTTTTGCCCAAAATATGTTGAACATTTTGGCATTGTGATGTAGTTTTTTGCAATTTCATGCCTATTTAGTTTTTACCTCTATTCATACACTTTTTTTACCACTTTTGGGCCATTTTTACCTTTTTTTTAACCCTGTATTTACAACTTTATGCCTCTTTTGCCCCCCATTCATCTTTTTTTGGCCACTGTCAGAACCATTTTTGGAATTTTTACATGGTTTTTGAATTTTAATTTCCCAATTTTGCTGCTATAATCAATTTTCCTAAGCCACTTGGATTTTTTTGGTCAATTTTTCCCAATTTTTTGCTATTTCATACCTATTTTGCACCTATTCATTAACCTTTTTCTGCTTTCATACCGTTTTTACCCAGTTTTTATAATTTCATACCTATTTTGCTTCTGTTCTTCACTTCTCCACTTTTTCTCAAATCTTTTATCCTTAGATTGATTTCATGTCATATTGGTTTTACTATAAAAAGATCTACTGCTTATGTTTGTTTAAGAATACATAAGATGAGGAACATTAAAACAATTGCAGAGTAAATCGCAATATTGGGGAAAAATATCGCCATTAGATTATTTTCTCAAATCGTTCAGCCCTAGTCTGCAGTAACACATATAAGACCAATCTACAAAAGATCTTTGTAAGATCTGATTACAAAAAAGAGTTATCCAGATCACAAATCACGCCGGATACAGAGATCACACCAACGATGTTTTTACAATCAAACTGCTAAAACTTTATGAAACAGCTAAAGTGCTACATCTATACCACCATGTTTTTGGCTCTCAGTGTGACAGACAGGATGGTCATCAAATCATAATAATCACACATTTAAAGCACTTTAGCTCCTGATGTTCAACCATCCACACACTCAAACATCTGAAGTCATCCAGACCAGCTCCAGAGACCCAAAGCCTCACTGACCTGCTTCATCTTGGCCAGCTCTCTGCGTGTGTGCTCATCGTTCCTCAGGTCTTTCTTGTTTCCTACGAGGATTATGGGCACATTGGGGCAGAAGTGTTTCACCTCAGGAGTCCACTTCTCTGGGATGTTCTCTGCAGCAGAAACAGGGTATGAAACTTTAGTATGGATTAATCACTGGCACATTTAAATCATATGAAAAAAAAACTCTGGTGTCACCTTAAACTTGATAAACAGTTCAGACCTACAGTGAAAACAAGATTTACAGTTATTGGCAAAAGTGTAAACTGACACCATTGTGTCTATCTCAGCTGTTGAAGCCTCACACGAGTACCAGGACCCTTAGGTGGTCAAACCAGCGGCTCCTGGCAGTGCCTCGGTCCAGGCTCTCCTTCGCAGCAGCCCCAAAACTGTGTCTCAGCCTACCTGTCCAAGTTAAGGTGCCTGAACACTGAACGCAACTGGAGCGTCCTCAGCAATTACTATCCATGTAATTTTTCTTACCTTTTTTCTTATGTTGCATTCGTACAAACAAGCTCCGTTAGGGCGTTTTCACACCAACCGCATTTAGTGCGCACCAAAGAAGTTTTGGCCCAGGGTTTGGTACGTTAGTATCAATGTGAATGCAACCACCGCACTTTGGTGCGCACCAAATCAGCCGGTCTGAGACCTCCATGAAGGGGTGGTCTTGATCCGCTCCATCTCCCTACATTTGGTGCAGTTTCACTGGTGTGAAACAAAGTGGTCCGAACTCAATCAACTTTTGATGCATTACTTCCTGTTAATCCCGCGGTTGAATCTTTTGCTTACTCAATTTGCCGATTTGTTTATTCTGGTTGAGGATTACGATGATTTACGAGGGTCCAGAAGGTCGCTGATGCCGTCTCAAACATGATAAAAAAACACATTTGAAGGAAAATGTAGAAGAGAGCGAAACGTAAACATTTGTTGTCTGGTGTAGGAAATGGTTACCATGGTAGCCTCTTCTTCGTGCTCCTCCATAGCAGGTTTGGTAACCAGTTAGGTGCATATCGCCCCCTGCTGTTTCAAACTGAGTAAATACACAAGTGGGCCCGGGCACGGTTCGATATTGCCAGTGTGAATGCAAGCCAGCTGGGGAGGGGGAGGGGGGCGAACCCATGGCGAACCGCGCCGCAGCACGGTTTGAAACAAGTGGACCTAATGTGAAAACGCCCTCAGATTCAACAAACACTTTTATCTTTAGAAAAGTGTCTAAATGACCTGCGGAAACATGATGAATGCCACCTGTGCGTACTTAACACAAATGCACGAGGATAGCGTATTTGCATAAGTAACACCCCAAGAATACCATATAAGGATACACACCATAAAACAGGAGTGTTCATTCATAAAGATGGCGCCAAACACACACTCTCTTCCAAGTGCCTGGCATGCCAGGGCATCCAAAAGAAGAAGCTCAGCCATGAAGCAGCTGGTTACTCTCTCCTTTAACGTTTTATATAGGCCAGTCTAATAAACCTTCAATTAATAGATTTTAATGTTTTCTCTGGTTTGAGAGCCTCAGATTTATTTCGTCTTATTCTATATTTTATTAAAAACGCTTGAAATTAGTCAAATGTATAATCAGTATGTAAGGCACTTGATTTGAAAAGAGCAGACTAATTTGTTGCGATTTTTAAGACAAGTCTGGACCACTCGTGATTTGTGTCTGTACTTGAAAGAAAATTCTAAATACGAAAAAATGCTGAATGCGACAAATTCTCCTAAATCATTTGTACGCAACACTGACAAACATATTTGTTCATACGAACGGTTCTTGCATGAGGCCCATTGAACAGCCGCGAAGGGGCAGGGCTAACCCTCCACCGACATGTTGGCCACGTTCAAGACAATCACTTCACTCATCACGCGTTGCCAAAGTTGAAAAGTTGATCTTTTCAGGCCATGTCATGTGTGGCTGTTCAGCAACAGCCAATCAGCTGTGTGTGAATGTGTAACGTCCCCATGACAGACAGTTTTTATTCCAGACTACAGAGTAACATAGTAGTCTATGTTTGTGTGGAAACGTTAGTCAGCGAGGACATTATTCCGCCTGACAAACCGCAGAGAACTCTCAGATGATGCTGCTGCAGGGCATCAACTGCAGTGTTTTGTGGTTGGTAGGTGAGTAAAAGGATACAGCTGGAATAATGTCAGCTTATACATCCTATAATATGATATATGATATGATCGCGGTGAAACTCAAACAGATGTGGCGTCACCGAGCCATGGCAACGGGCGATAGTGACCAAAATGAGGTATTTATGGACACGAGACGCGACTTCAGTGGGCGACGTGATGATGGTCGTGAAGTCACATTAGGTGTGAACGCAGCTTTAGAGCTGCACAGTCAACTTAAAACACTTCCAAAATCACATCTTCTGTCTTTGGTGTAAAGTCCCAGCTGATCGAGTAACCTTGGCTTTTATCCTTCATGTGTCATTCCCCATCTTCTCTTTTATTCTTCCTTTATTGTTTTTTAAAGGTGCTATGAGGAGAATCTATTTCCGACGACATAAAGGCTCCATGAGCACGCGTGGCGACTGTCGTAAAGAGGTGACCCAAGCCAAAGTGTGTGTTTGTTGTGATGCTAATGAATGCAGCTCGGACCTTCCTCAGAACTCTGCATTGCTTTACAACTTCTTTTTTAAACAACTTACAGGATGCAAAGCCACGAGGTAATGTATCTCTTTCTAGTTACGTAGCGGTAGTTTTTGATGTGTGACAACAAGCAATTTTTGGAAAACTTAGTATTGTAGTTTTGTAGCCGGCTATATATCTCTACTTACAGCCCGGTGCTCTAAGACGTGTCTAAATAATATAAATTTGCTCTAGTTTCAATTGTCCTGTTCCCGCAGTTGAGTATCCAGGCCAGTCCAGCCCTGTCTGACCCGACTGCTAAGCTAAGGAACAGCATTTATAGATAACCTATTTTGATGCTATAAAACTCATTTTAAAGTGTGTATTTCCATCAGGCATATATCTAAAAGGGAGACTTTTTTTGTAATTACTTAAAAACTCCTTTTGGCATCTTTAAATTTTATCTTTAGTTTTATTATTTGTTTGTAATATTGTGTTCATTTTCATTGCATTACAGTTTTTATTATCATTAAGAGTATGTATGATTTTACTGTACAGCACTTTGGCCGACCGAGGTTGATTTTGAACCTGCTTCAGAATAAACTTGGCATCATATTCATCAAAAATAAAAACAAGGCAGCAGTCTCACCCAAACTGTCGGGGCTGTCGATGGAGAAACACATGAGGATGACGTCTGTGTCAGGATAGGAGAGCGGCCTCAGCCTGTCGTAGTCCTCCTGACCTGCTGTGTCCCAGAGAGCCAGCTCCACCTACAACAACAACAACAACACAGGTAACTCTAAAAGACAAGCACGGCGTGGGTTTTGAGGAGGATTTAAGGACGAAGGAGTGTATTATAACGACTAAGTCAGATCAGCAAACACAGCAAAGTAGTATCCCTCACAAATATTAAACTACACTATGCTGTAAAGAAAATGAATAGATCTATTATCATTATGATTATACACATATTATGATCCTCCCTCTCATGTGCCTGTGAAAATCCTTTATGCTCAGTTTATGAATGAGAAAAATGACCACTGTTGTGATGCATGTTTGTGTAACTCTGAGCTGCAATATTACTGGTTAAAGCTTGTGTGATAAAATTTAACTTGACTGTTTAAATAGGAGAAACCAAGACGAACATTTCAGTGTATGAGGAAGTTGCCATTGCTGTAAACTGCATGCACTCTTTCGAAGTAAATGATCAGAACTAAAGCTCCTTTCACCTGTCGTTCTTTGGGAAAATTTCCTGATATACGCACAAATATTATACTGAAATTAAAAAAACAGTTAGTCTGATAAACACTGTCCTCAAATACAAGTGACAGTAATGCTCTATAAATCTACTTGAGTAAAAGAAATAGCATAAATATTTTATTTAAAATATACTCACTGTACTAAGTACATTTTATATAACATATAGCACTAAAAAGAACATCATCCAGATATATTCGCTTAAAAGGTGCAGTGTGTAGAAATTGGCATTTTAGCGACATCTAGTGTTCAGATTTTGGAATGAGCCTGTCCGTTTCTAAAACATCACATCACAAAGAGTCGTCGAAGGACAAAAAAGGATCATGAACAGGGCATCATTTACAACAGTTACCAGGTGAGGGTTTTTTCATTCATATTCTTCACTATTATTTTGTAGATTATAGGTCAGTTAAAGGTGCTATGAGGAGAATCTATTACCGGCGAAATAAAGACTCTGCTACCAATGAGCACGTGTGGCGACTGTTGTAATGCTGCGTTCCAGTAACCTCGGAACTGGGAGTGACATCATCTTAGAGTTATCAGCGTTTCAGTTGAAGTCGGAAAAAAAGATAAGATAAGTTAAGATACACCTTTATTAGTCCCACAGGGGGAAATTCCAGATTTACAGCAGCAGCAGGATACAAGAGAAAAGACAAGATTTACAAATGAGACTATAAGTAATTAGAATAAAATACCAAATAGCATAAATACAACTCAATGAAAATAAATGAAAGAGCATGAGCCTTTCAGCAATATTAACAATATTAACAATATATAAAAGATCTGATGAGAATAAGTAAAATGAAAGGAAAATAGGTGAAAAAGCCTTAGACTTTCAGCAGTATGAACAATATTAACAATTATTAACAATATATAAACAGATCTGAATGAGAATAAGTGAAATGAAAATTAAAGTAGATAAAAGAGCATGATCCTATCAGCAATACTAACAATATTACAACATGCCGATCTACCAGGCTATTGTTAGCTGTTGTTTGTACGCCCTGTGTTGTTGTATGAAGAATGTGATTATCACTATGCCAGCATTTTTGTAAATATAAGTCTAACAATACTATGTATACAGCTGATCTAGAGCGACACACCCCAGTCAGAAGTGTAAATAAATGGATTATTACAGGAGCTAAATAACTGTTCACACTGGGGGCATCCATCTTCCATTGTCAACTCGGGGGTGGCGAGGTTTCACCGAGTTCCCAGGAGGAAATTCTGACTTCGGGGGACGTTCCAGTTGCAGTTTCCTACTTGGAACTCAAAATTCCTACTTCTGACTACAACTGGAATGCACCACAAGACGTGTGCCAAGCCAAAGCGTGTGTTTGTTGTGATGCTAATGAATGCAGCTCAGACCTTCCTCAGAACTCTGCATTGCTTTACAACTTCTTTTTTCAACAACTTACAGGATGCAAAGTGACGAGGTAATGTATCTCTTTCTAGTTACGTAGCGGTAGTTTTTGATGTGTGACAACAACCAATTTTTGGAAAACTTATTATGGTAGTTTTGTAGCCGGCTATATATCTCTACTTACAGCCCGGTGCTCTAAGACGTGTCTGAATAATATAAATTTGCTCTAGCTTTAATTGTCTTGTTCCTGAAGTTGAGTATCCAGGCCAGGCCAGTCCAGTCCTGTCCGACCCGACCGGAAGGCTAAGGAATAGCATTTATAGATAACCTATTTAGATGCTATAAAACTCATCTTAAAGTGTGTATTTCCATCAGGCATATATCTAAAAGTGAGACTTTTTTGTAATGACTTAGAAACTCCTCACAGTCCCTTTAACAAAAAGTAATCCAAAGTTTTATGGGGATAATTGTACACCTATTTCAAAAGACTTTATATACATTACATCCTATACTCACCGTTTCTTTTTAGTGAAATGCTGCCAACTTCTACACACTACACCTTTAAGTCAATTAAAAGCATAGTGTTGGAGCTATTTATTTTTTATATTTAGTGGTTTATTTTAATTTGGAATTACATAGTAGTATTAGTTGTTAGATTTATCCACATTTTTTTAATAATAAATGTAAGTCCAATTTTTGGGGATGAAAATAAAGATATACAGGGCTCCAGACTAAGTTTTTGCATTGGTGCACCTAAAAATTTTTTTAAGGTGCACCAGCACAAAAATTAGGGGCACCCAAATTTTTTGGTGTCACCTTTAACGCCATAAGACCACAATTATATAACTCTCCATAACTTTTACTTTTCCATGCTGAAACCTGACATCACAGTCAGGCTCCGTCTGGGCTAATTTGCATACTAACGGCTGATTGTATGATAACTGGGGGCTGTGTGTGTGCGTACATGTGTGTGTGTGTTTATGTATTTAGGTGGGTTTAGAGCAGGGATGGAGAAAAGACATCCCTGCTCTATACACATATATATATATCAATATATATCAATATATATCAATATATATATATATCTATATATATCAATATATATGTATATATATATATATATATATATATATATATATATATATATATATATATATACACACACATATATACACATATATATATGTAGGCTAGTCATTTGTGTAGTATAATTAATTGTTTTGTACATTTAGTTTGCTAGTTGCCATGAAATAAACCATTGGAAACTGCAGAACTTTTGCACAGACACTGGATTTCTTTTGCCTGCATAAATCACATCCCCACGGTGCATCAGTGATCCTTTGATTGAGCTTGGTTAAAGTTTCAGTTTGATATTTCAAACGATTTTTAAGACAAATGGTCACTACACATACTGTGTTACTGTTTCTTTAAGGGAATTGTTATTCCCATTCCTACATATCACATATCAAGGTGGCAATACATTGTATATATCTCAATGTAAAAATTACTAAAATATTTTTAAAGCATTAACAATTATGTATGCAGAAAAATGCACTTTCTTCACAGAGTTACATCTACAGCTGTTATCATAGAAATAAAAGTAATAAGCGTAACAGAGGCTGAATGTTTGCTGCAGACTGATGACAGGAGCTGCAATAAAACACAAAATAAATGCCTATAATTTTTAAACATTATTCAATATAAATTACATATACTTCATGTGTTAGGGAAGGACTCCACTGGCAAACTTTCTGAAGGAGCAATGGTTAAATGTAATATGAAGGGCTGTCCGGATCTGATAATGATATCTAACATCGGTCCGATATCAGCAAAAAACAAATATTTTATCAGGCCTGCATCTAAAATCTCTGATACAAGTAACCCATTCAAATTTATTTTTTTATTTATTTAATTCAGTTGTGGAACATGCTTATGATTAAATCAAACGTAGTGAATATTTTGTTGTTTAAAAATAAATGTTCTGTTTTTATTGGATGTATTTAAGTTACTTTTCAGGGTCTTCTGATTTATTTTTACTCAATTCTTTAATTGTACTATATTCTCATGTTTAAGGTTAAATTTATTGAACCCACTGGTTAAAAACAAATGGGTCAGTTTTTCTCATACCTACTATTGTTGACTACTGTTCTCTGTTTGAGTAATCTGACCTGATCAAGCCTTTTCTTACAGTCCATACTACAAAATAAGTAATAAAAGTTTGTATGATTCCTGCTGATATTGTATTGGATTGATATCGGTATTGGCCAAAACTCAACGCTGCAATATCGATATTGTATCAGAGGAGAAAAGGTTATACTGGGACACTTCTTGTAATATGTATAGTGCATCAATTTATCTTACCTGTTTGCCGTCCACCTCGATGTCGGCCACATAATTTTCAAACACGGTAGGAACATAAACTTCAGGGAACTGATCTTTGCTAAACACGATGAGGAGGCAGGTTTTTCCGCATGCACCATCACCAACAATCACCAGCTTCTTTCTGATCGCAGCCATCTGGAGGAATAAAGCAAACATATTAAATTACACAGATTTACTCTGACTTCACAACCTCCAGTGGCCTCCACGGTCACCAGATCTCAATCCAGTGGAGCAGTGACGTCTGAGCTCTCCTTTGTTTTTAAATGTGAAATACTGAAGTGCATCAGAAACATTTTAAAATGTTTTCATTCATAAAATTCAGACACCATAGGCTTAAGTAAAACTAACCAAATTTCCCTTCGGAGGTTAATTAAGTATTTCTTATTCTGGTATTAAAATATCTGTTTGACTATGGGGGTAAAAAATAAACATCTGATTATGAAATAAACAGTTTAACAGATTACGAGCTAAATTATTGGCATACATGCTTGAAAAATATTGGTTTTATGTATTTGGGGAAACTGACAGCCCTACTGTGTGGTACACATACTAACCCACTGCACCACCATGCCACCTCAAAGAAAGTACATGCAAGTAAAATATACTTGTTTTTTAAGTTGGACAATGTTAACAAATGGACAAATCTGCAGCAACTCGGGCTGGACGATATGGCCTCAGAACAACATCTCCAACTTGTTTCGTCAGAATACGATTTACAATTTTAACAGATTTTATTCTATCTCGAAAAAAAAAAAAATCCAGTGTCATAATAACAACAAAAATCAAGTGTTGCCTTTATGTTGTCAAACTATATTCCCAACCAAACAGAATTTCCCTCTTAAAGTTAAAGTGATTCATAAAATGTTGATAATGCAGCTGAAATGTGGGCTGGTTTGTCTACATAAACACTGAAAGCTGAGCTATTTTCACAGAATATTAACATGAAACAAACTTAATCTTGTTCCAAAAACAAACACAAGCCATTGAAAGTGTTTGTGCAAAATCCAACCAGGGGCCTGGACTATGAAGCTGGATTAAGTCATCCAGGATAACTCTGCGACAACTCGCTGAACTTCACCGGATCTCCGCCATCCAGATCTGCTGTACTACGAGGCTCGTTATCAACTCGATAAGTGAATCCGGCTGGGATCTGTGCGCGCACACATAAAATGGGCGTGGTTAGCGGCCCCAGAGCATTTTCCACAATGGAGAAGAGAGCAGCCTACTTCACGGCGGAGGAGCAGCAAATAATCCTGCAAAAGTATGAGGAGTACCGCAGTATTATCCAGGCCAGGAGCAACACGGTGAAAAACATGGCCTTACATTTTCCAGAAACACAAATCTCTGAAAATGTAATAAAGAACTCATCCACATGAAACCAAAATTCTGTAATTAAATAGTCTTTTAAATGGTGATGTATGATTATTTTTATGTATTTTAAATGTAATATAATTAGCCTAAATGTGATATTTAATTACACTTTTATTGTACTTTGCATCTAAAATAACATTTGTCCCACTGTCATGATTCACTGCTATTGGACAGTGTAAAACATTTCCTCTTCTTTGTTAATAAAAATAATAAATGGACAGTGTTGATAACACTGGGATAAATCTATGAATGAAATTAAACGTAAATTAGATATTTAAAAATATTTGTTCAAACTAAATTATGTCCCTCGGTGTCATGGTGTTACTACCAAAATTTGGAGATCATATTACATTAGACAACATTTAAGATATGATGATTACTTGTGTAATTGTAATTGAACTTCAAACCAAAATTATTGTTACTTGACTTTATCCATAATAAAGTTCAGTACAATTATCAGCATGTGTCGTCTTTTCTCAGAAGTAAACATCCTCGGATCAAATGTCATCACTGACATTGAGAAATAATGTCAATCGAGCGGATTACTTCTGTCACGATAAAAACGCTCCAGACGAAGTGCTCCTCTTACAATTCGCGCACCGACATTAACCGGTTCTGGCAGAAATGGGCAAGCCATTTTCCAAGACAGCAAATTGGTGACTGTGCGGTCTTTTATGCCCGCTGAGAGAACCGATTGGTCAGCGGGCGGTCTGTCACACCCCGTGAGCTCTTATCCTGGAACTTAACCTGCTCCGGACCAGGTTTGGCGTTCAGCATCAGTTACCGGGGCAACGTGTCTGGATAAAAAGAGATCCACATTTGTAGTGCGGAAAATCTGAAACTTATCCAGGAAGTTATCTCTCTAAGAGCTAATCCAGCTTCGTAGTACAGGCCCCAGGACTTCTGTCGTGAAAACTGTAAACTTTCAGTGTTTACATCTTCTGCAGAAAACAATTTTAAATTCATCAACTTAATCGATAAGTTTCCCAGCCCTAGCAGAAACAACGAGGTGCTATCATGAACCAACATCTCTGAGAAATGCTCCAGCACTTTGTTAATCTGAGGGTGAACACTTGCATTTATACCTTTCATAATCTACAATAAACACAAACATTAATGTACTGAAATGTCATGTGCAATGTTTAACATATATTTTATTGACTTTTCAATATGCCAAACAGGATCACACTCATATTTAGACTTCAGTACTCAAAGAAAAACCCCTCCAGCCTCTCATATGTTGGAAACAAACAGCCTTGAGTGAAAACAGAAGTGCTTCAGCCCTGTCGACGTTGCATTATAACTTCACTTCCTCTAAAACAGTTTACAGTCTAACGTTAGCAGATACTGAGCCTGTGTGCTCTCCTCACTGTGAATTAACATCTGTAATAACATATAAACTAACCTGATCCTGTATTATTTCTTTATCAGCCTTATTAGCCTCATATTTTCAGAGTTAAAGGAGTTCACCTGTCAGTAGCAGTTCAATCGCTTCACGGAAGCTAACTGTTAGCCTGCTAACTTTCTCGGGACAGTTGGCCTCCTGTCAAACCAGTCAACCACATTAAAACACCAAAACACATTTCCTTAAGCTAAAACAATCTTTAACAAGCAGAGAAACCGCCACAAAAAGTCACAGAGCAGATTAGAAAAAGAGTTTTTACCGTTTTTATCAGAGGTACTCGCCTTTCTTGACTTTTTCCTGTTAAGACCCCACAATCCCGCCCCTCAATGCCACATATATTAGGCACGCCCACTTCTCATACTTTCAACCAATAGGAGCGGTCTAGATTATGATTGAAGGGTAGAGTAGCCAATCAGCGTTACGTCGGCATATCCGCACATCGCCCAGTTCTGTTTCACTTTATAAGGCTGTTTCCTTTGGTGTAAAACAACCTGGATATAAATAGTATTTTATTTTACACCAAACGTTCTGCTTTATACTTAAACTGCTGACTGTAGGGAGGTGCAATAAAGCTAGAATTTTCTTATTTTCTTTCTCCATGACAGTGGAATTGCTCTGTTATAAGTTACAGAGATTATTATATATGTACAAAGGTTAAAAAAATACACTAATTACATACAATAATTGATCCCACCACGTCTCCAAAGAGTACTGATTTTTAAGCGTCTTTTTGAATTTAAAGTTTTCCATGTGTCATTCATCTATTCTTACTCGATATCCTAAAGTAGTTTAATTAATTTTATCTTGTAAAATAAATAAATAGCACTATGGTTTTAAAGGGAATGGTCTCAGTTGATGGCCTGGCTGTAGGGCTGGATGATATTGGGAGAAACAATATTGCAATTTTTTTTCCTGACACAACATGTATTTATGGCACATTCTTTAGAGGCATTTTCAGAAAAATGTTTTTTGAAATCTCTCGTCTTAATAAACTTCATTAACAGACTTGTAGTGTGCAGCATGATCAGCTCCTTTTTTAATTTCTATAAATTTACCATATTGTGCAACATGAGCATCTGTCTGTTGTTTTAGATCATTTTTAGACAGTGTGTGTCCTTCCAGTTGATGCACAATATTATTGGATTAAGATCTGCAGATATCCACAGATTTATGCTGCTGATACTTTCACCTCACAAATTGGCAATAAAAATATCATATTTTGACTGTGATATGGACAAAATATACTATTTACTTTATCAACTGCTAAGACAAATTTATTTTGATGACCTGTGGCATCAACAGAACAAAAGCTCTTAACATACTTTAGGCGCCCTGTTATGGTTTTAAGTCAAAATTACTGCTTTACAGTTTCTAACACGTCTATCTGGATTATTTCTAGGAGTTTGCCAGCACTTTAAAACAAGACATTACTCGGTATCAAACGATCAGACATTCAGATTTAATTCATATAAATAATTACATACAAAATCCATTTTGGCTCAAAGTGCTTCACAGAAAGGATGAAAAAAAAGATAAAAAGGTAACAATGACAATAATCGTGGAGTCTTTACAAATATTCAGCAAAAAAAATGAAGCTCAGCACAGGCCTGTGTTCTTCATAGTATTTCAGTGGAACAGAAATAACAGTAAAGATAATAATTATTATGATAGAAAGGATGTCAACATAGATTTGGAACTAACACACATCAAAATAGTCAAAGTAAAAGAAACAATAAAATCAAAATCCATCCATCCTCAACTGTTTGTCTGGGCTCAGGTCAGTCACCTTCTCTCAGGGGTGGAAAGAAACGAATTACATTTACTCACGTTACTGTAATTGAGTATTTTTTTTAGTAATTTGTAATTTTCTAAGTAGTTTTTGAAATTTGTAATTTTTACTTTTACTCGAGTACATTTTGACCCAAGTATTTTACTTCACTACATTTGAACCCCTATTGTTACTGAGTACAATATTGATAGAGAAAAAAATTAAATGTGGGCGGAAAACCCCTGTGTCCCGGAAGTGAAAGTCAACTGCATTACCTCGCCTTGTGCGTGCCCGCGCCCTGTCTCATAATTGGATCTACATGGTGGAAGATGGCTGTTGCTGACCAAGATATGGAGATCATGGAGGAGGAAGGGCCCGACGAAGATATAAGTTCTAAAGAGGAAAGCCACAAAAACCCTTGGCCAAACTTGGAAGACTTATTCGCGTTCAAACGCACAAAAGGCAACAACATTATAATGCACTGTAAAATGTGCCTACCCGTCAGAACGGAGCTTTCAGCATTCAAGACATCAACATCTAATTTACGAAAGCATGTGGTGGTAGGTTAGTGCATGTGTTTTTGTCTCTTACATCCCAAACGGTTTAATTGTTGTTTGGTTTAAAAATCCTAATTTTCTTTATTCTAATTGTAGTGTTGTCAGTTGGACAATATGACTGAAAATAGTTTGCACTTTACAGTACAGGTTGTGACTGTCCTTGTTGTCCTTGTATTGTGAGGAAGTAAGAGGATCATGTTACTGAGCTCAGCTGAGCTTTTACAAGTGTGGATGTGTACTTTAATATGCCTCGAAGTTGATTTAAACAACTTGTGCTGGATTTGATTCATGGCTCATCCTTTTTTTGCATTAAATAACTGAAAGTAACTAAGTAACTTTTACTCAAATTCCATTTTAACTGATGTACTTTTGTACTTTTACTTGAGTAAATTTATAGATGGGTACTTTTACTTTTACTTTGAGTAGGATTTAAGCAAAGTAAAGATACTCAATTACAATTTTTCAGTACTTTTTCCACCTCTGCCTTCTCTCCTCATTCCTGATCAAACCTCTGTTTTCTCTATTAATGTTTAGTTAGATTTATAAATAGATGCTTCATCTGTCATTTTGTAGGTCTCACATGTGCAGCAGGGGTCATCAACACCATTTCTACAAGGGACATTTTTGGTTATCACATGTTCTGGAGGTCAGATAGCAAAGCTTCAATCTTTAATCAGACTTCAGTGTTCGGTCTATTTTTCCATCTGACCCTCTGTTTTGTCCCTTTGACCTGGTTTGAGTTTTCTCCTGTGTCAGATTTACCCAGAGTGACCTGAAACTCTAGAGCAGAGCACAGACTCTCTTTTTTCTTGATCTCTTGAACTCCAGTGCAGCCCTGGCAGCCATCTCGAACACCTCCGTCACACCATCGTTAAACTTGGCGGAGCACTCCAGGTAAGCGTACGCTTTGATCCACTGTGCCATCTCCTTCCCCTCGTCTGAACTCACTGGCTCCTGTAATTTATAAAACAAATATAAGGAAGAAGAAGAGCAGTGATTGTTGGATAAAAGAGGAAGCAATGACACAATATTTACTGAGATGATTAACCATGAAAATTTGATTCACTGCTGCTTAAGAAAATGTTCATAAGTTCGATGTTTGACCCTGAACATTTTAATGTGTCATCATTTCCACAAATGTGTGACATTTAAATCTGTATAATTCCAGAGCAAAGCTGTTACATTTTAGAAACTAGGGATGTACATCAGCATCAATTTAACATCCTTAGTGACTGATATTTGTACCTTTTACTGACATCAACAAACAAGTGTGGGATGAACCAATATCAATTTTAGATTTTTTTCATTGTTCCATCACACCAGTTTAATTGCAATGTCTGAAACACTTTACTGCTGATTAAAATATTTGGCATAAGAAATTGGTCTATTTGACAAACTCTGATCTGTTTTATAAAATCATATCAGGGGTTCTGATAGCCAGCACACAAACTACATGTAGACTGGTTGAGCAATCTCAAGGACTCTTCGAAGGGTATAGAGCTGGTCCACAGATCCTCCACCAGGACTAAAAAACCACATTGCTCCTCCTGAATCTGAGGTTTGACTATCCCTCCTCTCCAGTACCCTAAATAGACCTTACCAGGGAGGCTGAGAAGCAGATCCCCCTATAGTTAGGGCACACCCTCCTGTCCCTCCTCTTGAAATGAGGGACCACCACCTCAATCTGCCAATCCACACCATTTTCAAGACAGGCCTGTGACAGGAAGCTGGATCTTGTGAAAAGATGTTGGCCAACCCTTTTGCGAGCCATCCTGTTCCAGCAGAACCGGCCATTTTCCAGACAAGCAACTCCTGGCTCACAGCTTCTAAGAAACACTACAAACTGTACTGCTGGGAATGCCGGTTGCTTGGCAGGGTACGTACGAGCTATGGTGCTTTTAAAGATGTTTGAGGACACTTGGGTGGATCTGCAGATCACTAAAGAGGCACGCATAGAGGATGAAATTTTCTGGGAATTCCCGTGGGTTAAGTGATTTCCATGGGATGGGAATCATTTTTTAATTAGTCTCGTGATCTGGACGGGACGGGAAAAAAAGCAACGGGAGCGGGCAGGAGCAGGAACAACATTAATAGATGATCATTTTCAGCCGTGTTAAACAACCAGATGAACAGATGCGTCCATTTTTGTAGTCATCTCTCAGTAAGAGCCAACAAAATGCAACATTTTTTCCACATGTTTGGCTTTAATCTAACGGGAATGGGACAGGAGTGGGAGTCATTCTACGGGAGTGGGACAGGACAGGAGTGATAAGGAGTGATCCTATAACAGGGTGTTCACCAGGACATCAGGCAAAATATTAAAAAAACTCATTTATTCTTGATGGGAGAGGAGATCCAAATGAAACCATAGATGTGGGTAACATGACACAGCTCACACTCGTCCTGCGTTATGTGACAGCCACAGGTGTCAAAGGGCTTGTACATGTAACCAGTGGTTTGTGAGCTGATGAGCTTTCTGCTCTTATTTTCCATTTCTTTGAGGAATGTTGTCTGGACTAAGCTGAGACAGAGTGTTACAATGGTGCAGTCAGTGGTAATGGCATCTGGACTTAATGGGGTGCAGGCTCCAGAGACCCAAAGCCTCACTGACCTGCTTCATCTTGGCCAGCTCTTGGCGTGTGTCCTCATCGTTTCGCAGTTCTTTCTTGGTTCCTACGAGGATTATGGGAACGTTGGGGCAATGGTGTTTCACCTCAGGAGCCCACTTCTCTGGGATGTTCTCTGCAGCAAAGACAGGGTGTGAATCTTCAGTTCAAGTAAATGCAAATATAATATTCATGAAAAATAAAAACAAGACAGAAATCTCACTAAAACTGTCGGGGTTGCCGATAGAGAAACACATGAGGATGACATCTGTTTGGAGATAAGAGAGCGGCCTGAGCCTGTCATAGTCCACAGCTCCTGATGTGTCAAAGAGATCTAGATACACCTACGGCAACAACAACACAGGTAACTCTTGAAGACGGAGCACAACATTGGCTTAGAGGATGATTTGTGGACAGTAGGAGAGAACCCAAATATTATCCTAAAAAAAAAGAACAGTTACTCTGATAAAATTTTACTTGTGAAGGTGATACTAACGCTCTAGAAACCATAAATCTGTGAATATTCTCAGTCATCCAGGTCATGACTCATCTCAAACAAGCGTAAATCGTGTCAACTGTACCAACCTCGTGTGAGTAGAAGCAATTCGCCTCTCATCCAAGAAGCTTCTTCAGTTCTAAAGATTCTGGTGGGGAGTAATAGATATTTATACAGGGAGGGAGGTGGCAAGGCACAAACAAGTCAATATGTGACCCGAAACCAACGGCTCGTTAGGTGTTTATGTGGGACATTAGCCCTGCTGGGCGGTCGTTCACCCCCGGCCCTCCTATGAGAGTTGTTAGGGTCACCTGGCTGAAGGTGTGAAAGATGGCGGCACCTCCTTGGGAGGGCTCTAAAGACAGCATTGTAGGTGGGAGACAAGTGATGTCTAAGGCCTCCTCCTCTGTTCAAGGATGGCCGTTCTAGTTTGACATGAATGGCTTCTTTTACCCCTCTCTCAAACCATCTGTCCTCTCTGGCTAAAATGCGCACCTTGTGGTCATTAAAGGAGTGCCCCTTCTCCTTGAGGTGGAGGTGGACTGCTGAGTCCTGGCCTAGAACGGCAATCCGAGGAGGAGGCCTCAGACATCACTTGTCTCCCACCTACAATGCTGTCTTTAGAGCCCTCCCAAGGAGGTGCCGCCATCTTTCACACCTTCAGCCAGGTGACCCTAACGACTCTCATAGGAGGGCCGGGGGTGAGCGACCGCCCAGCAGGGCTAATGACCCACATTAACACCTACGAGCCGTTGGTTTCGGGTCACATAATGACTTGTTTGTGCTTTGCCACCTCCCTCCTGGTGTATAAATATCTATTACTCCCCACCAGAATCTTTAGAACTGAAGAAGCTTCTTGGATGAGAGGCGAAACGTCTTCTACTCACACGAGGTTGGTACAGTTGACACGATTTACGCTTGTTTGAGATGCTCTAGAAACCAACTATAGTTAAAGAAGCACAATATTTTTATATGCATATATATATATATATATATATATATATATATATATATATATATATATATATATATATATATATATATATATATATATACACATATATATCTATATATATTACCGGTAAAATGGTAAACCGCGGTAAAATTTCCCACGGGAATCATTAAAGTGTCTTTTTAAAAATACCGTTTTACTGTGTTTAATCACCACACAGCGTCAGCAACTCACGGTGATGCTGCTCTTTGCCTGGAAAAGCCTGATCTATGTATCTGTCCTCGATTAAGCAGCCTCAATGGAAGGGCGCATGTGCAGTTTGCATTGTTTGGCCTCTGAGTCTGAGAGCGAAAGTTGGAGACACAGCGGAGAGTTTTCTTGAAACGGACTCTGAAGTCTGGTTGAATTTTTAATTTTTTACAAGGATGCCGCGGCGAAACAGATAGAAGACAGTCTCCCTGTTTTAAAGACCACGCTGCAGCGAAAGAAAAAGACGTGCGCGATGGAAACGGCTGGAACTCTTCGAGTATATGAACCGACCGAGCCGTAGAGGTAGAGAGAGAAAGAGAGAGAGGGAGGGAGAGGATTCATACCTGAGAAAATTACAGGTGGTTTATCAGTAATTCTACCCAAAAAATGTATAAATCTTATAAATAACAGAATTAATATCATCCTGGAGTGTGTTCCTGCCTTTGTTTAGATGTGTATTTGCCATATTTTGAAATCGATCATCTTTTATCGTCATAGTTCGTGTTTTATGGATTTCATCTATTGTTATTTGGAAATATTTAGAGGAGCAAATATTGAGGAAGCCTGATATGGAGAAGGGAGACTAGAGGAGAGTCATGAAGGAGGTTTATTGCTTTAGGGACTATCGTCAGTTAAAACAAAAGAAAGTCCTGCACATTATCTAATATAAGGAGCTGTAACATGGACACTAGTGCTGTATGTAAAATGGGTTAAGATTATTTTTTTGTCATCTCAAAACTTTGAACATGTTCATTTACAAATGTTTATAAAGACAATCCTGTTTGATGTTCAAATCAGTTGTTTTCTTTTCTTGTAATCATACAGTTTATAACATAATAATGATAAATACTTCCCAGAAATGTTTTATTTTATTCCTCATGAAAGAAGGGTAAAAAATGTACTCAAAAGGCATTTCTTGACACATTATTGACAAAAAGAATCATTATGATTATAATATTAAAGGGGTTAAGTGATTTAAATTGTATGTTAAAGTACTTTTTGAACATTTTGAGCTAACTGCAACAATACCGTGATAATAATGATAACCGTGATAATTTTGGTCACAATAACCGTGATACAAAATTTTCATATCGTTACATCCCTAATATATAAATATGCATAGATGCCAGCCAGTCACAGGGCCACATAGAGAGACAGACAAATCATTCATGCTCACACTCATACCTAAGGGCAAGTTTAAATGTTGCTCAAGCACTTTTGATTACAAAATGTAGGGCTGGAAAGCAAAAACCAAAGTTGAGAATCTATAAAGGAATCATTAAAGATCTGATCGATAAGCTAAATGGTTAATAGCACAATATTAGAAAAACTTTACCAGTTCTCTTCTCTAACAAAATATGACCCACATTTAGGAACAATATCTCTCTGATAAGTTAGTGCTCATTTATTTTCTCAAAGAACTGCTATAAATCTGAAAATGATATTCATCTGACCGGTACACCGTCCACCATGATTGTTTTTCCACAGTTGTCAAGCACCGAGGGCGTATACTCTCCAAGGGACTGATTTGTGGTGAACATGATGAGGAGGTCAGATTTTCTGCACACGTCATCACCAACAGCCACCAGCTTTATTTGGTCCATCTAAAGAAATAATAAAATAAATTAAATTAGACTGATTCTCACTCTGGTGCATCACTGATGTTCATCTCTTTATGACCAGAATGGACACGTCTTTTGTTGGAGAACAGAAACTCAGATCATCTCAGGCAATAGAGCAACTTGAGGATATGGTTGAAGATAAATCTGCAGCAACAATAATGTTCTATTATGGAGATGTGGACCAACATCTCTGCTCCAGCACTTTGTTGAACCTTGCACATAAGAATGAAGGAGCTCTCAGGGTGTGAATTTGTATTAATGTGTTTGATATTTACAATAAACACAAATATTAAAGGTGCTATGAGGAGAATCCATTTCTTGCGACATAAAGACTCGGCTACCCATGAGCACGTGCGGCGACTGTTGTAAAGACGTGACTCAAGCCAAAGCGTGTGTTTGTTGTGATGCTAATAAATGCAGCTCGGACCTTCCTCAGAACTCTGCATTGCTTTACAACTTCTTTTTTCAACAGCTTACAGGATGCAAAGTGACGAGGTAATGTATCTCTTTCTAGTTACGTAGCGGTAGTTTTTGATGTGTGGCAAGCAATTTTTGGAAAACTTAGTATCGTAGTTTTGTAGCCGGCTATATATGGCTACTTACAGCCCGGTGCTCTAAGACGTGTCTGAATAATATAAATTTGCTCCAGTTTTAATTGTCTTGTTCTTGAAGTTGAGTATCCAGGCCAGTCCAGCCCTGTCCAACCAGACCGTGAAGCTAAGGAATAGCATTTATAGATAACCTATTTTGATCCTATAAAACTCATCTTAAAGTGTGTATTTCCATCAGGCAGATATCTAAAAGTGAGACTTTTTTGTAATTACTCAAAAACTCCTCATAGCATCTTTAATGTACTGTATGTGCTGTGTGCAATATTTAACATTTTTATTATTGTCTTCTTTATGTATATGATTGTCACAGCCACATGGGTAATGTTCACCCTCACCTCATCATCAGTTGCTCTCTTCATTAATTTGACTGTTACAACAACACATCCATAAATTATTTTAATTGAGAATTTTGTTCATTAGTTGCTTAATGTGTAACACTGTTTAAATTTAGAGCACACTATTTATTCATTGTAAGATTCCGATCAATTCTCTGTTATTAATTCTGATCTCTTTTCTTTGAGTTAACTGGATGTTGGGGGAGGGGAGATGCTGAGAAGCTCTCTGAGATGAACCAAGTCTGCTGATGTCATTGGGGGAGTTGGGTTGGGCTCGTAATTTCAGATTCCTGTAACTGGCCCCAGCCTGCCAAAACTTAACAGGTCACTTAGACCAAACAGAAGAGGTTTATCCAAACATCGGGTGAGCCATCAGGAAAAAACAACTTCAAACATGAATAAGGAACACTTCATTTTGGCATTTCAATTTAAACAGATGTTTCCTGCTGTTTGGGCCTTTTCCTACACATGGACCACAGAAAGCTAAGGAGAGAGCTGTCTCAGGAGATTAGAAATAAAATTATAGACAAGCATGTTAAAGGTAAAGGCTATAAGACCATCTCCAAGCAGCTTGATGTTCCTGTGACTACAGCTGCACAGATTATTCAGAAGTTTAAGGTCCACAGGACTGTAGCCAACCTCCCTGGACGTGGCTGCAGGAGGAAAACTGATGACAAACTGAAGAGACGGATAATACGAATGGAAACCAAAGAGCCCAGAACAACTTCCAAAGAGATAAGAGGTGAGCTCCAAGGTCAAGGTACATCAGTATCAGATCACACCATCATCACTGTTTGAGCCGAAGTGGACTGAATGGAGGACATCACTGTTGAAAGCTAATCATAACAAAGTGAGAGTGGAATTTACCAAAATGTATATTGACAAGCCACAAAGCTTCTGGGAGAATGTCCTTTGGACAGATGAGACAAAACTGGAGCTTTTTGGTAAGTCACATCAGCTCTATGTTCACAGACACAAAATTGAAGCATACAAAGAAAAGAGCACTGTATCTACTGTGAAACATGGAGGAGGCTAAGTTATGTTCTGGGGCTGCTTTGCTGCATCTGACACAGGGTGTCTTGAATCTGTGCAGGTAAAATGAAATCTCAAGACTATCAAGACATTCTGGAGTGAAATGTGCTGCCCAGTGTCAGAAAGCTTGGTCTCAGTCACAGGTCATGGGTCCTCCAACAGGATAATGAGCCAATCACACAGCTAAAAACACCCAAGAATGGCTCAGAACAAAACACTGGACTATTCTGAAGTGGACTTCTATGATCCCTGATCTAAATCCTGTTGAACATTTTTGGAAGGAGCTGAAACATGCAGTCTGGAGAAGACAGCCTTCAAACCTGAGACAGCTGGAGCAGTTTGCTCATGAGGAGTGGGCCAACATACCTGTGGACAGGTGCAGAAGTCTCACTGAGAGTTACAGAAATCTCCTGATTGCTGTGATTGACTCAAAAGGTTGTGCAACAAAATATTAAGTTAAGGGTACCATCATTTTTGATCAGGCCAGTTTAATTAATGTTTGATTTTTAAATAATTCTGTTGAACACAATTCAAAAGCAATGTCAGATTTTAATCAGTTAATTTTCAGCACATATTTATAATTACTTTTGCCAGTTTTAAGTTATTTCAGCTACCATGTGGGTTTTCTTTCTTAAACAGAAGGGTACCAACAATTATATCCACGTGTGTATATGCTCCCTGGTCTCATTTCATCAGGTCATTTTTGTTGAATTGTCCGTTATTGTCTGTTTAGTTTATTTAGTCTCATCTATAGGCCTAATTCTTAACATTTTGGTTTGAAAATTTGTTGGACTTGCTTTGGGTAAAATAAAATCCCTGGCAGAAGAATCTGTATTATTTCTTTATCCGTCTTATTACAGTGATATATACGGAGTTAAAGGAGTTCACCTGTCAGCAGCAGTTCAAAGTCCCTTTACAAGGCTAATATTCGCCTGATAACTTTCTGGGACAGTTAACCTTCTGTCAATCTAGTCACACAACATTAAAACATCTAAACACATTTCCTTAATCTAAAACAATCTTTAACAAACAGAGAAACATTCACAGAGCAGATTAAAAACGAGTTTTAACCACTTTCTATCAGAGGTACTCACCTTTCTTGCCTTGTTCCTCTTGAACCTCAAAGTCAGTGTCACACAGATTGGACACGCCCACTTCTTATAGTTTTAACCAATAGCAGGGGTTGAAATTATGATTGAGTTATATGCTAGCCAATTAGTATGGATACCTGTATACCCCCACTTTCTGTTTCACTTTGATAGGCTGTGTACTTTTAACATAAAGTTTCTTATTTCACACCAAAGCTTCTGCTTTATGATCAAACTGCTGACTGTAGGGAGGTGCAATAACATTCAATTATTATTACAGTGGAATTTATATTTTTAGCACCAGATAGACATGATATCTCTCTTGAAAATGAGATGCTACATCTCAAGAGGCTTACCTTTAATTTATACACAACAGAAACAAATGTGGTGGGGACAGAGAATTTTTGATACTTTATTTTATTAAAGGGACTGTGAGGAGTTTCTAAGTAATTACAAAAAAGACTCACTTTTAGATACAGTATATGCCTGATGGAAATACACACTTTAAGATGAACTTTATAGCATCAAAATAGATTATCTATAAATGCTATTCCTTAGCTTCACGGTCTGGTTAGACAGGGCTGGACTGGCCTGGATACTCAACTTCAGGAACAAGACAAATAAAACTAGAGCAAATTTATATTATTTGGACACGTCTTAGAGCACCGGGCTGTAAGTAGAGATATATAGCTGGCTAAAAAACTACGATACTAAGTTTTCCAAGAATTGCTTATTGTCACACATCAAAAACTACCGCTACGTAACTAGAAAGAGATACATTACCTCGTCACTTTGCATCCTGTAAGTTGTTGAAAAAAGAAGTTGTAAAGCAATGCAGAGTTCTGAGGAAGGTCTGAGCTGCATTTATTAGCATCACAACAAACACACGCTTTGGCTTGTGGTATGTTCCAGTTGTAGTCAGAAGTAGGAATTTCCGAGTTCCGAGTAGGAAACTGCAACAGGAACGTCCCTCGTGCAGTCGCCACGCGTGCTCATGGGTAGCAGAGTCTTTATGTCGCCGGAAACAGATTCTCCTCATAGGACCTTTAACTGCTAAAACAAATTTATTTTGATGACCTGTGGCATCAGCAGTACTAAAGCCCTAAACATATTTCAGTATCCTGTTATAGTTTGAAGTAAAAAATTGCTGATTTACTAAGAGAGCACAGTTTCTAACATGTATATCTGATTTGGATTATTTTCAGGAGTTTGCCAGCCCGTTCTGGAACTACAACACTTTTCAACTCAGTATCAAACAATCAATCAAGGAAACTTAATTTATATAAATAATTTCATACATTTAGTTCAAAGTTCTTCATGCAATAAGACTTTGTTAGGCCAGTGCGTGGCTCAGTCAGCTCTCTTCGTTTATTTAAGAATACCACAGACTTTTCCCCTTTACCTGCACTGATATAAATGATTTGATCAGATACTCACATGTGGACAGAAAGACAAAGGCTCTGTTGCTTAACCTGTGATCAGGGTTAACATTTTTTAATTTCCCTTATACCACTTTACAGCTCCAATTCTATCATAATCAAAACCTAATAAAAATATAAATATTTATGTTGTAATTTCTGCTGGGGCCTGGACTACGAAGCTGGATTAAGTCATCCAGGATAACTCTGCGACATCTCGCTAAACTTCACCGGATCTCCGCCATCCAGATCTGCCGTACTACGAGGCTCGTTATCAACTCGATAAGTGAATCCGGCTGGGATCTGTGCGCACACATAAAATAGGCGTGGTTAGCGGCCCCGGAGCATTTTCCACAATGGAGAAGAGAGCAGCCTACGTCACGACGGAGGACCAGCAGATAATCCTGCAAAAGTATGAGGAGTACCGCAGTATTATCCAGGCCAGGAGCAACACGACTGTAGCCGCGAGAAGCCGGAGGGATTGCCGGCACATTTTCCTACATTTTCCAGAAACACAAACCGCTTAAATTGTAATAAAGAACTCGTCCACATTAAATCAAAATTATGTAATTAAATAGTGTTTTAAATGGTGATGAATAATTATCTTTTTTATTTTAATATGTAATATAATTAGCCTAAGTATAATATTCAATTTCACTTTTAGTGTACTTTGGATCTAAAACAACATTTGTCCCACTGTCATGATCCACTGCTATTGGACAGTGTAAAACATTTCCTCTTTTTTGTTAATAAAAATAATAAATGGACAGTGTTGATAACACTGGGATAAATCTATGAATGAAATTAAACGTAAATTAGATATTTAAAAATATTTGTTCAAACTAAATTATGTCCCTCAGTTTCATGGTGTTACTACCAAAATTTGGAGATCATATTACATAAGACAACATTTAAGATATGATGATTACTTATGTAGGCTAATTGTAATTGAACCTTAAACCAAAATTATTGTTACTTGACTTTATCCATAATAAAGTTCAGTACAATCATCAGCATGTGTTGTCTTTTATCAGAAGTAAACATCCTCAGATCAAACGTTATCACTGACATTGAGAAATAATGTCAAATAGTTTGAATTAAACAAGTTACTGTTTTATTTCATGGAGTTTTGTCAGCAGTCTTCAGATGTTGTGATATGTGCCTTTAGATTAATTTTATTGCATTCATGAATGTGTGATTGTAACCTAAAATATGTTCACACCAATGACAGAAATAACATAAAAATACTGACAAGAACGATTTTTCTATGTGTCCATTATTGTTGCTCAAACATCATGGTCAACATACTAATAAATAATCTACATTTGTCTAAACGCACTTAATTTTTTTAACTTGTTTGATCAGGAAAATCACATTCATATTTTCAGAATGACCGTAGTGCATTATTTGCCACGTAAGGCTCCAGCAGGTCACAGATGTATAGAAGTCCCTCCCGTGAAAATCTGTACCTGTCGTACAAGATTTCTTCTGGTAAATCAAGCGGATTACTTCTGTCACGAAAAAAACGCTCCCGACGAAACGCTCCTCTTGACAGAAATGGGCAAGCCATTTTCCAAGACAGCAAATTGGTGACTGTGCGGTCTTTTATACCCGCCCGAGAAAACCGATTGGTCAGCGGGCAGTCTGTCACACCCCGTGAGCTCTTATCCTGGAACTTAACCTGCTCCGGACCAGGTTTGGCGTTCAGCATCAGTTACCGAGAACGCGTGTCTGGATAAAAAGAGATCCACATTCGTAGTGCGGAAAATCCGAAACTTATCCAGGAAGTTATCTCTCTAAGAGCTGATCCAGCTTCGTAGTACAGGCCCCTGGTTGGTTGAGGGTTATCTATGATTTTGTTTGTTCTGTTTTAATTTATTCTGTCTATTTTTTTTGTTTTGAGGCAGAAAATGATTTAAAAAAGACTGAGAAGGTAACAATAACAATAATGATGGAGTTTTTACAAGGGATGCACAATATTTATCAAACCAATATAATAAATGTCGATTTGGTGAAAAATTATATCATTTTTTTATCTGCCAAATACGTACATTTTATTTGATAAAAGATCAGATTAATTAATGAAATTGGGCAAATTACTTGCAGGCTGTGTGACCACAATTTAACACGCCATGTGGCGCTGGTGACATCATCTATCCCGCCTTACTAAAAGGACCCAAGCCTGCCCCCGTCTCTGCCAGACCAAAAGTGAACATGGCTTCACCAGTGTGATTGTTTTCCTCAGAGGTAGAAGATAATCACAGCATTTCTGTTTGCAAAACCTGTTCAGTGAGAATTCTGACAGGAGGAAAGAGGACGTCAAGTTTAACACGACAGATCTTAGAGCTCACCTGAAAAGTCGTCATCACAGCAAAGCGGTATTGAAAAAAGACGAAGCAGCCGCGGCAGCAGCTAGCAGTGCTAAGCTAAAAAACAACACGGAGTGTGGATGTCCCTGTTCAGCAGGTGTTTAAAAACCATAAAAGGTTTTTAAGAGACAGTGAAAAGGCAATAGCCTTGCAGAGCAGACAGACCTGCCTGATTCTGAAATCCTGTTGCCAGCCTCTGTTGTCCAACAAATTCACTCGGCTGAATTCTTAACGCCATTAGCCGCTACATTAGCCACTATGTATGCTACATTATAGGAGGCAACCCTGCTTGATGTGGATTGGTCTGTGATGAATGTGATGAACCAAACGATTGTCCAATCAGAAGATTGTGTTTTTTTTCTCTCAATATTCTGCCCCTGAAAACAAATTTAAAGGGCTCCTACCCAGATGGACTAGTGAAATATTTCTGTGGCAGATATATGGAGCTGTCCATCTGGCTTGTCAGGTTAAAAAGGCAAAACCATTAACGTCAAAGTGATGGAGCTCCTAGCGCTCGATGACCAGCCCTTTTCTGTCGATGAGAGCTCAGGTTTGCACAAGTTAATAGCTAATTTGGAGCTACGTTACACCCTCCATGTGTCCATCTCTGCCTTCTTAGGTATCGTTGCCACACATCCGTAACTTGATAACAAAACACATAACAAGAACACTTTAGTTTTACCACGAACATCTGACTTTAGTCCTGTTAGCAAGCTAAGCTTTACAGCTCACTGGTTGGACCAAGTATTCAACATGCACAAAGATTACATGAAATATTAAAATATGAACTTGATCAGTATCCATTTTAGTCATGAGAAGCAGGAAATTATCAGTTACTGCTATCTGTTGAAATTTTTCATACCGTGCATCTCTAGTTTTTTCAAATATCCCGCAAAATAAATAAATGCTCAGCAAAGTACTTCATAAGATTTCAGTTTAATAGTAATAATAGTAAAGATAATCATTAAAATGATAGATAGGATGTCAACATAGATTTGGAAGTAATACACATCAAAATAGCCAAAGCAAAAGAAACAATAAAATCAAGATCCATCCATCCTCAACTGTTTGTCTGGGCTAGGGTCATCTCACCTTCTCTCTAATGCTGACAATTTCACAAAATTCACCATTCCTGATCAAGCCTCTGTTTTCTCTGTTGATGTTGAGTTTGTTAGATTTATAAGATGATGCTTAATCTGTCATTTTGTCAGCCTCACATGTGCCCCAAGGGTCATCATCCACATTTGTACAAGGGGCATTTTTTTTCTTTTCAGACGTCAGTGTCCGGTCTATTTTTCCATTTGACCTTCTGTTTTTTCCCTTTGACCTGGTTTGACTTTTCTCCTTTGCCCCACGACTGCCCCTCAGATTTACCCTGAGTGACCTGAAACTCTAGAGCAGAGCACAGACTCTCTTTTTGCTTGGTCTCTTGAGCTCCAGTGCAGCCCTGGTGGCCATCTCGAACACCTCCCTCACACCATCGTTGAACTTGGCGGAGCACTCCAGGTAAGCGTACGCATTGATCCGCTGTGCCATCTCCTTCCCCTCTTCTGACTTCACCGGCTCCTGTAAATATAAATCAAACAAAAAGACATGGTACATCGACTTTATATGTAGAGTGGTCGCCCAGGTCACAAAGTAGCATTCCATGTAAGCAGCTTTACAGAGCAGTTTGAAAATGATTGAACATGTGAGCGCTGACTTGAAGACAAAGAGGCTAAGCCGCCTGTTAACTTGCACTCATGAAGAGATTAGCACAGATGCTGCTTTAGCGGTTCCTCGATCAAAACTAAACAAACTAAATGAATCATCAGAAGAGGAGCAAAAATCACTGACAGTCTCTTTGTCAGTGTTCTGAGAAGAGACTTTATAAGAGACATATACGATATATGATTATCAATGATAACAATCACACATCTAAAGCACTTTTAGCTCCTGATGTACAACCATCCACACACTCAAACATCTGAAGGCATCCAGACCAGCTCCAGAGACCCAAAGCCTCACTGACCTGGTTCATCTTGGCCAGCTCTCGGCGTGTGTGCTCATCATTTCTCAGGTCTTTCTTGGTTCCTACGAGGATTATGGGAACGTTGGGGCAAAAGTGTTTCACCTCAGGAGCCCACCTCTCTGGAATGTTCTCTGCAGCAGAGACATGATATGAATCTTCAGTATGGATTAATGCAAACATGATATTCATGAAAAATAAAAACAAGGCAGAAGTCTCACCCAAACTGTCGGGGCTATCAATGGAGAAGCACATGAGGACGGCATCTGTGTCGCAATAGCGGTGCAGACACATGGCGATGACCTCGTATTCCACTAGAATCGTTGACGCCCAGAGATACAGCTCCACCTGCAACAACAACAACAACACAGGTAACTCTTAAAGACAGGCACAGCGTGGGCTTTGAGGGTGATTTATGGATGAGGGAGAATATCCTTCCTTGCTGTCAGTTAGGAGACATTTTAGACCAAGAGGGGAAAACATACACAAATATTAAACTGAAATAAAAGAACAGTTAGTCTGATAAAAACTGTCCTTAAATACAATAAACAGTAATGCTCTATAAATCTTTAACTTGAGTAAAAGCAAAAGTACTTTATTTATATAAAACATACCCACAGTACTTTTATTCTGAGCCTGGAGCCTATCCCAGCTGTCACTGGGCGAGAGGCTGGGTACACCCTGGACCAGTCGCCAGTCAATTGCAGGGCCACATAGAGAGACAGACAACCATTCACGCTCATAATCATACCTAAGGGCAATTTAGAGTCACCCATTAACCTAATGAGCATGTTTTTGGTCTGTGGGAGGAAGCCGGGGTGCCCGGAGAGAACCCACACATGCACAGGAAGAACATGCAAACTTCACACAGAAAGGTCCCTGCCTGATCCGGAGATCGAACCGGAGATCTTCTTGCTGTGAGGCACGTGCACTACCTGCTGCACCACCCTGCTGCCCAGAGATGATAGTACTGTTGTTTATTATTGTTTATTGTAGGGATGCACTGAAATGAAAATAAGTGGCTGAAGCCGAATATAATATAAACGCTTTGCCGAATACCGAATATCCAATGCGGAGGCAACATTGTTCACAACATTTTTTAATAGTGAGTTAATAGCTTAGAGTATATTTTTAGACATGTTTTTAAAAGAAAGTAATTGTTTATTGAATATATGACATTTTTTAATATTCCAGTAGCCTTTGCTTTTCAAAAAAAGCCCAACAAAGTTTTTCATTCATATTAAGTCTTCTAACAAAACAAAACATGCATTAGAAAAATACTAATGTGCATTGAAGTGGATATAAACCAATAAACCAATAATACCAACAAATAAATAATTGTCCTTTTGACACAATATTGCTTTAAGGCTGTCACTTTATATTCAATATTTGAATAACCGATCAAATATGGGAATAAATATCTGTAACCGAATTGTGAAAAAGTATTTGAATGTAAAATATTGAGTTTGGCCACACATCAGGTCTGAAGCAGTGGACTGTTCCGTCCAACAGAGGGCGCTGTGAGCGCAGCTTGACCGTCAGACACATCCGGTGTTCTCTTGACCTCAGTAAACAAAAAGTTTCCACTCCGAGCCTTATAATACATCCATGCTCCGAGCAGACATTAACAGCTCTGAATGTTCTGAGGAGAGCTGTGTGGAAGTAGTTTTTGTTCTACACCGTTGATGGCAAACTTAAAATCAAAGACCAGGCTGTTCTGTGAAATACAGTTTAGTCACTCGTCCTCTGCGTATTTGCGAGCTCAGCCATCGGCTTTTCATCCAAGCTATACGGCCCAGTGCAGCGGAGCTTCGTCAAGAGTTTAACCCTGTGTGACTGTGTTTTTGTCGGCAGGGTGGATAAGACAGTCTCTGTCCCTTACTGGGGGGGGTGTAATCGAATATCTTCGATTATTTGGGTGCACGATTGAGTTTGATTTGTAGGAAAAGTGAGAGCCTTAGTCTGCTGAGCCACAGTCACATGCAATGACGTAGTTGATTTTGTCATTGCTTTACACGGTACTATTCGACCTTGCTATTACCTCACTCCACCGAAGGCCGAATATGGCTTTTTTTTGCATTATTCGGCCGAATATATTCGGCCACCGAACATTCAGTGCATCCTTAGTTTATCGTTATTTCAGAGCTCAATCACCCCATGCCTGTGTTTCAGTAATAAAGCTGCACTCTACAGAAGAAACACTCAGCCTTCTCTCCTTACTGTGTCCTGACTTTATCTTGGAAGCTGTTAACCCTTAAACAAATGAGAATAGATCTTTCCCACCAAAACAAAACATACACTATATTGCCAAAAGTATTTGCTCACCTCATTTGAATTTAAGTGACATCCCATTCCTAATCCACAGGGTTCAATCTGACGTGGGTCCACCCTTTGCAGCTATAACAGCTTCAACTCTTCTGGGAAGGCTGTCCACAAGGTTTAGGAGTGTTTATGGGAATTTTTGACCATTCTTCCAGAAGAGCATTTGTGAGCTCACACACTGATGTTGGACCAGAAGGCCTGGCTCTCAGTCTCTGCTCTAATTCATCCCAAAGGTGTTCTATCAGGTTGAGATCAGGACTCTGTGCAGGCCAGTCAACTTGATCCACACCAGACTCTGTCCTCCATGTCTTTATAGACCTGCTTTGTGCTCTGGTGCACAGTCATGTTGGAAGAGGAAGGGGCCAGCTCCAAACTGTTCCCACAAAGTTGGAGCATGGAATTGTCCAAAATGTCTTGGTGTGCTGAAGCATTCAGAGTTCCTTTGACTGGAACTAAGGGGCCAAGCCCAGCTCCTGAAAAACACCCCCACACCATAATCCCCCCTCCACCAAACTTTACACTTGGCACAATGCAGTCCCACAAGTATGGTTCTCCTGGCAACCTCCAAACCCAGACTGGTCCATCAGATTGTCAGATGGAGAAGCGTGATTGGTCACTCCAGAGAACGCGTCTCCACTACACTAAAGTCCAGTGGCGGCGTGCTTTACACCACTGCATCCACGCTTTGCATTGCACTTGGTGATGTGAGGCTTGGATGCAGCTGCTCGGCCATGGAAACCCATCCATGAAGCTCTCTGCACTGTTCTTGAGCTAATCTGAAGGCCACATGAAGTTTGGAGGTCTGTAGAGATTGACTCTGCAGAAAGTTGGCGACCTCTTCTCACTATGTGCCTCAGCATCCGCTGACCCCGCTCCGTCAGTTTACGTGGCCTACCACTTGGTGGCTGAGTTGCTGTGGTTCCCAAACACTTCCACGTTCTTATAATCCAGCTGACAGTTGACTGTGGAATATTTAGGAGTGAGGAAATGTCATGACTGGATTTGTTGCTCAGGTGGCATCCTATCACAGTTCCACGCTGGAATTCACTGAGCTCCTGAGAGCGACCCATTCTTTCACTAATGTTTGTAAAAGCAGTCTGCATGCCTAGGTGATGATTTTATACACCTGTGGACATGGAAGAGACTGGAACACCTGATTCTGATTATTTGGATGAGTGAGTGAATACTTTTGGCAATACAGTGTATATTAACACTGGACCAAATTAATAAAGTACAACAAATTTGCAGTTGCTGCCATTTTGACACTTAAGTGTTGCTAAGAACTGTCAATTACAAAACATAGTGATGGAAATTAAAAACCAATACCAGTTAAGAATCTGATCATTAAGCAGAATCTTAAACAGCACTTGTATCAGAAAAACTTTATCAGTTCTCTTTCATAACAAAATATGACCCACATTTAGAACCATCATCTCTCTGATCTGTCATCACTCCTTCACTCTGTTTCCAAGACCTGCTATAAATATGAAAATAATTTGAATCTGACCTGTTTGCTGTCCAATTCAATGTCTGCTTCGTAGTAATACCTCACTGTGGGCACAGAAACTTCATGGAACTGATTTGTGCTGAACGTGAGGATGAGGCTTTTTTTTCCGATCCCACCATAACCAACAATCCCCAGTATCTTTCTGACCGCAGCCATCTAGAGAAATAATAAAAGAATATTAAAGTACAGTGATCACACTGATTCTCACATCTCTTCATCACCACAGTGGACTCGTCTTCTGTTGGAGACTTCCAGCAGAACAGGACAGAACACACCACGACACTCAGATCATCTCAAACTGGTTTCTCCAACAAGACGATGACTTCACTGTACTGCAGTGACCTCCACAGTCACCAGATCTCAAACCAATAGAGCAGAGACTCCTGAGCCCACCTCTGTTTTAATGTGAAATACTGATGTGCAACAGAAACATTTTAAAATGTTTTCATTAACAAAATCCAGACAAAATGGGCATTAAAAAAATTCAGCTCTCATTTGGTGAGAGGCACCCTGAACCGGCCATCAGCCAATCACAGGGCCACATAAAGAGGCTGATAACCATTCCTGCTCACACTCATGCTGACTTATTGATTATACTTTCACTAATAATTGTCTTTCATTATCTTTTGTGTGTTTGTTTTATTCAAATAGTTGAAAAAATAATCTTATTGCTCTTGTCATTTCTGTAGGAAGAGTATTGTGCCGACCAGTGTTGGGGAAGTTACTTTTAATATGTTTTAGAGACGGTAGAGGACGTAATGGAAAGTGCTGGTACTATGTGTGCTTTGACCCACACAGACATCGATGAGCTCGAGTGGCGAAATCTTGAGAATGTAACTAAAACATTACTTATGTAGCCAGAGGCGTAGCTTTCCATTAGGCAAGACAGGCAATTGCTTGGGGCCCCCAAGCCAGTAGGGGCCCCCAGAGGGCCAACACGTTTGACACAAACCATATATAATTCATATGAGCAGTGGCAAGTTGCAACGACAGTTTGCTGTCTCAAATCCCTTAAACGGGCCCCTTGAGCCAAATTCGCCCCTCCCCCACCTGTTGCGCTCCAGAGTCATGGAGCGAGTGAGAGACAAAGTGAGTGAGGAGGGGACGTGTTGGCCGTGTGCTCCTGCCTGATCGTGTCATCTTTTGGAAACAAATATGAAAGTGACACCTGCATCGGATTCTCCGACACGATGAAGAGGAGCTACCCCTCAGTGAGCGAAAAGAAAAAGAAAAAAAAAGAGGAGGAAGAGAAAAGAAAGCAAGACAGTGGTGAGTGTATGAAGTCAGATTTGTGTATGTCTGTCTGTGTTTCTGTGCAGTTTTAAGTTGTAACTAGCTAGTCCATCATTCAAGTAGGCTAGCTTCTGCCTGCTAATGCTATAGCAATCACTAAACATCCAAGACAATAAAGTGACGATAAATATTAACTGTTTGTAAGAATGTGATGTTATGAACTCCCCACAAAAGTAATTGCAAGTGAGTGCAGTTAGTCTGCAGCCGGTTCTGCTATACATTCAACATCATGTGTATCAAAACAAATGTACCAGGATGTGTAGATAATATGATACATTTTAGCCTCACTTGCAACAGTTGCACTGCAGTTACTGTATGAGAACGGTGTTGGTTTAATGTAATAAAAGAGTAATGTGGCTGTTCATGATCTATAGCATATAACATGTCTATGTAATTTTATTTTCCTTTTTTCAGGATCACTAAGAAGGTTTCTTACAGTTCCTTCTTCAAATCCTGAACATGCCACTTGTGAGTGAATATTTCTTACTTATGATTTTACTCAGGCGTGTTTTGGCATTATTAAATAATGTTGTGTCAATCTTTCTTTGTAGCTCAGTCACATTTTTATAAGCAATTTTATTGGTTTGTACATCTTTAATATTGGATATATTTGTTTTAAGAAATGTAGATGTGCACTTTTGATTTGCCTACAATGGACACAGAACTTCAAATGACACTATTTTTCAGTTTTTCATACCTTTTTATTCTTTTCAGTTGTGCACTTTTGATTACAATTTGAGATAACAGACATTGCACTAAGGCAGAGATGGGCAACGTGCGGCCCGGGGCCATATGTGGCCCTTCACCTCGCTCAATGCGGCCCACCAGTCATTTCCACAAAAACCAAAACAAACTGGAAAAATGAAAAAAACAAAACAACAGATGCTAAATATGATACATCATGAGAAACCAGTACCATATAATGCATAAATTTGGATAAGTGATAAATATTTCACTAACCTTAAATCGCTGGTATGTGCTTTGTTTTTTACAAGTAATTATGAAGTTCTCACTAAGCTATGATTGTGTCTCTAAAAATGAGGCATTAAAACATAATTTATAGTATTGGTAAAAAAAAACATATTTGGACATACATTGGCTATGGTTTATCTTTGTAATTTTGTGTTTATTTGTATATTTTCTTTGTTGACAGTGCCAACAATATGCAACAGTGTGGCCCTCGGGTACTTCAGAAAAATTAATGTGGCCCTTTTGGTATTGATAGTTGCCCACCCCTGCACTAAGGTAACCCATGGACATATTTTCTTGTAATCTTTCTACCATTTTATTACAGTGTTTTGTTTTAATAAAAGAGATTTGATTGTTTTGCACAATTAATGTTGATTCTTTTTGATGCAGGTGTATATTATGTTAAAAACATATAGATATAAAAAAATTTTTAACCCCCCCATGGGCCCCAATCCAATCTTGCTTGGGGCCCCAGGGTAACCTTGCTACGCCACTGTATGTAGCTTCAATACTTCCGCCCAGCAAGAAGCGGGCAACCCAAATAGATCAGGCTTTACGTTAAAATGTTGTTACATGTTATGTCTGGGATGCTTTATGAAGGTATGAGTGCAGCTTAGAGGCCAGGCAGTCAGTGCCTGGACGACGGCCACTCGACATAAAGGTGGATGTAATTGCGTCCTACGTTCTCATGGGAATACCCTCTGCCAGGATTGCTTCCCTGCTTGGAGTGTCAACAAGAATGTCGTCCAGGCACTGACTGCCTAGCTTGGTGTTGTATCTGCTGTGCTTCTTTATTTACTCAGGGCACAGATGGCCTGGTGGAAGGCTCAGGATGCTTAAAAAGAAACATTCTTTACATTTGTACTCCTGATATAACTGAACCCCTATGCTTAGGTAAACAGCTGAGTAGTTAAGACTGATACTTAAGGCAACAAAGACAGGTTAAACTTGGCAAGATTTACAGGGGCCTTCATTTCAGGCCATATTGGGTCAGTCTTTAAGTCACTGGTAATGTATCTTAAGACGCTCTGGTCCAATGAGAATCCACTCTACATGTTATATTTAAACAATGTCTAGTATATATACATGCTCTCTTAGTTTGTACGGGAGGTCTCATTTTTTGGCATTTTGAGCCTCTCAGGCAGTCCTGGGTGCCTGATTCAGACACTTGCTTGGTTTGTCAATAAACTGCTCTTTTTTTTGCAAACAAGCTTGTGTCGCGAGGCTTCTTCCTTCATCCGCATCTCCAGATCAACCAGCGAGAAACTACATTGGCTTCTAAGCTGCATGCATTTCTTGATAAAATATCCCAGACATAACATATAACAACAGATTTTGCCACACAAGCTCGCCGATGTCTGTGTGGGTCAAAGCACACAGAGTACCAGAACTTTCCATTACGTCCTCTACCATCTCTTAAACATATTCTCCGTCATAATTATGTTGTTCTCTAACTTCGACGAGTTCTTCTGTCAAGTTTTCCGCCGCTATGTTTCTTCTCTTTGGGATACCTCCTGTGCTTGTGACGCAACCACATCCCTACTGCACATATTTTTCTGTGCATATTTCCTTCACTTTTAAAGTGACATTAAAATGTGATTTAAATACTTTTATTTATTTGTCTTTATATTTATACTTTTATTTGTCTTTTCTTTTAAGGGTTTATTTTTTGATTAATGTCACTTAATGTAGCTACTTTATTTATTTATGTATTTATTTACATATTATTACATATTATTTATTTACTTATTTATTTATTTATCTACTTATCTACTTATTTTTTTTAAATTGCCTTTATATTTCTACTTTTATTAGCCTTTTCTTTTATGGATTCTTATATAATTTATTTATTTATTTATTTATTTATTCATTTATTTATTTATTCTTTATAGATTTATTTTTGTAATTTGGCACTCTCACAACTCCATAGTTTACAGAAAAACTTTGAACTGTTCAGTCTTACTGTTACTTTGTTTGCCTTTGTTGAGGTTGATACCTCTAAAAAAAAGCACTTGGAAAAAAAACAGAATTGCAAGTTGAGCCCATAATTGTTGCAAATAAATGTTGCAAAATTGTTTAAATAAATGTATATTTTATATGAATCATGCCATTTCTTTAATGTAGCCTTTCCCATCTACCTAGGTCTAAATGATCAGACAGGTAAAGTCTTCATGGATAAACGAACAGCTTTATGCTGCTTTAATCCAGGCAGACTAGTCTGATGCTGTTTTTTGACGCTCACCTTGGGAAGATAAGGTTTCTCTCTTCAAGATAAAAATCTGAGTGCTTTTTGGGTGGACTGGGGAACAATGGTGAGGGACTCGACCTGTCATAACCTGTGACTTGCTTGAGACTCTGATCGGAGGGACTTGGGGAATTGTCTGCCAAGGGGGGATGTCAAATGCATGCTGATCCCCAGACTGGATAGACAAAGGTTAAAAAAATACACTAATTACATACAATAATTGATCCCACCACGTCTCCAAAGAGTACTGATTTTTAAGCGTCTTTTTGAATTTAAAGTTTTCCATGTGACATTCATCTCTTCTTACTCGATATCCTAAAGTAGTTTAATTAATTTTATCTTGTAAAATAAATAAATAGCACTATGGTTTTAAAGGGAATCGTCTCAGTTGATGGCCTGGCTGTAGGGCTGGATGATATTGGGAGAAACAATACTGCAATTTTTTTTCCTGACACAACATGTATTTATGGCACATTCTTTAGAGGCGTTTTCAGAAAAATATTTTTTGAAATCTCTCGTCTTAATAAACTTCATGAACAGACTTGTAGCGTGCAGCATGATCAGCTCCTTTTTTAATTTCTATAAATTTACCATATTGTGCAACATTAGCATTTGTCTGTTGTTGTTTTAGATCATTTTTAGACAGTGTGTGTCCTTCCAGTTGATGCACAATATTATTGGATTAAGATCTGCAGATATCAACAGATTTATGCTGCTGATACTTTCACCTCACAAATTGGCCATAAAAATATCATATTTTGACTGTGATATGGACAAAATAGACTTTATCAACTGCTAAGACAAATTTATTTTGATGACCTGTGGCATCAACAGAACAAAAGCTCTGAACATACTTTAGGCGCCCTGTTATGGTTTTAAGTCAAAATTACTGCTTTACAGTTTCTAACATGTTCATCTGGATTATTTCTAGGAGTTTGCCAGCACTTTAAAACAAGACATTACTCGGTATCAAATGATCAGACATTCAGATTTAATTCATATAAATAATTACATACAAAATCCATTTTGGCTCAAAGTGCTTCACAGAAAGGATGAAAAAAAAGATAAAAAGGTAACAATGACAATAATCATGGAGTCTTTACAAATATTCAGCAAAAAAAATGAAGCTCAGCACAGGCCTGTGTTCTTCATAGTATTTCAGTGGAACAGAAATAACAGTAAAGATAATAATTATTATGATAGAAAGGATGTCAATATAGATTTGGAACTAATGCACATCAAATTATTCAAAGTAAAAGAAACAATAAAATCAAGATCCATCCATCCTCAACTGTTTGTCTGGGCTCAGGTCAGTCACCTTCTCTACTCATTCCTGATCAAACCTCTGTTTTCTCTGTTAAAGTTTAGTTAGATTTATAAATAGATGCTTCATCTGTCATTTTGTCAGCCTCAAATGTGCAGCAGGGGTCATCTACCACATTTGTACAAGGGCATATGTTCTGGAGGTCAGATAGCAAAGCTTCAATCTTTAATCAGGCTTCAGTGTTCGGTCTATTTTTCCATCTGACCCTCTGTTTTCTTCCTTTGACCTAGTTTTAGTTTTCTCCCACGTCAGGTTTACCCAGAGTGACCTGAAACTCTAGAGCAGAGCACAGCGCCCCTTTTTGCTTGGCCCCTCAAACTCCAGTGCAGCCTTGGTGGCCATCTCAAACACCTCCTTCACGCCATCGTTGAACTTGGCGGAGCACTCCAGGTAAGCGTACGCATTGATCTGCTGTGCCATCTCCTTCCCCTCATCTGAACTCACCGGCTCCTGTAATTTATAAAACAAATATAAGGAAGAAGAAGAAGAGCAATTGTTGGATAAAAGAGGAAGCAATGACACGATGTTTACTGAGATGATTAACCATGAAAATTTGATTCACTGCTGCTTAATAAAATGTTCATAAGTATGTTTGACACTGAACATTTTTCATGGTGTCATCATTTCCACAAATGTGTGACTTTCAAATCTGTAAGATTCCAGAGCAAAGCTGTTACATTTTAGAAACTAGGGATGTACATCAGCATCAATTTAACATCCTTATTGACTGATATTTGTACCTTTTACTGACATCAACAAATGAGTGTGGGATGAACCAATACCAATTTTAGATTTTTTTCATTGTTCCATCACACCAGTTTAATGCTAACGTCTGAAACACTTAACTGCTGATTAAAATATTTGGCATAAGAAATTGGTCTATTTGACAAACTCTGATCTGTTTTATAAAATCATATCAGGGGTTCTGATAGCCAGCACACAAAGTACATGTAGACTGGTTGAGCAATCTCAAGGACTCTTCAAAGGGTATAGAGCTGGTCCACAGATCCTCCACCAGGACGAAAACCACATTGCTCCTCCTGAATCTGAGGTTCGACTATTCCTCCTCTCCAGTACCCTAAATAGACCTTACCAGGGAGGCTGAGAAGCAGATCCCCCTATAGTTAGGGCACACCCTCCAGTCCCTCCTCTTGAAATGAGGGACCACCACCTCAATCTGCCAATCCACACCATTTTCAAGACAGGCCTGTGACAGGAAGCTGGATCTTGTGAAAAGAGGTTGGCCAACCCTTTTGCGAGCCATCCTGTTCCAGCAGAACAGGCCATTTTCAGATAAGCAACTATGAACAGTGCTCCTGGCTCACAGCTTCTAAGAAACACTACAAACTGTACTGCTGGGAATGCCGGTTGCTTGCAACTGATTGATTTGGTGTTTGGAGTTACACTGGGTTTGCCAACATAAGTTGTTTCGCCGAGGCAGCAAGGAGACACCAAAGCATGGCAGGGTACGTACGAGCTATGGTGCTTTTAAAGATGTTTGAAGACACTCGGGTGGATCTGCAGATCACTGAAGAGGCACACATAAAGGATGAAATTTTTCGGGAATTCCTGTGGGTCACGTGATTCCCATGGGATGGGAGTCATTTTTTAATTAGTCCCGTGATCGGGATGGGACGGGAAAAAAAGCAACGGGAGCGGGCAGGAGCGGGAGCGACATTAATAGATGATCATTCTCAGCCGTGTTAAACAACCAGATGAACAGATGCGTCCATTTTTGTAGTCATCTCTCAGTGAGAGCCAACACTCTTGACCGTGCTGGCGGCACAACAAAAGTGGTTTGACTTCCTGTCACCACCAGAAGTGAAAAGCAACTCGGAGCACCTGCCGGCAACACACAGGGCCTTTTCCAAACCGCCCCCTACACACTACCCCTCCGTTTGCGCGTCCTCACGGAGGACTGTCTTGAACTGATCCGCGGGGAGGGGTGGTGGACTGTAAAACCCTCCACAAGTGAGTCTGCACAGATGCCGACCATGGATGTATTATAAGAACAAATAATACGGCTGGATCCAAATCTCTGGACTTCACCGCACTTGCGAACTCGCAGACTTTGCGGGCGCATTCACAGGAAGTCCGGGAGTGCTGAGGGCTGTCCAAATCCAGAATTCATCCAGTCCACAAGGGGCCTCAAGCGGACTTTCTGCAGACTTCCAGAGAGTCTGCTTGGGGTGCAGACTTCTGCGGACTTCACTAGTTTGATTACCCACAATTCATTGTAATACGGACGTGACGTTTTAATTTTTCAATTTTTTGCAGTCTGAAGCCGAAATCATTCATGAGCATTTATATTTATTTATTTATTTGAGCTGAGGAAAATAATGGCAGAAAAGGGACGAAAGCAAGTCTTCCAATGTAAGTAATACCCAAATTAATTTATATTAGTCTGGTTCTGTAAATAAAAAAATCTGTTTTTGGATGTGTATGGCCTATGTGTTTAAGTGTTGATTTGTTCACTCTCAAAAAAGCCTAATTGGGATATATATCTTATTTGCACGATAGTTTTTCATACAGTTTCATGGAAACGACTGAAACGGACTCCAAGTCTGTCTATTAGCTCCATTCATAATGCAGTAGACTCCCGCTCTTGCAGACTTCACGTGATGACGGTAAAGACGTCACATTACCTATGACTGAAGCCCGCGAGGGCTCAGTCTGCAAGTCCAGAGGGTGGAGATATGGATGCAGCCTACATCCATGATGCCGACTCGCTGAACACGTGCAGCGCTAAAGTGTGTTCGGTGTCAGCCATGGAGGAAGCAACATACAAATGTAAGTTCCACGCAAGTGCCTTCACAAACTCTGTTAAACTAAGACAAATATTTCATGATTGTCATCCAGATGTTTACAACTTAAGTTGTATGTCACTGATTATGAAATTAAGGCCTGCCCTGCAGTAGTCCAAAAAACAGTTTATTTGATTAAATGTTTTATATTTACAAGGAATGTAACAAAAAAACAAATAATTCATAAAAGTGAGTGAAAAATGAAAGCTCTTCAGTAAGAAAAAGAATAATAAAGAATAAGTGAAATAATCTGTACTGTTCTAGGATAAAAACGTTTTTTAAATTACCCAAGACACATTAATTAGGCTAATTTCAAAACTGAGATACATATAGGCGGGCGAATCAAAATTGTGTTGCAGAAAGGTTCTCTGCTAATATTTAGGCCATTTCTTATTTTTATTATCTACTTGTGATCTTTTTTTTCATAAACTCAAATTCCAGGAAACAATAGCCTTGCTGCTTTTTGCTTCTCTGACATTAAAACATATTAAAAATTAAAACACAACACACCATCAGAGTTCAGGTTCAGTCTAAAAACATTTAGCCTAATAATTAATATGATTATGCCAGGGTTAAAAATATGTTGGGAAACTTTTAAGAAATTGACCTTACATTTAATTATGTATTAAAGGACGATTTTTTGTTCAATCTCATACATTTAATAAAGATGAATAAAATCAATTTCCAAAGAGAGTTTTTAGGCTACAGAATGTGTTAGCAACAAAAGTACAGAGGCTCACATTTCACTGCTGTGTAATCAAACGTAAAAGACGACTTAAACCTCTGTGCCTTTTGGAGGATCTCATCTGCTCATGTTTCAGTCACTGGTGGATCAATGCAAAAACTGCCGCTCGTGCAAGATGCTGCTACGAAACCATGGCAACATACACTTCCTGTTTCTGCCTGAGGGAGAGAAGTTTATTCGTTGGTAATAGATGAAACCACAGATGTGGTTAACATGGCACAGCTCATGCTTATCCTGCGTTATATCACGGCCACAGGTGTCAAAGCGCTTGTGCAGGCTCCAGAGACCCAAAGCCTCACTGACCTGCTTATTCTTAGCCAGCTTTCTGAGTGTGTCCTCATCGTTTCGCAGTTCTTTCTTGGTTCCTACGAGGATTATGGGAACGTTGGGGCAATGGTGTTTCACCTCAGGAGCCCACTTCTCTGAGATGCTCTCTGCAGCAGAGAGAGGGTGTGAATCTTAAGTATGGATTAATGCAAATATGATATTCATTAAATATAAAAACAAGACAGAATCTCACTCAAACTGCCGGGGCTGCCGATGGAGAAAAACATGAGGAAGGCGTCTGTTTGAGGATAAGAGAGCGGCCTCAGCCTGTCGTAGTCCTCCTCACCTGCTGTGTCAAAGAGACCCAGATACACCTACAGCAACAACAGAACAGGTAACTCTTAAAGACTGAGCACAGCATTGGCTTTGAGGATGATTCGTGCACAGTAGGAGAGAACCCAAAGATTATACTGAGAAAAAAAAGAACAGTTACTCTGATAAAATTTTACTCATGTGAAGGTGATACTAACACACTAGAAACCAACTATAGTTAAAGAAGCACAATATTTATACATCTATATATATATATCTATATATCTATCTATCTATCTATATATATATGTGTGTGTGTGTGTGTGTGTGTATGTGTGTATATAGGTATAGATGCCAGCCAATCACAGGGCCACATAGAGAGACAGACAAACCATTCATGCTCACACTCATACCTAAGGGCAAGTTTAAATGTTGCTCAAGCACTTTTGATTACAAAATGTAGGGCTGGAAAGTAAAAGCCAATACCAGTTGAAGTAATCTATGAAGGAATCATTAAAGATCTGATCGATAAGCTAAATGGTTAATAGCACAATATTAGACAAACTTTACCAGTTCTCTTCTCTAACAAAATATGACCCACATTTAGGAACAATATCTCTCTGATAAGTTAGTGCTCATTTATTTTTTCAAAGAACTGCTATAAATATGAAAATTATATTCATCTGACCGGTACGCCGTCCACCATGATTGTTTTTCCATAGTTGTCAAGCACCGAGGGCGTATACTCATCAGGGAACCGATTTGTAGTGAACATGATGAGGAGTTCAGTTTTTCTGCTCACGCTATCACCAACAGCCACCACCTTTAATGATTCCATCTAAAGAAATAATAAAATATATTAAATTAGACTGATTCTCACTCTGGTGCGTCTGTCTCTTCATGACCAGAATGGACACGTCTTTTGTTGAAGAACAGAAACTCAGATTGTCTCAAACTGGTTTCTCCAACAAGACGATGACTTCACTGTACTCCAGTGGCCTCCACAGTCACCTGATCTCAATCAAACAGAGTGGTGACTCTGTTTTTAAATGTGAAATACTGATTGACATCTTAGAATGTTTTCATTAATAAGTTACTGACAAAATGGGCTTGAACAAAAAATTCTATCTCAGCTGTGATTGGGTGAGAGGCTGGACACACCTTGAACCAGCTGCTAGCCAATCACAGGGCCACATAAAGAGATGAACACCCTTTAAGTGAACATATCCAGTCATCAGCATGTATTCTCAAAACCCGATCAAAGTGACAGCCCGACTGTGTGGCACCAGGATGGCAATCTTAAGAACATTTACGTAAAATCCAAGTGTTTTTTAAATTGGTCTATGGTAACAACATTTTGAAAACCTCAAAGCTGACAGAGATTCACAAGGCCCTTGAGACCCTCTGGCGCCAATAGAGCAACTGGAGGATATGGTTGAAGATAAATCTGCAGCAACAATAATGTTCTATTATGGAGATGTGGACAAACATCTCTGCTCCAGCACTTTGTTGAACCTTTTACACAAGAATGAAGGAGTTCTCAGGGTGTGAATTTGTATTAATGTGTTTGATAATTACAATAAACACAAATATTAATGTACTGTATGTGCCGTGTGTAATATTCAACATTTATATTATTGTCTTAATGATAACAAATATACATTTTCAAAACACCCAAGGACACTGTACAGGATAAAACAACAACAATAAAATCAACAAAACAAGACAACTACAAAATCAGCAAAATGAAACAAACAGTGATGGATAAGTGGATGAGAGTGGAATATTCATGGTAAGGAGTATGCAGTTTGGAACAGGTGGGTTTTGAGTCTTCTTTCTGTATGTGATGGCCACAGCCACATGGTTAATGTTCACCCTCACCTCATCATCAGTTGCTCTCTTCATTAATTTGACAGGTACAAAAACACATCTACACATTATTTTTATTGAGAATTTGTTCTTTAGTTGCTTGATGTGTAACACTGTTTAAATTTAGAGCACACTATTTATTCGTTGTAAGATTCCGATCAATTCTCTGTTATTAATTCTGATCTCTTTTCTTTGAGTTAACTGGATGTTGGTGGAGGGGAGATGCTGAGAAGCTCTCTGAGATGAACCAGGTCTGCTGATGTCACTGGGGGAGTTGGGTTGGGCTCGTAATTTCAGATTCCCATAACTGGCCCCAGCCTGCCAAAACTTAACAGGTCAAGAACGGACAGAAGAGGTGTATCCAAACATCCGGTGAGCCATCAGGAAAAACAACTTCAAACATGAATAAGGAACACTTCATTTTGGCATTTCAATTTAAACAGATGCTTCCTGCTGTTTGGGCCTTTTCCTACACATGGACCACAGAAAGCTAAGGAGAGAGCTGTCTCAGGAGATTAGAAATACAATTATAGACAAGCATGTTCAAGGCTATAAGACCATCTCCAAGCAGCTTGATGTTCCTGTGACGACAGCTGCACAGATTATTCAGAAGTTTAAGGTCCACAGGACTGTAGCCAACCTCCCTGGACGTGGCTGCAGGAGGAAAACTGATGACAAACTGAAGAGACGGAGAATACGAATGGAAACCAAAGAGCCCAGAACAACTTCAAAGAGATTAGAGGAGAACTCCAAGGTCAAGGTACATCAGAGTCAGATCACACCATCATCACTGTTTGAGCCAAAGTGGACTGAATGGAGGACATCACTGTTGAAAGGTAATCATAAAAAAATGAGACTGGAATTTTCAAATAACCATATTGACAAGCCACAAAGCTTCTGGGAGAATGTCCTTTGGACAGATGAGACAAAACTGGAGCTTTTTGGTAAGACACATCAGCTCTATGTTCACAGACACAAAAATGAAGCATACAAAGAAAAGAACACTGTACCTACTGTGAAACATGGAGGAGGCTCAGTTATGTTCTGGGGCTGCTTTGCGGCCTCTGACACAGGGTGTCTTGAATCTGTGCAGGTACAATGAAATCTCAGGACTATCAAGACATTCTGGAGTGAAATGTGCTGCCCAGTGTCAGAAAGCTTGGTCTCAGTCACAGGTCATGGGTCCTCCAACAGGATAATGAGCCAATCACACAGCTAAAAACACCCAAGAATGACTCAGAACAAAACACTGGACTATTCTGAAGTGGCCTTCTATGATCCCTGATCTAAATCCTGATGAACATTTGTGGAAGGAGCTGAAACATGCAGTCTGGAGAAGACAGCCTTCAAACCTGAGACAGCTGAAGCAGTTTGCTCATGAGGAGTGGGCCAACATACCTGTGGACAGGTGCAGGAGTCTCACTGAGAGATACAGAAATCACCTGATTACAGTTATTGACTCAAAAGGTTGTGCAACAAAATATTAAGTTAAGGGTACCATCATTTTTGATCAGGCCAGTTTAATTAATGTTTGATTTTTAAATAATTCTGTTGAACACAATTCAAAAGCAATGTCAGATTTTAATCAGTTAATTTTCAGTACATTTTATTTATAATTACTTTTGCCAGTTTTAAGTTATTTAAGCTACCATGTGGGTTTTCTTTCTTTAACAGAAGGGTACCAACAATTATATCCGCGTGTGTATATGCTCCCTGGTCTCATTTCATCAGGTCATTTTTGTTAAATTGTCCGTTATTGTCTGTTTAGTTTATTTAGTCTCATCTATAGGCCTAATTCTTAACATTTTGGTTTGAAAATTTGGTGGACTTGCTTTGGGTAAAATAAAATCCCTGGCAGAAGAATCTGTATTATTTCTTTATCCGTCTTATTACAGTGATATATACGGAGTTAAAGGATTCACCTGTCAACAGCAGTTCAAAGTCCCTTTACACGGGCTAACTATTAGCCTGATAACTTTCTGGGACAGTTAACCTCCTGTCAATCTAGTCACACAACATTAAAATATCCAAACACATTTCCTTAATCTAAAACAATCTTTAACAAACACAGAAACATTCACAGAGCAGATTAAAAACGAGTTTTAACCACTTTCTATCAGAGGTACTCACCTTTCTTGCCTTGTTCCTCTTGGACCTCAAAGTCAGTGTCACACAGATTGGACACGCCCACTTCTTATAGTTTTAACCAATAGCAGGGGTTGAAATTATGATTGAGTTATATGCTAGCCAATTACTATGGATACCTGTACATCCCCACTTTCTGTTTCACTTTGATAGGCTGTGTACTTTAAACATAAAGTTTCTTATTTCACACCAAAGCTTCTGCTTTATGTTCAAACTGCTGACTGTAGGGAGGTGCAATAACACTAAATTATTATTACAGTGGAATTTATATTTTTAGCACCAGATAGACATGATATCTCTCTTGAAAATGAGATGCTACATCTCAAGAGGCTTACCTTTAATTTATACACAACAGAAACAAATGTGGTGGGGACAGAGAATTTTTGATACTTTATTTTATCAAAGGGACTGTGAGGAGTTCCTAAGTAATTATAAAAAAGTCTCACTTTTAGATATATGCCTGATGGAAATACACACTTTAAGATGAACTTTATAGCATCAAAATAGGTTATCTATAAATGCTATTCCTTAGCTTCACGGTCTGGTTGGACAGGGCTGGACTGGCCTGGATACTCAACTTCAGGAACAAGACAATTAAAACTAGAGCAAATTTATATTATTCAGACACGTCTTAGAGCACCGGGCTGTAAGTAGCCATATATAGCTGGCTAAAAAACTACGATACTAAGTTTTCCAAAAATTGCTTGTTGTCACACATCAAAAACTACCACTACGTAACTAGAAAGAGATACATTACCTCGTGGCTTTGCATCCTGCAAGTTGTTGAAAAAAGAAGTTGTAAAGCAATGCAGAGTTCTGAGGAAGGTCCGAGCTGCATTCATTAGCATCACAACAAACACACACTTTGGCTTGTGGTGCGTTCCAGTTGTAGTCAGAAGTAGGAATTTCCGAGTTCTGAGTAGGAAACTGCAACAAGAACGTCCCTCGTGCAGTCGCCACGCGTGCTCATGGGTAGCAGAGTCTTTATGTTGCCGGAAACAGATTCTCCTCATAGCACCTTTAACTGCTAAAACAAATTTATTTTGATGACCTGTAGCATCAGCAGTACTAAAGCCCTAAACATATTTCAGTATCCTGTTATAGTTTGAAGTAAAAAAATTCCTGATTTACTAAGAGAGCACAGTTTCTAACATGTATATCTGATTTAGATTATTTTCAGGAGTTTGCCAGCCCATTCTGAAACTACAACACTTTTCAACTCAGTATCAAACAATCAATCAAGGAAACTTAATTAATATAAATAATTTCATACATTTAGTTCAAAGTTCGTCATGCAATAAGACTTTGTTAGGCCAGTGCGTGGCTCAGTCAGCTCTCTTCGTTTATTTAAGAATACCACAGACTTTTCCCCTTTACCTGCCCTGATATGAATGATTTGATCAGATACTCACATGTGGACAGAAAGACAAAGGCTCTGTTGCTTAACCTGTGATCAGGGTTAACATTTTTTAATTTCCCTTATACCACTTTACAGCTCCAATTCTATCATAATCAAAACCTAATAACAATATAAATATTTATGTTGTAATTTCTGCTGGGGCCTGTACTACGCAGCTGGATTAAGTCATCCAGGATAACTCTGCGACATCTCGCTAAACTTCACCGGATCTCCGCCATCCAGATCTGCTGTACTACGAGGCTCGTTATCAACTCGATAAGTGAATCCGGCTGGGATCTATGCGCACACATAAAATGGGCGTGGTTAGCGGCCCCGGAGCATTTTCCACAATGGATAAGAGAGCAGCCTACGTCACGGCGGAGGAGCAGCAAATAATCCTGCAGAAGTATGAGGAGTACCGCAGTATTATCCAGGCCAGGAGCAACACGACTGTAGCCGCGAGAAGCCGGAGGGATTGCCGGCACATTTTCCTACATTTTCCAGAAACACAAACCGCTTAAATTGTAATAAAGAACTCGTCCACATTAAATCAAAATTATGTAATTAAATAGTGTTTTAAATGGTGATGAATAATTATCTTTTTTATTTTAATATGTAATATAATTAGCCTAAGTATATTTAATTACACTTTTAGTGTACTTTGGATCTAAAACAACATTTGTCCCTTTGTCATGATCCACCGCTATTGGACAGTGTAAAACATTTCCACTTTTTTGTTAATAAAAATAATAAATGGACAGTGTTGATTACACTGGGATAAATCCATGAATGAAATTAAACGTAAATTAGATATTTAAAAATATTTCTTCAAACTAAATTATGTCCCTCAGTTTCATGGTGTTACTACCAAAATTTGGAGATCATATTACATTAGACAACATTTAAGATATGATGATTACTTATGTAGGCTAATTGTAATTGAACCTTAAACCAAAATGACTGTTACTTGACTTTATCCATAATAAAGTTCAGTACAATTATCAGCATGTTTTGTCTTTTATCAGAAGTAAACATCCTCAGATCAAATGTCATCACTGACATTGAGAAATAATGTCAAATAGTTTGAATTAAACAAGTTACTGTTTTATTTCATGGAGTTTTGTCAGCAGTCTTCAGATGTTGTGATATGTGCCTTTAGATTAATTTTATTGCATTCATGAATGTGTGATTGTAACCTAAAATATGTTAACACCAATGACAGACATAACATAAAAATACTGACAAGAACGATTTTTCTATGTGTCCATTATTGTTGCTCAAACATCATGGTCAACATACTAATAAATACTCTACATTTGTCTAAACCCAATTAATTTTTTTAACTTGTTTGACCAGGAAAATCACATTCATATTTTCAAAATGACCGTAGTGCATTATTTGCCATGTAAGGCTCCAGCAGGTCACAGATGTATAGAAGTCCCTCCTGTGAAAATCTGTACCTTTCGTACAAGATTTCTTCTGGTAAATCAAGCGGATTACTTCGGTCACGAAACAAACGCTCCCGACGAAGCGCTCCTCTTACAATTCGCACACCGACATTAACCGGTTCTGCCAGAAATGGACAAGCCATTTTCCAAGACAGCAAATTGGTGACTGTGCGGTCTTTTATGCCCGCCCGAGAGAACCGATTGGTCAGCGGGCGGTCTGTCACACCCCATGAGCTCTTATCCTGGAACTTAACCTGCTCCGGACCAGGTTTGGCGTTCAGCATCAGTTACCGGGGCAACGTGTCTGGATAAAAAGAGATCCACATTCGTAGTGCGGAAAATCCGAAACTTATCCAGGAAGTTATCTCTCTAAGAGCTAATCCAGCTTCGTAGTACAGGCCCCTGGTTGGTTGAGGGTTATCTATGATTTTGTTTGTTCTGTTTTAATTTATTCTGTCTATTTTTGTTTTGAGGCAGAAAATGATTTAAAAAAGACTGAGAAGGTAACAATAACAATAATGATGGAGTTTTTACAAGGGATGCACAATATTTATCAAACCAATATAATAAATGTCGATTTGGTGAAAAATTATATCATTTTTTTATCTGCCAAATACGTACATTTTATTCGATAAAAGATCAGATTAATTAATGAAATTGGGCAAATTACTTGCAGGCTGTGTGACCACAATTTAACACGCCATGTGGCGCTGGTGACATCATCTATCCCGCCTTACTAAAAGGACCCAAGCCTGCCCCCGTCTCTGCCAGACCAAAAGTGAACATGGCTTCACCAGTGTGATTGTTTTTCTCAGAGGTAGAAGATAATCACAGCATTTCTGTTTGCAAAACCTGCTCTGTGAGAATTCTGACAGGAGGAAAGAGGACGTCAAGTTCAACACGACAGATCTTAGAGCTCACTGAAAAGTCGTCATCACAGCAAAGCGGTATTGAAAAAAGACGAAGCAGCCGCGGCAGCAGCTAGCAGTGCTAAGCTAAAAAACAACACGGAGTGTGGATGTCCCTGTTCAACAGGCACTGAAAAACTATAAAAGGTTTTTAAGAGATCGTGAAAAGGCAATAGCCTTGCAGAGCAGACAGACCTGCCTGATTCTGAAATCCTGCAGCTCCGTTTTGCCAGCCTCCGTTGTCCAACAAATTCACTCAGCTGAATTCTTAACGGCCCAATCAGGGAAGAGAGTCGAGAGCAACAGAATGCAGATGTGACGACATCCGGAAGTTGAGAACCGGAAGTTGAGAACGGACATGCCGATTAGCCTATTGTCCTCATGGCTACTCCGTGAAACTGGACGAAATCTGCCCTCCTCAGAAGTTTACTTGTAGGGATTGTCTTTGTCGAGGTTCATGTCACATATAAGTGTTAAATGAATCATCTGTGTGCTACAATTTAGTGTAAGACAATAGTATAAGGCCGTTTGCTGTTAGCAGCTAAGTTAGCGTTTAACGGCTAATGGTCAATGACTATTGTTAGCTGTTAGCGGCTAAGTTAGCCGCTATGGATAACATCCATGAACTGTTTTTAACTGTTGTTAGCCATTAGCCGCTACATTAGCCACTATGTATGCTACATTATAGGAGGCAACCCTGCTTGATGTGGATTGGTCTGTGATGAATGTGACGAGCCAAACGATTGTCCAATCACAAGATTGTGTTTTATTTTCTCAATATTCTGCCCCTGAAAACAAAGTTAAAGGGCTCTTACCCAGAAGGACTAGTGAAACATTTCTGTGGCAGATATATGGAGCTGTCCATCTTGTCAGGTTAAAAAGGCAAAACCATTGATGTCAACGTGATGGAGCTCCTAGCGCTCGATGACCAGCCCTTTTCTGTCGATGAGAGCTCAGGTTTGCACAAGTTAATAGCTAATTTGGAGCTACGTTACACCCTCCATGTGTCCATCTCTGCCTTCTTAGGTATCCTTGCCGCACACATCCGTAACTTGATAACAAAACACATAACAAGAACACTTTAGTTTTACCATGAACATCTGACTTTAGTCCTGTTAGCAAGCTAAGCTTTACAGCTCACTGGTTGGACCAAGTATTCAACATGCACAAAGATTATATGAAATATTAAAATATGAACTTGTCAGTGATCAGTATGCATTTTAGTCATGAGAAGCAGGAAATTATCAGTTACTGGTATCTGTTGAAATTTTTCATACCGTGCATCTCTAGTTTTTACAAATATCCTGCAAAATAAATAAATGCTCAGCAAAGTACTTCATAAGATTTCAGTTTAATAGTAATAACAGTAAAGACAATGTTTATAATGATAGATAGGATGTCAACATAGATTTGGAAGTAATACACATCAAAATAGCCAAAGCAAAAGAAACAATAAGATCAAGATCCATCCATCCTCAACTGTTTGTCTGGGCTAGGGTCATCTCACCTTCTCTCTAATGCTGACAATTTCACAAAATTCACCATTCCTGATCAAACCTCTGTTTTCTCTGTTGATGTTGAGTTTGCTAGATTTATAAGATGATGCTTAATCTGTCATTTTGTCTGCCTCACATGTGCACCAAGGGTCATCATCCACATTTGTACAAGGGGCATTTTTTTCTTTTCAGACGTCAGTGTCCGGTCTATTTTTCCATTTGACCCTCTGTTTTGCCCTTTGACCTGGTTTGACTTTTCTCCCACGTCCCACGACTGCCCCTCAGATTTACCCTGAGTGACCTGAAACTCTAGAGCAGAGCACAGACTCTCTTTTTGCTTGGTCTCTTATTCTTAAACTCCAGTGCAGCCCTGGTGGCCATCTCAAACACCTCCTTCACGCCATCGTTGAACTTGGCGGAGCACTCCAGGTAAGCGTACGCATTGATCCGCTGTGCCATCTCCTTCCCCTCCTCTGAACTCACCGGCTCCTGTAATTTATTAAACAAATAAAAAGACATATTGACATCGACTTTACATGTAGAGTGGTCGCCCAGGTCACAAAGTAGCATTCGATGTAAGCACCTTTACAGAGCAGTTTGAAAATGATTGAACATGTGAGCGCTGACTTGAAGACAAAGAGGCCAAAGCCGCCTGTTAACTTGGACACATGAAGAGATTAGCACAGATGCTGCTTTAGCGGCTCCTCGATCAAAACTAAACAAACTAAATGAATCATCAGAAGAGGAGCAAAAAACACTGACAGTCTCTTTGTCAGTGTTCTGAGAAGAGACTTTATAAGAGACATATACGATATATGATTATCAATGATAACAATCACACATCTAAAGCACTTTTAGCTCCTGATGTACAGCCATCCACATGCTCAAACATCTGAAGGCATCCAGACCAGCTCCAGAGACCCAAAGCCTCACTGACCTGCTTCATCTTGGCCAGCACTTGGCGTGTGTCCTCATCGTTTCTCAGGTCTTTCTTGGTTCCTACGAGGATTATGGGCACTTTGAGGCAGAGGTGTTTAGTCACAATCTCCCACAGCCTTGGGATGTTCTCTGCAGCAGAGACATGATATGAATCTTCAGTATGGATTAATGCAAACATGATATTCATGAAAAATAAAAACAAGGCAGCAGTCTTACCCAAACTGTCGGGGCTGTCAAAGGAGAAACACATGATGACGGCGTTTGCGGCCTCAGATAGGCGAAGAATCTTGTTGGCTTTCCTCCGAAGAATCGATGATTCCCAGAGGTACAGCTCCACCTACAACAACAACAACAACACAGGTAACTCTCAAAGACGGGCACAGCGTGGGCTTTGAGGATGAGGGAGAATCTTATCACGACTAATGATCAACAAATTACAGCAAGGTAAAATCCTTCCTGAGCTTCTTGTGGAGAAACTGTAGCAGGTCAGTTAGGAGACATTTTAGACCAAGGAGTGGAAAAAATACACAAATATTAAACTGAAATAAAAGAACAGTTAGTCTGATAAAAACTGTCCTTAAATAAAATAAACAGTAACTCTCTATAAATCTTTTACTTGAGTAAAAGCAAAAGAACTTTATTTACATAAAACATACCCACAGTACTTTTATTCTGAGCCTGGAGCCTATCCCAGCTGTCATTGGGCGAGAGGCCGGGTACACCCTGAACCAGTCGCCAGTCAATTGCAGGGCCACATAGAGAGACAGACAACCATTCACGCTCATAATCATACCTAAGGGCAATTTAGAGTCACCCATTAACCTAATGAGCATGTTTTTGGTCTGTGGGAGGAAGCCGGGGTGCCCGGAGAGAACCCACACATGCACAGGAAGAACATGCTAACTTCACACAGAAAGGCACCTGACCGATCCGGAGATTGAACTGGGGATCTTCTTGCAGTGAGGCACGTGCACTACCTGCTGCACCACCCTGCTGCCCAGAGATGATAGTACTGTTGTTTATTATTGTTTATTGTTATTTTAGAGCAAAATCGCCCCGTGCCTGTGTGTCAGTAATAAAGCTGCACTCTACAGAAGAAACACTGAGCCTTCTCTCCTTACTGTGTCCTGACCTTATCTTGGAAGCAGTTAACCTTTATACAAATGAGCCGAGATCGTTCCCTCCTTAATAATACGTACACTATATGGCCAAAAGTATTTGCTCACCTTGACTCGCATATAAACTTCAGTGACATCCCATTCCTAATCCATAGGGTTCAATCTGACGTGGGTCCACCCTTTGCAGCTATAACAGCTTCAACTCTTCTGTGAAGGCTGTCCACAAGGTTTCGGAGTGTTTATGGGAATTTTTGACCATTCTTCCAGAAGAGCATTTGTGAGCTCACACACTGATGTTGGACCAGAAGGCCTGGCTCTCAGTCTCTGCTCTAATTCATCCCAAAGGTGTTGTATGGGGTTGAGGTCAGGACTCTGTGCAGGCCAGTCAAATTCATCCACACCAGACTCTGTCCTCCATGTCTTTATGGACCTGCTTTGTGCTCTGGTGCACAGTCATGTTGGAAGAGGAAGGGGCCAGCTCCAAACTGTTCCCACAGAGTTGGAGCATGGAATTGTCCAAAATGTCTTGGTGTGCTGAAGCATTCAGAGGTCCTTTGACTGGAACTAAGGGGCCAAGCGCAGCTCCTGAAAAACACCCCCACACCATAATCCCCCCTCCACCAAACTTTACACTTGGCACAATGCAGTCCCACAAGTATGGTTCTCCTGGCAACCTCCAAACCCAGACTGGTCCATCAGATTGTCAGATGGAGAAGTGTGATTGGTCACTCCAGAGAACGCGTCTCCACTGCTCTAGAGTCCATTGGCGGCGTGCTTTACACCACTGCATCCACGCTTTGCATTGCACTTGGTGATGTGAGGCTTGGATGCAGCTGCTCGGCCATGGAAACCCATCCATGAAGCTCTCTGCACTGTTCTTGAGCTAATCTGAGGGCCACATGAAGTTTGGAGGTCTGTAGCGATTGACTCTGCAGAAAGTTGGCGACCTCTTCTTACTATGCGCCTCAGCATCCGCTGACCCCGCTCCGTCAGTTTACGTGGCCTACCACTTGGTGGCTGAGTTGCTGTGGTTCCCAAACACTTCCACGTTCTTATAATCCAGCTGACAGTTGACTGTGGAATATTTAGGAGTGAGGAAATGTCACCACTGGATTTGTTGCTCAGGTGGCATCCTATCACAGCTCCACGCTGGAATTCACTGAGCTCCTGAGAGCGACCCATTCTTTCACTAATGTTTGTTAAAGCAGTCTGCATGCATAGGTGATGATTTTATACACCTGTGGACATGGAAGAGACTGGAACACCTGATTCTGATTATTTGGATGGGTGAGTGAATACTTTTGACAATACAGTGTATATTAACACTGGACCAAATTAATAAAGTACAACAAATTTGCAGTTGCCGCCATTTTGACACTTAAGTGTTGCTAAGAACTGTCAATTACAAAATGTAGTGATGGAAATTAAAAACCAATACCAGTTAAGAATCTGATCATTAAGCAGAATCTTAAACAGCACTTGTATCAGAAAAACTTTATCAGTTCTCTTTCATAACAAAATATGACCCACATTTAGAACCATCATCTCTCTGATCTGTCATCACTCCTTCACTCTGTTTCCAAGACCTGCTATAAATATGAAAATTATTTGAATCGGACCTGTTTGCCGTCCACTTCAATGTCTGCTTCGTAGTAATACCTCACTGGGGACACAGAAACTTCATGGAACTGATTTGTGCTGAACGTGAGGATGAGGCTTTTTTTTCCGATCCCACCATAACCAACAATCCCCAGTGTCTTTCTGACCGCAGCCATCTAGAGAAATAATAAAAGAAAATTAAAGTACTTTGATCACACTGATTCTCACATCTCTTCATCACCACAGTGGACTCGTCTTCTGTTGGAGACTTCCAGCAGAACAGGACAGAACACACCACGACACTCAGATCATCTCAAACTGGTTTCTCCAACAAGACGACGACTTCACTGCACTGCAGTGACCTCCACAGTCACCAGATCTCAAACCAATAGAGCAGAGAGTCCTGAGCTCACCTCTGTTTTAATGTGAAATACTGATGTGCAACAAAAACATTTTAAAATGTTTTCATTTACAAAATCCAGACAAAATGGGCATTAAAAAAATTCAGCTCACACATACCTATTTTTATACAGAAATCTTTTTTCAGTAAACTGGCTGAATTAATTAGCTCTTTCTTATGGAGTAATAAACGTGCCCAGATAAGTCAATCTATCCTCCAACTTCCAAAAAATAAAGGCGGGTTAGCACTTCCCAACTTCCGTTACTTCTATTGGGCTTGTAATATTAATAGGCTGCTCTCGTGGGACCCGAATAGAGGATCGAATGAGCGTCCTCAATGGGTCAACCTAGAGGTCTCCTCATCACCATGCTCGTTGTGGTCGTTAGTGTGTTCCCCCTTACCTATTTCTGCAAAACAGTTTGTTTCAAACCCTGTAGTAACAAACACGTTAAGGATCTGGGTCCAATTTAGAAAGACATTCGGAATGCACACAGCATCCAGTCTCACTCCAATATTTGAATTATTTATTTACCCCCTCTCTCTCTGACCCCGCTTTTCGTCTTTGGTCAGACAGTGGGCTGAAGGTCATAAACGATCTTTTCTCGGAAGACTTTTTTTACTCTTTCACAGACCTGGCCGCTAAATTTAACCTTCCTAGATCACACTTATTCCGTTTCTTCCAGGTTAGGCATTTTGTCAAATCTTACTTTCCCCACTTCCCCAATCGTCCTCCAGAATCATGTATGGATCAATTTCTAAAAGTTGAAGTTAACCCAAAAAGACTGATTTCTATAACCTACAACCTTATTTTTAACTTATCCCCTACTAGTCTGAATCTCCTCCGGGCAGCCTGGGAACGGGACCTGGGGACACAGATAGCTAATGAACAGTGGGAGCAGATACTAGGTTCGGTGCATACATCCTCAATATGCGCCAGACATGGTCTTCTACAATGTAAAATTCTACATAGGATTCATCTTACTAACGCTAAGCTGGCTAAAATTTACCCTGGCAGATCAGATGCATGCAACAGGTGTAAACAGTCACCTGCTGACTATTTCCATATGTTTGTTTCCTGCCCGAAACTGTCTGAATTTTGGATAGAAGTTTTTGACACATTAAGTAAAGTGACGAGACTTGTCATTTATCCGGAGCCCCTCGTTGCCCTTTTTGGGATTACCTCTGCCTACAGGGCACCTAAGCGCACTTGTCAAGTTATTTCCTTTTCAACCTTGTTAGCTCTTAGGCTTATCCTTTTGATGTGGACCCACTCTCGCCCTCCAACCCACAACAAATGGATCCAGGAGATGTTGCGATGTATGTCATTAGAAAAGATCAGATTCTCTCTTAAAGGTTCAACTCATGAATTCTACAAGACTTGGCAACCCTTTTTGGACTATGCAAACTCCCTGACAATCATGGCTGAGAATGAGAAATAAGCCCCTTTTGTGTGGTGTATGTAGATTTGTCCCTTGAGTTATTACTATTGTCATTATTTTTATATATATATATATATATATATATATATATATATATATTTTTTTTTTTTTTTTTAGTTATTATTTCATGACAATGTGTGTGGTATCCTTGAGCACAGTAATGACACTGTTTTTCATAATAATGTTGATATATAGTTCTGTGCCAAAATGACAATAAAAAGATGTTGGACAAAAAAAAAAAATTCAGCTCTCATTTGGTGAGAGGCACCCTGAACCGGCCATCAGCCAATCACAGGGCCACATAAAGAGGCTGATAACCATTCCTGCTCACACTCATGCTGACTTACTGATTATACTTTCACTAATAATTGTCTTTCATTATCTTTTGTGTGTTTGTTTTATTCAAATAGTTGAAAAAATAATCTTATTGCTCTTGTCATTTCTGTGGGAAGAGTATTGTGACGACCAGTGTTGGGGAAGTTACTTTTAATATGTTTTAGAGACGGTAGAGGACGTAATGGAAAGTGCTGGTACTATGTGTGCTTTGACCCACACAGACAACGATGAGCTCGAGTGGCGAAATCTTGAGAATGTAACTAAAACATTACTTATGTAGCTTCGATACTTCCGCCCAGCAAGAAGCGGGCAACCCAAATAGATCAGGCCTTACGCTGAAATGTTGTTACATGTCATGTCTGGGATGCTTTATCAAGGTATGAGTGCAGCTTAGAGGCCAAGCAGTCAGTGCCTGGACGACGTCCACTCGACATAAAGGTGGATGTAATTGCGTCCTACGTTCTCATAGGAATATCCTCTGCCAGGATTGCTTCCCTGCTTGGAGTGTCAACAAGAACGTCGTCCAGGCACTGACTGCCTAGCTTGGCTTCTAAGCTGAATGCATTTCTTGATAAAGTATCCCAGACATAACATATAACAACAGATTTCGCCACTCGAGCTCGTCGATGTCTGTGTGGGTCAAAGCACACAGAGTACCAGCACTTTCTATTACGTCCTCTACCGTCTCTAAAACATATTCTCCATCATAATTATGTTGTTCTCTAACTTCGACGAGTTCTTCTGTCAAGTTTCCCGCCGCCATGTTTCTTCTCTTTGGGATTCTTCCTGTGCTTGTGACGCAACCACATTCCTACTGCGCATATTTCCTTCGCTTTTAAAGTGACATTAAAATGTGATTTAAATTCTTTTATTTATTTGTCTTTATATTTATACTTCTATTAGTCTTTTCTTTTAAGGGTTTATTTTTTGATTAATGTCACTTAATGTAGCTACTTTATTTATTTATGTATTTATTTACATATTATTACATATTATTTATTTACTTATTTATTCATTAACTGTTCAAGGATCCATCAGCGCCTTCACTTCTTGCGGCGTCTGAGAATATTTGGAGTTAGCAGGAACATTATGATGATCTTCTACAGAGCAACCATTGAGTCGATCCTGCGCTTTGGGATAACTAACTGGTTTGGGAATCTGACTGTTGAACATAAGGCCCAAATATCCAACTTGGTTAAGGCAGCAGGGAAGGTTATAGGGCAGCCCCCACCCCCTGCCCCCCAGGACATATATGACCAGTCTGTTATTCGACAGGCCACCTACATCATAGATGATCCTTCCCATGTGCTGCACTCCCAATTTGAGCTCCTAAACTCAGGAAGGAGATATAGGACCCCTTTCTGCGCACTAAACCGCTACAAAAACTCATTTATCCCACATGCTATAAGCTTAATTAACAAGCAACTAGAGGGACGCAGGCAGACAAGCCGGAGGACTTGAGGGCTCCCATTAGGGAAATCATGTAATGTCTGGGGATGGGCAGTGTGGGGTGTGCATATGCCTGTAAGTCTTTATGGTTTTTGGGTGGGTGTTGTGTTTTGTCTGCACTGTATGTTGTTTACACTGTATTGTCTATTGTATGGCAGCATGGGGGGCCTGTCCCCCAAGACAAGTTTCTCCTACGGGGGACCAAATAAATTCAAATTCAATTCAATTCAATTCAACTTATTTATTTATTTATTAAGCACTTTTCTACTTATTTTTTTAATTGCCTTTATATTTCTACTTGTATTAGCCTTTTCTTTTATGGATTCTTATATAATTTATTTATTTATTCTTTTATTTATTAATCCTTTATAGATTTATTTTTGTAATTTGGCACTCTCACTACTCCATAGTTTACAGAAAATCTTTGAACTGTTCAGTCTTACTGTTACTTTGTTTGCCTTTGTTAAGGTTGAAACCTCAGGGGTGCTGGTTTGGCGTGGTGGTTAGCACCCCATGTACTTGCTTCTGCCGGTCCAGATTCTAATCCCGCCTGTGACCAGTTTACAGAGTGTCTTCCCCTGCTCTCTCTCCCCCTTTCACAAGCCTATCCACTGTCTCTCTCCTATCAATAATGGCACAAAATGCCCAAAAATATACATTTAAAAAAAATCAGAATTGCAAGTTGAGCCCCCCCTAATTGTTGCAAATAACTGTTGCAAAATTGTTTAAATAAACATATATTTTATATGAATCATGCCATTTCTTTAATGTAGCCTTTCCCATCTACCTAGGTCTAAATGATCAGACATGTAAAGTCTTCATGGATAAACGAACAGCTTTATGCTGCTTTAATTCAGGCAGACTAGTCTGATGCTGTTTTTTGACGTTCACCTTGGGAAGATAAGGTTTCTCTCTTCAAGATAAAAATCTGAGTGCTTTTTGGGTGGACTGGGGAACAATGGTGAGGGACTCGGTCTGTCATAACCTTTGACTTGCTTGAGACTCAGATCGGAGGGACTTGGGCAATTGTCTGCCAAGAGGTGATGTCAAATGCATGCTGATCCCCAGACTGGACAGTCTGATCAGGAAGGTCAGTTCAGTCCTGGGGTGCCCCCCCGGACTCAGTGCAGGTGGTGGGAGAGAGGAGGATGCTGGTGAAGCTAGCATCCATGCTGGAGAGAGACCCCCACCCCCAGCAGGACACCCTGACAGCCCTGTGCAGCTCCTTCAGTGACAGGCTGTGTTACTGCAGGTCCTTCCTGCCTGCTGCTGTTAGACTGTCCAACCAGCACTGCTCCAGGCACCATGAACTGAGAAATCACAATGTGCAGTCACTGTGCAGTTATCTACAATGTACAGTTATCAGATCAAGTTGGTTTACCTCTAAAACTGTAGTTTAAAGAAGTTTAATTACTGTGTTGGCATAAAAAATACTATTGGAATTGGATTACTTTTTAGAAGTTTGTTAAACTAAACAATTCAAGTAGAGCTGACTTAGGGGTGTGCGATATGACGATATTAAATCGTTAAGGATTATAACAATTTAATATCGTCATAAAGCAGAAAGATCATCAGATCATCTGTCACAGAGACTTTGACGCGCAACCAACTAGCCAATCGTAGCGCATTAAGCGCAGTGCATGGTGGGATCTCCTGTTTGGTTATGTAGCATGAAGCCATGTTGGAAAGAGAAAAGGAGATAAAAGCTTGAAGATGTCTGAACAAAAATCTGTTCTAAAGCAGCTGTATTATTCACTCAGATTATAGACATTGCAGTTTGATAACATTTGTTTTGAATTGTTGCACTTTAAGAGATAATGTTGATATTGTTGTTCCTTACTTTTAATGTTTACATTTATTGCACATATTTATAAAAACTGCACTATTTAAATTAAAACCTGTTCAGAAAGTTTCTTTGGCTTTAATTGTCTTTTTTTTTCTTTTAGGGTTTTACATGTTTTATTTGTTAAATATAGGGAAATAATGGTCAAACATGCAAATTAGTCTAGAATAATCAATGTAAAAATGAATCGTGTTAAAATCGTGATCGTGGTTTTATTTTTAAAAAATCGTGATATGATATTTTTGCCATATCGCCCACCCCTAAGCTGACTTAATAGTTTATTGAACTTAAGAAGTTCACTTGATCTGAACCGTTCTTAATTCAACTGAACTTAAATTTCTAAATTCAGATAACTTGAAATTTTAAGGCGGCCCTGACACTAACTTTTTTAAGTTAAAACAACTAGCCTTTTTTTACAGTGTACTCAAAATACTTAAAAGGTTGACTACATTGTATTTGGAGAACTTCCTCATCTTACTTAAGGCAACATAAAATGAGCAACATTTCTCTGCTTTCATGTTTGAGTATTTTCTTCATTAACGGCCCTTAAGAGACAGATCATCACCACTGCAAACTAAACAGATGTGTCCACCACTCTCCTGATCCTCTAACTTCTCCACCACTCTCCTTCTCGTTCCCTCACTATGATATAATGAGGTAACACTTAGATTTACTTATTACTTACTTATTTCTTACTTATATTTCTTACCTTACTTCTTTCTTACTTATATATCTATATCTATATTTTTATCTCTCTCTCTCTCTCTCTCTCTCTCTCTCTATATATATATATATATATATATATATATATATATATATATATATATATATATATATGTGTGTGTGTGTGTGTTAGTCAAGCTTTTACCTGAGTTACCTTTTAGTGTTTTTATTTATTCTAATTACAGTTTTATTATTTTATCTTATCTATTTTTGTATCTTTTCTTCTAAATCTTTTCTATTTCTCCTTCTTTTATATTCTAGTTTTCCAATTTTATTCTTCATTTAGTTATTATCATAATATATATGTATATTTTAACTTAATTTCATTTTTGATTCTCCTAATTTTTTTTAATTCATTTTCTTATTTTATTTCATGATATATTTAATTTTACACTTTTAACCTAACCTCCAGTGTTTTCTTATTTTTTTTTTTCAACATGGTGTTTCCTCAGTACGTACTGGGTACAGCTGTATGCTTTATTATTGTCTTTTATTTATGATGCTTTTTATCAACACTGTGTCTGGATTGCTGTGTGGGTGGTTCAGGGGCTGGTGGAGTGGGTTTGGGTCATAAATCCTTCATTTTAATTCATTTGTCTCTTTGTAAAGCACTTTGTGCTACATTGTATGAACAGTGCTATATAAATACATTTTGATTGATTGATTGATTTGGAGAAATAATATTGCAAAATTATTCCTGACACAATATATATATATGTCACATTCTTTAGAGGCATTTTCAGATGAATGTTCTTTGCTGTCTCAATTCTTAATAAACTTTATTAATAGACTTGTAGTGTGCAGAATGATCAGCTCCCTTTAAATTTCTGTAAATCTGCCCTCTTGTGCAACATGAGCATCTGCCAGATTATTTTTAGACACTGTGTGTCCTTCCAGTGGACGCACAAAATTATTGGATCAAGATCTGCAGATATCAACAGATTTATGCTGATTTTTCACACACAAATTGGCCGTAAAATACCATATTTTTACTGTGATATGGGTAAAATGAACAATGCACATGTTCATTACTAAAGCTCCACTTTTATTAATCAGAATTATCACTAATCAAAGAATAAAATGTATTTGCTTCACATCTGTTTTAACACAATAGACTGTCACCTCAAAAAGAACGGATCAGTTTTAGTTTAGTAGAGGCTTTGAGTCTTGAACATAAAGATACAAACTGCAAAGAGAGTACTCAGGAGTCACATCTGGATCAGACCAGTATCTGGACCGAACACTCTTCAAACCAAGTTCAGTCTGCTAACTTTACAGATTTGTTTTGATTGTAGTCAAAAATCTGATTAACCTGTGACACCAAACAGGAGCTGATGCTTGGAGCTTCATCGCTAAATCAAAGTCTTTAAAGGTGTAGTCAGGGGTTTCTAATCTTCTAATCTAAAGCACTATTTGTCAAGATCACCGTATTTCTCCTCTCCATCCACAAGATGTCACCACTGACAGCATGTTGGAAAAAAAAGTCTGGTTTCAATACACAGCCTTGGCTCTGAATTTCAGCAGGTTAATACTGTGGCTCGGGCCGAGTCACCAAAACAGCCCCCACATCCAGGGGGCGATCATACTCATGTGCAGATCAGACAGAGGGGGGAGGGGGAGTCGTAGGATGCGAGCGTGCACAGTTAGCATAAGAGAGAGATACAATATGTGCAGTAGCAATGGCTGAAAAACAGCCCAAAAGAAAAAGGTCAGAGGAGTGAAAAGTGAAAAAGAAGGGCTATGACCATGAAAGAGCGAAGACCCGGGTCAATATTGGTGTTGATTTCCGAGTCATAAATTTGACTAACTACCTCTTGGAGGATCCTTAGCCAGGGGGGTGTACTCACCTTTTCCTCCCTGTCTTGTGAATGTTTACATCTAATGGCCAATAAAAAAAATGACAATATGTAATCGTTTGGGTGGTATTAGTTTAAGCAGACACCGTTTCCTCATTCTTGTGATTTGAGTTAAGATCAGACCACATTTTATGACCAATTTAGGCAGAAATGTACAAAATTACAAAGGGTGTGCTTACTCTTTCCTCCCACTGTAGGTCAGGAGTGTCAGTGCATGAATTGTGGGTCTTGATGAGACGAACATTTTGATGTTGGTTTTATCTCTCTACTACATTCCTAGTTGAAGTTACAGCCATTTTAGTGATGTTTGTCCATAGGTTGCGCTAGAGAGCACATTTTGGCATGTTAGGGGTTATTTTTTTCATTCTATCAAATCTTTTGGCATACTGGAGGTGTGTGCCCGTTTTGGTGAGTTTTTGAGCATGTTTAGGGGGTCAAATTAAGGTTTAAGGACCTGAGACATAATAATGATAAGAAGAAAGGGCGAGGACCCTAATAGTAAAAGTTAAAATATTAATCAGAGAAAAATAAACATAAGGGACAAGAGAAACTACTTCCGCCTCCAGTGACCTTTACTCAGTCTGAATTACTCAATGTTTGGATATTGTTTTATTTCCCCACTCAGACAGTTTCACAGTTTGACACCACACACAGACACACAAAAGCTTTTTCTGTAATAACAAATGAACTAACCTGACCCTTTATCATTTCTTTGTCAGTCTTATTAAGCTGATATTCACAGAAGTAAAGGAGCTCACCTGTCAGCAGCAGATCAAAATTCAGAGTTTCTCGCCTTTCCTGAGACTTTCCTCTTGGATCCTACAGTCAGATTGGACACACCCACTTATCAGACTTTCAAACAATAGGATGGGTCAAAGGTATGAGTGGTAGGTTAGCCAATCAGCGTTACACCAGCATATCCACACATCTCCCTCTTTCTGCTTCACTTTCTAAGACTGTTCACTTTGGAGTGAAGCAGCCTAAAAATAAAAGTATTTTATTTTACACCAAACCTTCAGCTTTATGTTCAAACTGCTGAAGGTGCAATAAATGTCTCCAGGTTTATATCTTCATTTTGATGACTGCTAGAGTTTGTTCACAGTCACAAATGTTAACAATAAAGCACCCAGAGAGCACAGACCTCTACCAAGCAGCTCAGCTCCTGCAGCGGCTTTTCCACAAACCCTGTAAAAGATCCAGAACAGAACCATGATCCAGACCAAACTCAGCACAGACATGGAGGCTGTTATCCTGCATGAACACAAGTTTAGGGAACTTCATGTAATATTTTGATTTATAGAAATTATTGAATGTCAACAAGGGGTCAATACAATCTTAAATGATTTTTGTGACATCAGTCTGGATCAGATTCAGATGAATTTATACACATCAGGATTCGGGCAGTACCAACTTATCACATGTTAAGATCATGTCTGGTCTCATAAGCTATATCTGTCAAGAAAGATAAACATAATGGCTGGATGAAGGTCAGACTTAAGGCAGAAGTTCAACCAAGAGTTCACGAAAGTTCTCGCAGTCCCTCAAAACCACAGGATGTAAAATTCGGAAAGTGGCCCCCCAGCCCTTAACTGAAACCCCAGTGCTGTCTAACCGAGACTGCATCATTACAGTTTATGACACATTTGGCCTGTTGAACAAACATGCTTGAATAACTGTGAAGGTCCAAAATACTGTAACAAAAAAAAATATTTTTGCAAGTTGCATGTTGTAATTTCAAAGAGGAAACTGAAGAAAAGCATGTGCAGCAATAATGGCACCCCTCTTCAGTATTTTGTTGCACACCCTTTGGCACTGATGACAGCCTCCAAACATTTCTGTAGCCATCTATAAGCTTCTTGCACTTCTCAGCTGGTATTTTCTCCCACTCTTCTTTTGCAGATTGTTCAAGCTCTTGAACATTTGTAGGTTTCTTTTCCCCAATGGCAGATTTCAGCTCAAACCAAAGATTTTCAATCGGATTGAGATCAGGACTCATTGCTGGCCATTTTAAAACAGTCAGGTTTTTCCTTTTCAACCATTCCTGCGTGCTTTTGGATGTGTGCTTTGGGTCTTTGTCTTGCTGGAGGGCCCACGATCTCAAACCAAGTGTTCTTGCACTAGGTAGGACATTTCGCTCTAAAATTTCTTGATAAGCTGGCCCGGGAGAACCAAAATGCCCTGATGGAACATTCCTAGCTGGGTATGCAATGGACAGCTGGAATAAATGGAGAGTGGTGTGTCTGTCAATCCTGGAGGTCGAGGACGTGGAAGACGTGTTCTTGTTTGCCACAATTGGAGCTGCGATTACAATCATGGGACTGGGCCTCGGGGGGATTATGTGGAGGCTGAGGCGTATGAAGGCTGAGTTTTCAGCAACGAGAGAGGCGATGCTGCAAGCATGCGATGAGATCAAGAGAGCCGGAGGTCACAGAAAGATGGCTCGCGCACCTTTCAACAAAATCCGACTAGGAGACGGAAACGCCTGCATGGCTGAAAACTGCAGCAGATCCCGGGACGACAGTGCAGGAGCACGCCTGGGTGAAGAGGAGAGTGACGAGGAATCATGCGTTTAATACGTTTGAAACCTGGAAAAAAGGAAGGCAATGTGGACACACCACCCAAACATCACAAACCGGGACTAACAACAAATAAAAGAGAGTCATGAATTATGCCTTACGTGGAACAAAGGATTAGTCATAATAGGTCAAATACGGACATTAAAGGACAGTCAAGAATTATGTTATACTTCTGTAAATGGAATAAAAATTTATAATAATTTGATGATATGTTGAAAAGAGGAGACTAAATATTGAGAAAATGGGGACGGGACTAGATAAGCTCTGCTTCTCCCGTCTTCCCTCTGGACATGTACATTTGATCAACTATTGACAATGTGTGATGCTGTATAAGTGTGCTGACGTGACCGAAATAAATATATCAATTCAATTCAATTCAAATAAATCAATTCTCTGATTTCATGATTCCTGTGATACGGTCAAGGCCTCCAGTACCTGATGCAGCAAAGCAGCCCCAAACCATTATGGAACCTCCACCATGCTTAATTTTTGGTCGGTTGTTCTTTTTCTTGTAGGCTTCATTGCGCCACCTGTAAACAAACTGTTGGTGTGCGTTGCCAAACAGCTTAAGTTTTGTTTGTCCACAGAACATTTTCCCAGAAAGATTGTGGTTTGTCCAGGTAGTCTTTGGCAAATATTAGTCGTTCCTTATTGTGTTTTTTTCTCCAGCAGTGGTGTCTTCCTTGTCCTTCGCTCATAAAGCCCTGTTTGGTTTAGTGTGCATGGTATGGTACTCGTTGAGACCTTGACCGCAGACTGTTCCCGGTTGGTCTTCAGGTCACTGGATGTTAGACGTGGTGTTTTTTCAACCTTTCTCACCAACCTTCGAAGACTTCTGTTATCAATTTTTCTCTTCCCTCCACGCCCAGGGAGGTTCTTGACAGTTCCATGCTTGGCAAACTTCTTCATAACATTACACACTGCTGATACAGGAACACCAAGGTCTTTGGAGATGGCCTTCTATCCTTTGAAGGTCTTGTGTTTGCTGATAATTGCATCTTTGATGTCCTCAGACAGCTCCTTTGTTTTCACCATCGTAAAGCCCCAGTCGCACATTCCCGTTTCTCATGGCGATTGTGCATGATTGTCATAATCCTGATGAAACGTGCTTTGGTCGTGGTGCATGCGCTACTTGGTCTGGATCAGCGTTGTATAGTCGTGGATGAACGGAGGGGAACGTAGAAGCTCCACGACAGTTTTGAACTGTTCAAAACTGTTGTGGAGAATCGCCGCTCTCAGTACAGCGGGATGGAAGCCTAATGCAGTCCTAAGGCGAGCGGTATTAGCGGGGCATGTACGGAGCTCAGTCGAGCTGATCGTGGCCCAATCGTGGCTCAATCCTGAAAGCTTTATGAGGACGACTGACAAGGATGTATCCACTTGAGCCCCGACTGTGTCCTGTTCAAGACGGCGCAAGCGACGGGGGCTCGTGACGAGAACTGAGCTCGAGCCGGGCTGACGTCGTGTCAGCGGGATGGAATCCTCGTCATATCTCTGTATTAACCTAACTGGAGCGGGACAAATGCCCCCCGAAGCACTGTAGCTGCGCCACTGACGGTCTATTTACGGGGTGTCTCCAGGGGTGAGACAGTAATTTAATTCCGTATCATAGCGATCACACCAGCCTCCTCAATCGTGTACAGTCGTGCACAGTCACTATGAGAAACGGGTATGTGTGACTTAGGCATAACAAAGAAACATTGTTTGAAATTACTGTTTATCAATTGCTCTTTTGTGTCAAACACAAGTTCTCCATAGAATTAAATGTTTGTCTTGATTCATTTTTTTCCAGAAGATATTCAACATTGTGTACTTAAACTTAATGGGTGCCAATAATGATGAGTAGGACTGTATATAATTAAAACAGGATTATTGGAAATTTGGGATTTTTTTTGCATCCAGACAAATATTTGTATCACCACCAAAATCTAATCATGTCTAAGTTTGGTCATTATCAACATTTACTGAAAATTTAAGCAAAATCTGTCCAGTAGTTTTTCTGTGATCTTGCTAGAAAAACAAACAGACACACAAACAGAGGCTGGTAAAACTTCACATAAAAGCAAAGGAGCCCTGATGGAGCTGTGTAAGGCTCTCTACCCCATGAGGGTCCAGTCCAGTCTGGGTCTGGGTCTACTCTGTGCCATATTGTCAACAACTCTAACATCTATGCTCTGCAGTGGGCTTGTTGCTCCATCCAAACTGGCTTAAAATGAAGAATCAATGACAGGACGTCATGCTCGTAGGTCTTAATGGTGGGACGTCTTTATGGTGTGGTCCTCTCTCAGAGGTACAGCGTGATGCAGAGATTCTGTGACCCTCCTCTGATGTGGATGGAGAGAGCTGAGGTACGATGTCCATGTGAACAGTTACACCGTGAGTGAGAGCGCTGAGGTCGGCATGTGGCTCGCACGGCGCTCACAGATGAAGCAGACGTACCCGAGGATGCTGGACCACGTGGTCAGTTCAGATTAAAAACAAACAGATCATAGAATTTCTGATACTTTACTTTATCAACTGCTGAAGCAAACTTATTTTAACTTATTTTAAAATCAATTTTAGCTCAAAGTTCTTCACAGAGAGGCAGAAAAGTGATAAAAAAAGATGAAAAGGTAACAATGACAATAGTTATGGAGTTTTTACAGATATCCAGTCAAATAAATTAATGATCAGCAGATGTCTGTGTTCTTCATAGTATTTCAGTGGAACAGTAATAACAGTAAAGATAATAATTATTATGATAGATAGGATTTCAATATAGTTTTCAAACTAATGCACATCAAATTAGCCAAAGTAAAAGAAACAATAAAATCAATATCTGTCATTTAGTCAGCCTCACATGTGCAGCAGGGGTCATCAACCACATTTGTACAAGGGACATTTTTTTCTTGGCACATGTTCTGGAGGTCAGATAGCAAAGCTTCAATCTTCAACCAGACTTCAGTGTTCGGTCTATTTTTCCTTCTGACCCTCTGTTTTGTCCCTTTGACCTGGTTTGAGTTTTCTCCTTCCTCCCACGACCGCCCCTCAAATTTACACCTTTGACTCCAGTGTAGCCCTGGTGGCCATCTCCATCACCTCCGTCACGCCATCGTTAAACTTGGCCGAGCACTCCAGGTAAGCGTACGCATTGATCCGCTGTGCCATCTCCTTCCCCTCGTCTGAACTCACCGGGTTCTGTAATTTAAAAAAACAAACAAAAGAAGAAGAGCAATGATTGGGTTCAAGAAGAGGTAATGAAAATATGTTTACTGAGATGATTAATAATAAAAAGGACCTCTTTCACAATACATGTAATTTTGCCCACAGCCCAATTTTTTGTTTATTGTGTGGTATTTGGAGTACACCCAGAGACTCCCAAGAATATACCTTTAGAAAATCCAAAAGTCATCCAGGACCTGTACTATGACCTATTTTATGATCATTGCCATAGGTGTGAGCCAGGGTGCACACTTTACCCCAAAACTTACTCAAACACAAATAATAAATCATCAAATTGGGTCAAATCACCTTCACTGAAGTCTGGTGCATCTTTTGAAATCAAATGTAAAGCTAAGTATTACAATTGAAAGAAGTTATTGAATTTTAACTGGAAAAAAATAGTTTTTTTTTATTACTTTTTCAGCTAATTCAATTCTTCAGAGATGTGTCTGACCAACTTACAGTTGCTGTACAACTAAAATACTTACAAATTATTTGGCCACATATATATTCTCAAAGTGGGAAAAAAATCATCAAATTCTGAGACCAGTAAAGTTGTTCAATTAACAGGTTGGTTTACTGTGGAAGAATCAGGATACTGTTCCATGTCTTGTATTATATCAGGGGTAATGTTTTATTTCATGCAATTTGCAGCAAATGGATGTTAACTTCAATTTAGTATTGTGCATTCAATTGAATTTTTTTTTCATGTATTCTATATATGAAGTATATATATTATATATATTCTACATGAAGTATCCAAACATGAGACATCACCCAAACTGAAGTTTGAAACCTTGTCAGATTCTGACTGCCATGCATGGACTGGCTGGACATTGGTGCAATTTCAGAACATGTATGACATGTGTGAATCTGATCTTGTTTCAGGTTCAAGTGATAGTTCCAGAGCAATAGATTTGCTTCTTTACTTTTGGGCAAAACTGAAAACAAACCTTTCATGGATTCAAATGACCATGCTTACTAATCTTTTCCAAGCTACACTGTCAAGATATTTTCATACAATTGCAGATATTTTGAACACAATAGTTGTTCCCAAATACCTTGGCACAAATCATATTTCACGCCACGATGCCATAACTCACAACACTGTCTTTACTATAGCTTTATATGGTGACCAGGTCACTCTTATCTTAGATGGTACATATATCTACCTAAACAAATGCAGTGATCATCAGTTTCAAAGGGCATCTTACGGAGGACAGAAAAAACGAAATTACCTAAAATTCATGTCAGTTGTACTGCCTGATGGATATGTTTTAGACACTATTGGCCCCTACCATGGTAACGTAAATGATGCAACAATAACTCGGCTCATCATGCAAAAAATTGAAATATTGAAATCTTGGTTAGAAGTAAATGACAATATTATTGTAGATGGCGGTTTCAGGGATGCCTTAGATCTTCTTGCTAAGTTGGGGTATGATGCTAGAATGCCGTCATTTTTACCAACTGGTAAATCCCAATTGGATTCCTCAACAGCCAATAGTGATCGTTGCTGTACCAAAACAAGATGGATAGTACAGTCCTACCACGGGCGTTTAAAGAAGTGGATGTTGTTTAAGGAACAACTTACCTCAGATTATTTCGTTGAGGTCATTGGCAAATTAGTGCGCATAGTAACTGCATGTCTCGATGCCTTCAGAGGACCAATATATGTTTCAGATCCAGATCGAGAGGAAGGAGATACTAAGATGGCTCAGCGTATGCTTTCACTTTTAAAAAAAGACAATGTTTTGGCAAAACGAGTTGCAGAAGACCCAAATATGTCACGTAGAGCTCGTAGTGAATGGCAGAAGCTTGAAGCATCTGATATCTCGTTCCCTCATGTGGATCTGGAATACCTTGAGACCATAACATGCGGTACATACCAAATCAAACAGTCCCCTGGCTACATTGCTGAGCATAAAAAAAATGATGGTGACTATGAGATTTGGGTTTACCAGCATGATGCTGATCTCATTAGGGGACAGATTCATTCTCGTCACAGATCTCAAATAAAATACAATGTTTGGATTCAATTTGACAAGAATGCATCAGATGATCCTGTGAAGGCATATTATTGTCTCTGTCCTGCTGGAAAGAGAACCTCTGGCATGTGTGCACATGTTGCATCTGTAATCTATTATTTGGGATATTATAAACATTTTCAAAATCAGAAACCCCTCCAACCATACACAAGCAAATTCAAAGACTCCATTCTATGAAATAACCAGCCAATCATACATCTTATGGATTTCTCAGATCCCCTTTCCCTCACTATAGTTGAGTCTACAAATTAAAATTGTCCAAGCCGTTGCTATGCAAAAAGACACGAAGGCCATAAAACAGATTACATGTATATATAAGTACTAGAAACAGAAATTGACAGAAGTAATGTTTATGTATTGCTGTCATTGTAGATATATACAATCTGATTACAACAATCCAAAACTGCATCGGTTTTTACTTGTATCAATGGCTCATTATTATCTCATCACAAAGGCATAATATACAGGCCCTTTGTGGCTGTTCAATATTAAAATGAATAACATTTCATGTGAAATGTTTGTTTTGAATCTAGCATTCAAATTCTAAAAGAAATCATTAGGGCTGTCACTTTAGTGCATTAATTAGATTAATTAATTACAATGCAAATTAATGCACTAAAAAAATTAATCGCGATTAATCATAGCACACAAACATTTTAATATTGTCCAGCTGGAGGACCCGTACATGGCAGTGGCACATGTCACTTCACACATTCGTCTCGAGCCAAACCAAACAAAGCCCAGGTGACAACAGGAATGGCATATTTAAGACTTAGTCTTATTTTATTTTGAATTTATTTATCTATATTTGTACTACATTCTTTAATAATGCATCAGGCCTAATTGTTTTGCTGGATGTCCTCGACCTTTTTCTTTTTTTGAATTTGATTTATGAAACACACTTAAAGTGTAATTTGAGTTGTCTGATTGAGCTTAGAATTTTCTGACAAGTTGCCCTGACTTTGGTTTTATTTAGTCACCAATAAAAATGTGGATTTACAATCTTCACTTCTTAGTGTGTTCATTTGATTAGTCATCCACGACAATTTTATAATATCCTAGAAATCAAATTCTTTAGGTGGGGACTTTAAGAAAATATGAGATTAGAATGCGATTAATTAGATTAATTAATTAAAAATCCTGTAATTAATTAGATTAATTTTTTTAATCGCCTGACAGCACTAGAAATCATACTTAAAGGATGAATTCTGAACAAATCTTTAAAGGTTCCCTGATATACAAGACATGGAACAGTATCCTGATTCTTCCACAGTAACCCAACCTGTTAATTAAACAACTTTAGGTCTCAGAATTTGATGATTTTTTTTCCCACTTTGAGAATATATATGTGGTCAAATAATTTGTAAGTATTTTGGTTGTACAGCAACTGTAAGTTGGTCGGACACATCTCTAAAGAATTGAATTTGTTGAAAAAATCATTAAAAAAATGTTTTTTTTTCCAGTTAAAATTCAATAACTTCTTTCAATTGTAATACTTAGCTTTACATTTGATTTCAAAAGATGCACCAGACTTCAGTGAAGGTGATTTGACCCAATTTGATTATTTATTATTTGTGTTTGAGTAAGTTTTGGGGTAAAGTGTGCACCCTGGCTCACACCTATGGCAATGATCATAAAATAGGTCATAGTACAGGCCCTGGATGACTTTTGGATTTTCTAAAGGTATATTCTTGGGAGTGTCTGGGTGTACTACAAATACCACACAATAAACAAAAAAAATGGGCTGTGGGCAAAATTACATGTATTGTGAAAGAGGTCCTTTATATTGATCTGCTGCTTTATAAAATGTTCATTAGTTAGATGTTTGACTCTGAACATTTTTAATGTGTCATCATTTCCACAAATGTGTGACTTTTAAATCTGTAAAATTCCAGAGCAAAGCTGTTAGATTTTAGAAACTAGGGATGCACATCAGCATCAATTTAACATCCTTAGTGACTGATATTTGTACCTTTTACTGACATCAGCAAATGAGTGTGGGATGAATCAGATGTTTATTTGTTCCATCACACCAGTTTAATGCCAACATGTGAAACACTTTACTGCTGATTAATAAAATAATTCTTTACTCTCTCAAAATTCCCACACAGAATTAATGCCCCAGGTAATCCGTCGTTGACTGGTGCAGACTATGAAGGACACACAGAGCACGAGACGCGGACTGTATGCTATAACACACGAGTACGCCGGTCTTCCTCATCCACTGCAGACCAGAGCAGCATCTCCTGACATGCTCAGTTATCCTACCTCTGGAGGAGAGTTTGAAAGGCACGGGACGTGGGTGAGTGGGGATTGGTGCTGGAAGGACAGTGGGTGTGGAAACTGAACTCGTGAGGGCTGTGCACAGGATGATGGGGGCTGTGTGATGAGCGTTGTTGATACAGGGGCACTACAAAGTACTAAAAGTATATATGATTCCGCTGATACCGTATCCGTCTTAAGGAACAGTCCCAAAAGTTATTAAATTTGGACTCAAAGCTGAAGCCGGAGACGGAGAAAAGTTTCAGAGTTTTTATTTTAAAGTTCCACAATCAGAAAGGGGGGAGGGGCATCCTGTGAAGTATGAAGTAAGCATGAAGTAGTGAACATGTTGGAGAGTTGCCCCGATCAGAGAATGAACAGAGACAAAACAATGCGAGGCAGTTGAGCAGTTGAAGTCTGGTGAGGTCTATTTCAGGAGAGAAAGACAGACGTCCATAACAGGAACAAAGTTCAATCAAGCATATGAGACGGTCTGAAAACACCTCCTCTTTCTCTCAACTATATAGCATGTTTGTGCATCATAAGACCTTCTGTTCAGGAAGACGATCATCAGTCTTCCACCTCTGCACACTTGAGTCAAAACATATTCCTTTTTTGGGATCAGCAGTTTTAGATTCCCCTAACCAACACTTACAGGAAAAGTTCGGTTCCTGCAGCTTTCACATTGTTTATAGAATGAAGTAGAACAATATTCTCACCCAGAAAGTTTTCCTGATCCAGGAATCTGGGCAGCAAGGATGAATCCTCACAATCTGATTGATATTGGTATCGGCCAGTACGCAAGGCAACAATATCGGTATCATATTGGAGGTGAAAAAGTTGTATCAGGACACCCCTACCAAAGACTGACTGTTGTTGGCTGCAGTAAAGTGATGTTGACACGACAGTCACTGCCTGTCAAAGTCACTCCTTAGAGGTGGAGACACATATACAGTATATTTTAACTGATCTCAGTGTGACAGACAGGATGGTCATCAAATCATAATAACCACACATTTAAAGCACTTTTAGCTCCTGATGTTCAACCATCCACACACTCAAACATCTGAAGACATCCAGACCAGCTCCAGAGACCCAAAGCCTCACTGACCTGCCACATCTTGGCCAGCTCTCGGCGTGTGTCCTCATCGTTTCTCAGGTCTTTCTTGGTTCCTACGAGGATTATGGGCACATTGGGGCAATGACGTTTCACCTCAGGAGCCCACTTCTCTGGGATGTTGTCTGCAGCAGAGACAAGATATTCATCTTTAATATGGATTAATGCAAACATGATATTCATTAAAAAGATGAACAAGACAGAAATCTCACTCAAACTGCTGCGACTGCTGATGGAGAAACAAACGAGGAAGGCATCTGTGCCGGGATAGGAGAGCGGCCTCAGCCTGTCATAGTCTTCATGACCTGCTGTGTCAAAGAGACTCAGCTCCACCTACAACAGCAACAACACAGGTAACTCTTAAAGACGAGCACAGCGTGGCCTTTGAGGATGATACACTTTGCTAATAAAGTAGAAAGGATAAATCCAATTATTCATTAAATTAATTCATTTGTTCATTCTAACATAAGAAAGATATAAACATATTGTGATTTTATTCTTAAATTTTCTGTGTCTATGTTTAAAGTTAACCAGTTAAGATATCAGAGTTTTATTCAGGAACAGTGTGTTTGATCAAATTATCATAAAATGCATAATACCGTATATGAATATACATCAACACTAATTTCATTGTAAATGTGTTTTGACACTTAAATGTTGCTCAATCTGTCCATCACAAAATGTAGGGATGGAAATCGAAATACCAATACGAGTTTAGAATCGACAAAGGAGTCGTTGAAGAATTGTATCAATAAGCAGAATCTTTATTATCACTTCTATCAGAAAAACTTTATCACTTCTCTTCCCTTACAAAATATAACCCACGTTTAGGAGCATCATCTCTCTGATACGTCATCACTCCTTTATTCTGTGTCCAAGACCTGCTATAAAGTGAAAATTATATTACTCTGACCTGTTTGCCGTCCACCTCAATAACTGTGGTGTAGTGGTCAAACACTGTGGGCACATAATCCTCAGAGAAATTCTTGTCTTTGAGCCCAAAGACAGTGAGGAGGCAGGTTTTTCCAATCACGTCATCACCAACAGCCACCACTTTTCTTCTGACCGCAGCCATCTAAAGAAATAATAAAAGAATATTAAAGTACACTGATTCTCACTCCGGTGCATCCCTGATGTTCATCTCTTTATCACCACAGTGGGCCTAGAGAACAGAGAGCCAGATCATCGCAAACTGGTTTCTCCAACAAGACGAGGACTTCACTGTACTGCAGTGGCCTCCACAGTCACCAGATCTCAGTCAAATAGAGCAGAGACTCCTAAACCAGCCTCTGATTTAATGTGAAATACTGAGGTCATACAGAAACATTGTTTTTAATGTTTTCATTAATAAATTACTGACAGAATAGGCTTAAACAAAAGTTCCTACCTCATCTGTCACTGGATGGGAGGCGGGGCACACCTTGAACAGGCCACCAGCCAATCACAGGGTCACATAAAGAGACCAACCATTCACGCTCACACTCATAGAGACGAGCATATTAGAGTTACCAGTGAACCTAATAAGTGTATTTTTGATCTTTACCTAGAGCTTTCAGTCATCCTACCACAGTCCTCAAACTGGCTCAGAAAGTTAGTAACATGTAAAGTTTTCTCTTCCTGCGAGTAACAAACGAGTCCCTCCAGAGCCACGGTCACAGAAACAGAACACACAGGCAAACACTGAGCTAACAACTGACAGCTGACGTTTGAAAAAGGATATATGTGAAAAGAAACCTGATCAGACTGTACCTGATCAGTCCACATGGTTCCTGTTGTCGTCCCATCAGAAAAACCTCTAAGCTCACATCTCTAGTGCAAATCACCACAGAAGAAGGTCAACAAAATGAAGCCTCTATGTGCTGGAGAGTTCATCTGATGACTGTAGGCAGAGGCAGGCTAACACTACCCATTGACTCCTGATGTTTGAGCTAAGCTAACTAGCGGTGGGCGAGTTTGTCCATCTCTTATTTGTAACTGCAGGCACAGACGAAAGAATGAAGTCTATCTGCTTGTCATGGACAAAGTTAGCCTATTGTGTTCACATTTAAATTATTATTTTTTCATTATGAATCAAACATGATCACACTTATATTTACAGGTAAGCACCAAAAGAAAATCCAAGCAAACAGCAAACAGCTTTAAGTTCACAGACTCCAGTGAAAACAGAAGTGCTTCAGCCCGGTCGATGTTGTATTATAACTTCACTTCCTCTAAAACAGTTTACAATCTAACGTTAGCAGATACTGAGCCTGTGTGCTCTCCTTAATGTGAATTAATATCTGTAATAACAGATACACTAACCTGACTCTGTATTATTTCTTCATCAGTAATAATAGTAATAATAATAATAATAATAATAATAACAAGAATAATAATAATAATAATAATAATGATAATAATAATAATAATAAAAGTTAAAATAGTAATCAGAGAAAATTAAACGTAAGGAACAAGAGAAACTGCTTCCACCTTCAGTGACCTTTACAGTCTGAACTACTCAATGTTTGGACATTATTTTATTTCCCACTCAGACAGTTTCACAGTTTGACACCACACACAGACACACAAAAGCTTTTCCTGTAATATCAAATAAACTAACCTGACCCTTTATCATTTCTTTGTCAGTCTTACTAAGCTGATATTCACAGAAGTAAAGGAGCTCACCTGTCAGCAGCAGCTCAAAATTCAGAGTTTCTCTCCTTTCCTGAGACTTTCCTCTTGGTTCTCACAGTCAGATTGGACACGCCCACTTTAACGAAAGTTCTCGCAGTTCCGCAAAACCACAGCATGCAAAATTAGGAAACTGGCCCCCCAGCCCTTAACAGAAACCACAGTGCTCTCTAACCGAGACTGCATCATTATAATTTATGACACATTTGACCTGTTGAACAAACATGTTTCAATAACTGTTAGCGTAAAATGACATCTTTGGACAAATCTGATCATGTCTAAGTTTGGTCATTATCAACATCTCCTGAAAATTTAAGCAAAATCCGTCCAGTAGTTTTTGTGTAATCTCACTAACAAACAAACAGACACACAAACAGAGGCTGGTAAAAACATCACATAAAAACAGAGGAGCCCTGATGGTGCTGTGTAAGGCTCCCTACCCCATGAGGGTCCAGTCCAGCCTGGGTCTGGGTCTACTCTGTGCCATATTGTCAACAACTCTAACATCTATGCTCTGCAGTGGGCTTGTTGCTCCATCCAAACTGGCTTAAAGGAATACTCCGACTATTTTGGACCCACGCCCTTTCCCTATCATTGACAGAGTGAGACAAGCTCAAAAATACCTTTTTTGTGTCTCTGCGTCCAGTGGCTGGCTCCCAGCTGTTAGCTCCGTCGGTAGCTTAGCTCAATCGCTGGAAGTCAATAGGAGTCAAATCCGGACTGACGCGCAGCTCTGTCCGTGTATCTAAACGTTATTTTAACGGATTGAAAAAGAGAACACGTCTTTTAAAATGTTTTATGACCATTTGGATTTACTTCACGTGCTAATAAGCCATCCCCTGGACCACTGCAAGGAGTATTTTGTCCACTTTCGTCAGTCCGGCTGCTACCTCCGGTCTGCGGAGCAATCATCTTGCAGTATGTGTTTATCTAGCGTTATTTTATGATTTAAGAAAACATGTCTTTTAAAAGCGTTTTATAGCCATTCGGATTTACTTCACGTGCTAATCGCCCTCCACAGGACCACTGCAAGGGAAGTATTTTGTCCACTTTAAGTCAGTCGGCGGCTCCTGTGACTTCCAGCGATTGAGCTAAGCTACCTCACAGAGCTACCAGCTGAGAGCCAGCAGCGTGGGACCAAAATGAAAGAATCAATGACAGGACGTCATGCTCGTAGGTCTTAATGGTGGGACGTCTTTATGGTGTGGTCCTCTCTCAGAGGTACAGCGTGATGCAGAGATTCTGTGACCCTCCTCTGATGTGGATGGAGAGAGCTGAGGTACGATGTCCATGTGAACAGTTACACCGTGAGTGAGAGCGCTGAGGTCGGCATGTGGCTCGCACGGCGCTCACAGATGAAGCAGACGTACCCGGGGATGCTGGACCACGTGGTCAGTTCAGATTAAAAACAAACAGATCATAGAATTTCTGATACTTTACTTTATCAACTGCTGAAGCAAACTTATTTTAACTTATTTTAAAATCAATTTTAGCTCAAAGTTCTTCACCGAGAGGCAGAAAAGTGATTAAAAAAGATGAAAAGGTAACAATGACAATAATCATGGAGTTTTTACAGATATCCAGTAAAATAAATTAATGATCAGCAGATGTCTGTGTACTTCATAGTATTTCAGTGGAACAGTAATAACAGCAAAGACAACAATTATTATGATAGATAGAATTTCAATATAGTTTTCGAACTAATGCACATCAAATTATTCAAAGTAAAAGAATCAATAAAATCAAGATCTGTCATTTTTTCAGCCTCACATGTGCAGCAGGGGTCATCAACCACATTTGTACAAGGGACATTTTTTGTTATTACATGTTCTGGAGGTCAGATAGCAAAGCTTCAATCTTTAATCAGACTTCAGTGTTCGGTCTATTTTTCCTTCTGACCCTCTGTTTTGTCCCTTTGACCTGGTTTGAGTTTTCTCCTTCATTCCATGACTGCCCCTCAAATTTACACCTTTGACTCCAGAGCAGCCCTGGCGGCCATCTCCATCACCTCCGTCACGCCATCGTTAAACTTGGTGGAGCACTCCAGGTAAGCGTTTGCTTTGATTCGCTGTGCCATCTCCTTCCCCTCGTCTGAACTCACCGGGTTCTGTAATTTAAAAAACAAACAAAAGAGGAAGAAGAGCAATGATTGGATTAAAGAAGAGGTAATGAAAAGATGTTTACTGAGATGATTAATAATAAAAATTTAATTGATCTGCTGAATTACAAAATGTTTATAAGTTAGATGTTTGACACTGAACATTTTTAATGTGTCATCATTTCCACAAATGTGTGACTTTTAAATCTGTAAAATTCCAGAGAAAAGCTGTTACATTATAGAAACTAGGGATGCACATCAGCATCAATTTAACATCCTTAGTGACTGATATTTGTACCTTTAACCGACACCAGCAAATGAGTGTGGGATGAATCAGATGTTTATTTGTTCCATCACACCAGCTTGATGCCAACATGTGAAACACTTAACTGCTGATTAATAAAATAGTTCTTTATTCTCTCAAAATTCTCTCACAGAATTAATGCCCCAGGTAATCCGTCGTCGACTGGTGCAGACTTTGAAGGACGCACAGAGCACGAGACGCGGACTGTGTGCTATAACACACGAGTATGCCGGTCTTCCTCATCCACTGCAGACCAGAGCAGCATCTCCTGACATGCTCAGTTATCCTTCCTCTGGAGGAGAGTTTGAAAGGCACGGGACATGGGTGAGTGGGGATTGGTGCTGGAAGGACAGTGGGTGTGGAAACTGAACTCGTGAGGGCTGTGCACAGGATGATGGGGGCTGTGTGATGAGCGTTGTTGATACAGGGGCACTACAAAGTACTAAAAGGATATATGATTCCGCTGATACCGTATCCGTTTTAAGGAACAGTACCAAAAGTTATTAAATTTGGACTCAAAGCTGAAGCCGGAGACGGAGAAAAGTTTCAGAGTTTTTATTTTAAAGTTCCACAATCAGAAAGGGGGGAGGGGCATCCTGTGAAGTATGAAGTAAGCATGAAGTAGTGAACATGTTGGAGAGTTGCCCCGATCAGAGAATGAACAGAGACAAAACAATGCGAGGCAGTTGAGCAGTTGAAGTCTGGTGAGGTTTATTTCAGGAGAGAAAGACAGACGTCCATAACCTCCCTGGTATCATATTGGAGGTGAAAAAGTTGTATCAGGACCATAGACTGTAAAAAACATGGACGTCATGACACTGGGCTTAAGTTGAAGCCTCCACGAAAACTGCTCCCCCTGGTGACTGGCTGCAGTATAGGTCAAATCTCCGTCTCCCGCATTCATCTGGACGGGCCGAAGTGAAACTTCAAAAAATTAATACACCTCGAAGAAATATTTCTCCCATCCGTATGCTGTGGGGATATGAAAGTATTATTGGACTGCGTGTTTTCCAAGTCCTCTTTTTTCTGAAAAGTTTCTTTTTTATTAGTTATTAGAGTTTAAAAATAACCGCGGTTTACGGCAGCTTCACAATGATTGTGTACGGCGTATGCTGAGGCGTGTTGCGACCGTTTACGACAGCTGCGTCCGGATTATGGCCCAGAATCTGTACTGGCTGCACAATGGCGGCGCCCTGATGGGGGATATTTTGGCTTCAAATCCGTTACATGGTGGAAGGCGGAACCACGCTATCCAGTTCTTATAATACATCCATGATCAGGACACCCCTACCAAAGACTGACTGTTGTTAGCTGCAGTAAAGTGATGTTGACACGACAGTCACTGCCTGTCAAAGTCACTCCTTAGAGGTGGAGACACATATACGGTATATGTTTAACTGATCTCAGTGTGACAGACAGGATGGTCATCAAATCATAATAACCACACATTTAAAGCACTTTTAGCTCCTGATGTACAACCATCCACACACTCAAACATCTGAAGACATCCAGACCAGCTCCAGAGACCCAAAGCCTCACTGACCTGCCACATCTTGGCCAGCTCTCGGCGTGTGTCCTCATCGTTTCTCAGGTCTTTCTTGGTTCCTACGAGGATTATGGGCACGTTGGGGCAATGACGTTTCACCTCAGGAGCCCACCTCTCTGAGATGTTCTCTGCAGCAGAGACAAGATATTCATCTTTAATATTGATTAATGCAAACATGATATTCATTAAAAAAAAAAAAAACAAGACAGAAGTCTGACCAAAACTGCTGCGACTGCTGATGGAGAAACACATGAGGAAGACGTCTGTTTCGGGATAGGAGAGCGGCCTCAGCCTGTCGTAGTCCTGCTGACCTGCTGTGTCCCAGAGAGCCAGCGCCACCTACAACAACAACAACAACAACAACAACAACAACAATAACAACAACAACAACAACTCAGGTAACTCTTAAAGACGAGCACAGTGTGGCCTTTGAGGATGATTTATGGATGAGGGAGAGTATTATAATGACTAATGATGAAGAAATTACAGCGAGGAAAAACCTTCCTGAGCTTCTTGTGGGGAAACTGTAGCAGGTCAGTTAGGAGACAATAACATTTATATATTAGACCAAGAGGTGGAAAAGAATACACAAATATTAAACTGAAATAAAGAAGTTTGTCTGATAAAATTGTCCTCAAATACAAGTGACAGTATAACGCTCTATAAATCTACTCTTGTAAAAGCAAAGCACTTTATGTACATAAAATATCCTCACAGTACTGAGTATTCTGAGTACACTTTACATGAAAAAGCATTCAGAGTTTGATCAGTCTAACAGATATCTTTATTAAAGTCATTAAAAATAAGCGTGTTAGAATCTGGTGATGTGATGTGTATCAGCCTTAATGAGAACTGATGAGACTTTATTGATACAAAGTCCATTAATGATTCTGCTTATTGATCCGACTCTCTCATTGATTCCTGCAGATTCTCTTTGTGGTGAAAATCGGCTTACTTTAGGATTTCAGTGGCAACAACTTTAAACTCATGACACTCCTGATAGTCAGCGCTGTGCTGCATGATTAAATGCTCCTGAAAGTTTCAGGCGTCTCCACTTTCTGAGACTTTGTGCAGTAAGAGTCTTTTTTTTACCAACTATTGATCTCCAGCTTTAACCACTTCTGCTTGCTGTATCAGGATTTTTGAATCATCCCTAAGTATCACAATATCAGGGTGTCACAATCTCAGTCTTCAGCCTCAGCCTCTCTCTCAGCCTGTCACTCCCAGTTGCACCCTAATCAGTCCAGACTCACCTCACCTGTGTCGCTGCTCACACCTGCACCTCGTCTCCGGCAATCAAGCCAGCTACTTAAGCTACAGCTCCACACTCAGTCGTTGTCAGACTGTCGTCGCACTCATGCTGAAAGGTCCAGACTTGTTTCCCGGATTGATCACCCGTTGCCAACTTGTTTCGTCCCAGACTCTGCCTCATACGCCTGACCCTCGGCCTGACTCCAAGGTATCGACTAGCTTCTGTCCTGCATTCACCCGCCTGTCTGAATCCCCGGCTTTCGATCCTGCTTCTGTCTCCTGCTGCTGAGCCCTGTCTGATCTACGTAGACCCACGCCTGGTATCTGACCCTGCTTCCGTCTCCCGTTGCCGAGCCCTGTCTGATCTACGTGGTGCCGTTCGCCTGGTGTCTGACTCCCCGCCTGTCCTCGACTACGAGAGCTCGCCTGAACCACATCACCGAGTGTTCCTGAACACCTCCAATCGTCAGTGTGTGAGTCAAGCCTGCATTAAAGGATTGAGTGAGCTTCTGCCTGTGCATCTCCTGGGTGGCTTAGTCGGTAAGGCGTCCGGCTACGGATCAAGTGGTCACAGGTTTGCCTCCCCCTCAAGCCACTGCCTGTTACGGTCTCGTCTGTGTGGCTCTCTGTTTTGGACACCTCTCTGTTTGCTGTCGCGGGTTGAAGCCCCGCTCAAGACGCAGCTACACCCCTCTAAAAGACTGTGTGCCTAAGAAGATCTGGGTTAGCTCAGTTGGGAGAGTGCCCGGCCGCAGATTACCTGGTCGCGGGTTCGCACCCCGCTCAGAATTGTTTCTGGTTGTGCTGTTTAATAAAGACTGTCTATCCCTAACTTCACCTACTTGCTTCTGGGTCCTCACTGACACCGTTACACAGGGTGACTACACAAAGTATAAAGATATACCCCAATACTCCAAACATTACAATACATCCCTAACCCTAAGCTCCCTGCAGCAGGAGGATAAAACCCTCCATGAAGGCTGGAGAGAAGCCACGAGCACAAACACCAGCAGCCAGTCTGCTCATCAGCATCAGACTGAAACTGCCAGTTGATTTGGGCAGACAGCTCACAAAGAACCAACCTCCTTGAGACTAGGGGCTCTAATTTCGTAGACCAGGCGCACCTGCCCTGCGCCGGCTTTCGCCGCACGGACAGGGTGTGACCAGCGCACTTTGCAAGTTTCCTGCAGTGCCAAGAGAGGCGCGCTCGAGGCGCAGAGAGGCGCATCCAGGCTCCTGCCTCTCCGCGCAAGTGCCAGAGAGGGAGGAGAAAAGGTGCGAACGGGTTTAACACAACCGAGTGCTGTCTTCACCAATCAAATGTTCACCTCTCCTTGCCTTTAAATGCACTGTGGCCGAGGCGCAGCATCTGATTGGTCTGAATGATCCCCGCCACCGCGAAAACAACGTGCTGGAAGACCCGGTAGCGGAGACGGTCAGAGCAGCTGTCACTTCAGAGAACGGACTGGCCTTTGTCATTAATAGGAGTAAAAAATTAAGAGACAGTTACACAGCAGCTGGCTTATCCAATCATCAGACTTTTGATCCACCTGCACTCCTGATTTGTCATCACCAAATAGCAGAGCCTTTAGTGATATACTGTATGCCCTCAGTGTCTCCGCCTCATCCTCCTCGCAATAATGTACTCCATCCTTACAGTTATAGTTATGGGGTAACTACAGTTATAAACATGACACATAGTTGGCCATTTTATTAGGAACACTCCATTCCCATTATCATTATAGCTGTTCATGTAGTTATTAGCATGATCTCCATATCCATGATCGTTACATCTACAGTATCTATTTTTTATTACCACATAGTCAAGAAGTCCCTCTTGAAAATGGGATGTCACATCTCAAAAGGCCTTTAACACATTTATATTTAGTGGAGACAAATATGGTTGGGATGGCCTTGTGGTCTGGGCACCCATGAGCTCGTCACTACCATAAATTCTTATTTTCGGTAAGAATATCTAAGATTATACTTCTAGAAAATGATCACCACAACCATTCAGACATGAGGACCCTCTTGAGAATGAGATGTAGCATCTCAAGAGGCTACCCTCTAATAAATCAGACGACAGGTCTATGGTACATGAACCTGTCCCTAACTTTAGTTCTTACTCTAGTCCACTTGTCTCCTCTTACCTCCCTTCCTTCACCCTCACACCAACACAGCATCGTGTGGATTTGCTGTTCATCATGAGACTGGGATCCACATTCAAGATTTCCTGCTGCTTAACAGAAGGTTTTTTTTCTTCGCCAATATTTGCGCTATATAAATAAAGATTGATTGATTTTAGATCACATTAACAATAAAAACTAAAATAGAGGAATATGGAAAATCACAGGTAAATCCTGAGTGACATACATTTATTTTCTCTTTTTTTCTCTGTCTTTTTCTCCCTCTTTTTTTATTTAATGGAATGAGAGAAGCCAGATATATACTCAGTATCAGATGTTAAGGCTGTTTATTGTTGACTTGTAAGATGTGCATCAAACTTCCAGCTGCCGTCAGGTTAAGTTTCCATCATGACAAACGGCTTTAATCAGACATCAGATGTGACGGGACAGTTAATATAGATACAAATGTATATGCTGGTTCAGACGGTTACTTTAAATAGTGATAGCTGTGATTGTTTATTGCATTAAAATGTGCCTGACACTCTGGAAACCTGCCTCTGAGGGTTTCACCAAATTACAGCTGCAGAGGGTGTGCTTCGCTTGCCCTGAGAATAGACCAGGTTGGAGCTGGCAAGCTTTCAGTGCACTTTCTGCATCGTTTTTTGGCACGAAATTGTCACTGCGCCAACATTAATCTGCAGACACCTCCCCTGGTGGGCCATCACCTCCCCCTGGTGCGGCGTCACACCCATCTGTGCGCAGACGGTCTACCAAATTGTCAAATTGGTAATTATTGCAATTATTCATGAAATTGATTCATTTGTTCATTCTAACATAAGAAAGATATAAACATTAATATTGTGATTTCTACTGCGTGCTTTGTTTTATTTAGTTTATTCTTAAATTTTCTGTGTCTATGTTTAAAGTTAACCAGTTAAGATATCAGAGTTTTGTTCAGGAACAGTGTGTTTGATCAAATTATCATAAAATACATAATACCGTATATGAATATACATCAACACTAATTTCATTGTAAATGTGTTTTGACACTTAAATGTTGCTCAATCTTTCGAATACAAAATGTAGGAATGGAAATCGAAATACCAATACGAGTTTAGAATCGACAAAGGAGTCGTTGAAGAATTGTATCAATAAGCAGAATCTTTATTATCACTTCTATCAGAAAAACTTTATCACTTCTCTTCCCTTACAAAATATAACCCACGTTTAGGAGCATCATCTCTCTGATACGTCATCACTCCTTTATTCTGTGTCCAAGACCTGCTATAAAGTGAAAATTATATTAATCTGACCTGTTTGCTGTCCACCTCAATAACTGTGGTGTAGTGGTCAAACACTGTGGGCACATAATCCTCAGAGAAATTCTTGTCTTTGAGCCCAAAGACAGTGAGGAGGCAGGTTTTTCCACACGCACCATCACCAACAGCCACCACTTTTCTTGTGACCGCAGCCATCTAAAGAAATGATAAAAGAATATTAAAGTACACTGATTCTCACTCCGGTGCATCACTGGTGTTCATCTCTTTATCACCACAGTGGGCCTAGAGAACAGAGAGCCAGATCATCTCAAACTGGTTTCTCCAGCAAAATATGTCTTCACTATACTCCAGTGGCCTCCACAGTCACCAGATCTCAGTCAAATAGAGCAGAGACTCCTAAACCAGCCTCTGATTTAATGTGAAATACTGAGGTCATACAGAAACATTGTTTTTAATGTTTTCATTAATAAATTCCTGACAGAATAGGCTTAAACAAAAGTTCCTACCTCATCTGTCACTGGATGAGAGGCGGGGCACACCTTGAACAGGCCACCAGCCAATCACAGGGTCACATAAAGAGACCAACCATTCACGCTCACACTCATAGAGACGAGCATATTAGAGTTACCAGTGAACCTAATAAGTGTATTTTTGATCTTTACCTAGAGCTTTCAGTCATCCTACCACAGTCCTCAAACTGGCTCAGAAAGTTAGTAACATGTAAAGTTTTCTCTTCCTGCGAGTAACAAACGAGTCCCTCCAGAGCCACGGTCACAGAAACAGAACACACAGGCAAACACTGAGCTAACAACTGACAGCTGACGTTTGAAAAAGGATATATGTGAAAAGAAACCTGATCAGACTGTACCTGATCAGTCCACATGGTTCCTGTTGTCGTCCCATCAGAAAAACCTCTAAGCTCACATCTCTAGTGCAAATCACCACAGAAGAAGGTCAACAAAATGAAGCCTCTATGTGCTGGAGAGTTCATCTGATGACTGTAGGCAGAGGCAGGCTAACACTACCCATTGACTCCTGATGTTTGAGCTAAGCTAACTAGAGGTGGGCGAGTTTGCCCGTCTCTTATTTGTTACCACAGGCACAGACGAAAGAATGGAGTCTATCTGCTTGTCATGGACAAAGTTAGCCTATTGTGTTCACATTTAAATTATTATTTTTTCATTATGAATCAAACATGATCACACTTATATTTACAGGTAAACACCCAAAGAAAATCCCTCCAGCCTCTCATGTGTTGGAAACAAACTGCTTTAAGTTCACAGACTCCAGTGGAAACAGAAGTGCTTCAGCCCTGTCGACATTGTATTATAACTAGACTTCCTCTAAAACAGTTTACCGTCTAATGTTAGCACACAGCCTGTGTGCTCTCCTCACTGTGAATTAATATCTGTAATAACAGATACACTAACCTGACTCTGTATTATTTCTTCATCAGTAATAGTAATAATAATAATAATAATAATAATAATAATAATAATAATAATAATAATAATAATAATGATAAAAGTTAAAATAGTAATGAGAGAAAAATAAACGTAAGGAACAAGAGAAACTACTTCCACCTTCAGTGACCTTTACTCAGTCTGAATTACTCAATGTTTGGACACTATTTTATTTCCCACTCAGACAGTTTCACAGTTTGACACCACACACAGACACACAAAAGTTTTTTCTGTAATAACAAATAAACTAACCTGACCCTTTATCATTTCTTTGTCAGTCTTATTAAGCTGATATTCACAGAAGTAAAGGAGCTCACCTGTCAGCAGCAGCTCAAAGTTCAGAGTTTCTCGTCTTTCCTGAGACTTTCCTCTTGATTCTCACAGTCAGATTTAACACGCCCACTTCAACAAAAGTTCTCACAGTTCCACAAAACCACAGCATGCAAAATTAGGAAAGTGGCCCCCCAGCCCTTAACCAAAACCACAGTGCTCTCTAACCGAGACTGCATCATTATTATTTATGACACATTTGACCTGTTGAACAAACATGTTTGAATAACTTTTAGTGTAAAATGACATCTTTGGACAAATCTAATCATGTCTAAGTTTGGTCATTATCAACATCTCCTGAAAATTTAAGCAAAATCTGTCCAGTAGTTTTTGTGTAATCTTGCTAACAAACAAACAAACACACAAACAGAGGCTGGTAACACTTTACATAAAAAACAGAGGAGCCCTGATAGTGCTGTGTAAGGCTCTCTAACCCATGAGGGTCCAGTCAGTCTGGGTCTGGGTCTACTCTGTGCCATATTGTCAACAACTCTAACATCTATGCTCTGCAGTGGGCTTGTTGCTCCATCCAAACTGGCTTAAAATGAAGAATCAATGACAGGACGTCATGCTCGTAGGTCTTAATGGTGGGACGTCTTTATGGTGTGGTCCTCTCTCAGAGGTACAGCGTGATGCAGAGATTCTGTGACCCTCCTCTGATGTGGATGGAGAGAGCTGAGGTACGATGTCCATGTGAACAGTTACACCGTGAGTGAGAGCGCTGAGGTCGGCATGTGGCTCACACGGCGCTCACAGATGAAGCAGACGTACCCGGGGATGCTGGACCACGTGGTCAGTTCAGATTAAAAACAGATCATAGAATTTCTGATACTTTACTTTATCAACTGCTAAAACAAATTTATTTTAATGATCTGTGGCTTCAACAGCACTAAAGCTCTGAACATACTTCAGTGTCCTGTTGTGGTTTTAAGTCAAATATCTGCTTTACTGAGAGAACACAGTCTCATGTTCATCTGGATTATTTTAGGAGCTCACCAGCCCATTCTGACACTTTACAACAAGGAACTACTCAACATCAAATAATCAACCATTCAGCTTTAATTTATATAAATAATTACATGGAAAATCAACATAAAGTCAAAGTTCTTCACAGAGAGGCAGAAAAGTGATTAAAAAATATGAAAAGGTAACAATGACAATAATCATGGAGTTTTTACAAATATCCAGTAAAATAAATGAATGATCAGCAGATGTCTGTGTACTTCATAGTATTTCAGTGAAACAGTAATAACAGTAAAGATAATAATTATTATAATAGATAGGATGTCAATATAGATTTGGAACTAATGCACATCAAATTATTCAAAGTAAAAGAAACAATAAAATCAAGATCCATCCATCCTCAACTGTTTGTCTGGGCTCAGGTCAGTCACCTTCTCTCCTCATTCCTGATCAAACCTCTGTTTTCTCTGTTAAAGTTAAGTTTGTTAGATTTATAAACTGATGCTTAATCTGTCATTTTGTCAGCCTCACATGTGCAGCAGGGGTCATCAACCACATTTGTACAAGGGGCATTTTCATCTTGGCACATGTTCTGGAGGTCAGATAGCAAAGCTTCAATCTTAAATCAGACTTCAGTGTTCGGTTTATTTTTCTATCTGACCCTCTGTTTTGTCCCTTTGACCTGGTTTGAGTTTTCTCCCTTGTCCAGTGACTGGCCCTCAAATTTACTCAGAGTGACCTGAAACTCTAGAATAGTGTGCAGACTCTCTTTTTTCTTGGCTTCTTATTCTTGAGACCCAGAGCAGCCCTGGTGGCCATCTCGAACACCTCCGTCACACCATCGTTGAACTTGGCGGAGCACTCCAGGTAAGCGTACGCATTGATCTGCTTTGCCATATCCTTCCCCTCCTCTGACTTCACCGGCTCCTGTAATTTATAAAACAAATAAAAGGAAGAAGACGAGCAGTGATTGGATAAAAAAGGAAGCAATGACACAATGTTTACTGAGATGACGAACCATGAAAATTTGATTCACTGCTGCTTAATAACATGTTCATAAGTTAGATGTTTGACTCTGAACATTTTTAATGTGTCATCATTTCCACAAATGTGTGACTTTTAAATCTGTAAGATTCCAGAGCAAATCTTTTACATTATAGAAACTAGGGCTGCACATCAGCATCAATTTCACATCCTAAGTGACTGATATTTGCACCTTTCACTGACATCAACAAATGAGTGTGGGATGAATCAGATGTTTATTTGTTTCGTCACACCAGTTTGATGTCATCATGTGAAACACTTCACTGCTGATTAATAAAATAATTCTTTATTTGGCAGAAGAATTTGGTCTGTTGGACAAACTCTGATCTGTTTTCATGACTAAAAATTTTCAAAGCTTCATGTGTGCCCTAATTTTCTAAAATCAGTGCATCATCGGCCCAAACCACACATTTCTGAACTATAAAACTGATGAATAAGAAGATCGAGAAATGCCGACGCTTTAAAAAAAACAACCAATATATCTATTTCAAAGGGAGAGATCACATGAGGAAAAAGTACTGTCAAGCTCCCACAACGTTTCCCAGCGGTAAAGATAAATTGTCACATGCATTTTTTAAAGATTAAAAACAAGAAGTGACCCAAAAATTAAGTACAGATAGACTTCTACTCACAGGTCATTTGATATATCACTTTAATTTTTTGGTGTGTAACTACAGTCTAAGTTCTTTTATGATGACAGACATTTTATGTGTAATTGCTGATATTTTCTTTTAAAGATCTATGCAGTTTGATGTTCTGTCCTTTTATGCATGAGTTAAATCATTATATCACCACATAAATATTCTTAGAACAGGAAAATGAACGATCATGCACTGAATGAAGTTGCTCTACATGTTCAATATATTTGAATAAATTTGAGAAGTAATTCTAGCTTATAGTGAGCTTATATTATTCTGTAAACAAGACAAATAGCCTGCAGCATCAGGACCTCTCACACTCCCCCATTTCACACTAACAGCAGCCTTTAATACCTCCTAACGCTGACCCGAACCCATCAGACCTGCCTGCGTGACAGATCACCACTGTTTTGTTGACAGTTTTTTGCCCACTGGCTCAGGGAGGCAAACCCAGTGGAAAACATGGACCAAAGAGTGGGTGTTGTTGGCTACAGTAAAGTGATGTTGACACGACAGTCACTGCCTGTCAGGTTTACTCCTTAGAGGTGGAGACACGGCTGGCCAATTAAATCAGCCGATTATGGCCTTTTGAGAGTATTCAACAGTTTTGATGATTTAACGCTGATATATTCTAAATTTCTCATGAACAGTAAACTTTGTTTGGCAACCAAGCTGCACAGAATGATGTCGTTGTTGAACATGGCGACGTCTCTGCTGATGCTGTGTGTGTGGATGACTCCCCTACACTCACGGAGTTGCTCTTTTATGCCTGAAGGTCCGACATGACCAGCAACTGTCAGCGGTGCACAATGTCCCGCTGTCGTGGACACAGAGAGACCATCGGGCTCTCTGCTCAGCTACGGATCAGCCTCACAGGCAGACCACCTCTGTCATTGTCAATACTGATGAACTGGACCTTCTGATGGCAGGGGATCAGTTTAGCCGTTACTAGCGAGCGAACTATGCTAGCGTTAGCATAGCTCCTCGAAGCCCTATGACATCATCAGCAGACTCATCCAGGGGAGACTTCATCATAACTAGGGACTTTAAGCAGCCTCTTTAAATAATAGCCCTTTTCCATTAGCCCTACTCTACTCGACTCTACCCGGCTCTACTCTACTCGCCTTGTGCTGCTTTTCCATTAGCCCCAGTCGCCTGCCCAACGGGGTGCAGTGTCGCTGTAAACAGCTGAGCGGCACTGCGGTGACGTCATTTTGAGCGCAACACAACAATCTGTGGCTTTTGTCACAAACTGAGTAAAAAAGGAAAGCAGAAGAAGGCTGCAGGTGGTAAGAAGAAATACCCCTTGAGAAGCACAGGAGAGTTTTGGAAGCTATACAACAGAATGAAGCCGAGGACGAGAGCAATCCAGCTGCAAGGAAAACACATATGAGGGTAAGCTAATGGTAGCTAACGCTAGCATGCTAGGTTGTCACGCTCATGACATTGTACATGCTATGTGTTTTAAATTAATCAGCCGATTAATCAGTAATCAGTGTTTTTTTCTGCCAAATATTGGTATCAGCCTAAAAAAATCAACATCAGTCGGGCCCTAATTTACGGTTATCAGGATAATCACACATTTAAAGCACTTTTAGCTCCTGATGTTCAACCATCCACACACTCAAACATCTGAAGACATCCAGACCAGCTCCAGAGAGCCAAAGCCTCACTGAGCTGCTTCATCTTGGCCAGCTCTCGGCGTGTGTGCTCATCGTTTCTCAGGTCTTTCTTGGTTCCTACGAGGATTATGGGCACATTGGGGCAGAACTGTTTCACCTCATAAGTCCACCTCTCTGGGATGTTGTCTGCAGCAGAGACAAGATATTCATCTTTAATATGGATTAATGCAAACATGATATTGATTAAAAATAAATGACACAAAAGTCTCACCCAAACTGTCGGGGCAGTCAATGGTGAAACACATGAGGAAGGCGTCTGTGTCGGGATAGGCGAGCCGCCTCAGCCTGTGACAGTCCTGCTGACCTGCTGTGTCAAAGAGAGCCAGCTCCACCTACATCAACAACACAGGTAACTCTTAAAGACGGGCACAGCGTGGGCTTTGAGGATGATTTATGGATGAGGGAGAGTATTATAACGACTAAAGATCAAGAAAATACAGAAAGGAAAAATCCTTTTTAAGCTTTAGTGGAGAAACTGTAGCAGGTCAGTTAGGAGACATTAACATTTCTACATTAGACCAAGAGGTGGAAAAATCCAACAATATACTGAAATCTTGAGTAAAAGCAAAATTGCCTTATTTATATAAATATACTCACAGTACTGAGTATTCTGAGTACACTTTACAATATAAATAACATTCAGATTTTGATCAGTCTAACATATTTTTGTTTAATTAATTAAAATAAGCATGTGTTAGAATCTGGTGATATGATGTGTATCAGCCTTAATGAGAACTGATGAGACTTTATTGATTCAAAGTTCATTACTGATTCTGCTTATTGATCCGACTCCCTCATTGATTCCTGCAGATTCTCTTTGTGGTAAAAATCAGCTTACTTTAGGATTTCAGTGGCAACAATTTCAAACACATGACACTCCTGATAGTCAGCGCTGTGCTGCATGATTAAATGCTCCTGAAAGTTGCTGGTGTTTCCACTTACTGAGAGTTTGTGCACGAAGAGTCTTTTTACCAACAATTAATCCACAGTTTTAACCACTTTTGCTCGCTGTATCAGGATTTTTGGATTATTTTTAATGACTGCCTGAGATGAGAGCGTGACATCTTTAATTTGTAAACCATGCAGAACATAGTGGAAGAAAACAATAAACAAAAACATTAATGATATTATTGTATAGATGGAGTTGTTATCAAGTCCCATCCCTAAGTATCACAAAGTATAAAGATATATCCCAATACTCCAAACATTACAGTACATCCCTAACCCTAAGCTCCCTGCAGCAGGAGGATAAAACCCTCCATGAAGGCTGGAGAGAAGCCACGAGCACCAACACCAGCAGCCAGTCTGCTCATCAGCATCAGACTGAAACTGGGAGTTGATTTGGGCAGACAGCTCACATAAAACAGACCTCCTTGAGACTAGATGCTGATATTGTCTTCTTCTAAGCCAGTCCTCTTAGTGGAGCTAACAGTCCTCTGGGAGGACCGCATGGAAGAGGCCGATGAGTGCAAGAGGCTCTGATACCACGAGCTCAAAGTTACCTAAACACCCCATGATCTCAGGAAACATCACTGATGATGTGTCTCAGCACATCCTCCGGTGTTTCTGTACACTTTGTCAGGAAAGTAGAAAGAATAAATGTAATTATTCATTTAATTAATTCAATTGTCCATTCTAACATGAGGTGAATATAAACATTAATGTTGTTATTTCTAATGTTTGTATGTGCTTTGTTTTATTTAGTTTGTTCTATTTTAGTTTTCTGTGTCTATGTTTAAAGTTAACCAGTTAAGATATCAGAGGAAATATGTTTTCTGCTCTCAGTCATAGTTTTATTCAGAAACAGTGTGTTTGATTGAATTATTATGAAATGCTAAATACTGTACATGAATATCCATTAACACAAATTTCATTATAAATTTGTGTTTTGACACTTAAACTGAGCTAAAGCACAAATTGTACAGTGAGAATCGACAGAGAAATCATTGAAGAATTGGATCTGTTGGAGCTGTTTAAACCAGCAGCCACTAGTGGTGCTGTAAACAGGTCACATCTTATTTAAAAGCCCACAGTGATTGTCACAAGTGTGGCACATACGGGACCAGTTGTTTTTTGACCAGGGTGTGGCATGGCATGAATTACATAGATTGTGAAGCAATCTCTCTTTTGTTGAACTCAAATGGTTAAATAAATTATAACACAGAACGAGCGAGGTGTGGATTTATACTTTAACGTTTAAACATTAAGAATTTTGATTTATTGGATGATGTCTTGCTTTGGCTGAGTAGCTGCCTAGAGCACATTAGCAAGTTAAACCACACGTTCTCTAATGAACTCAAGTGTGCATCACCAGGATCAATGAGCAGAAAAAGCACTTCTATCAGTAAAACTTGCACTGTTCTCTTCCTTAACAAAATATGAACCACATTTAGGAACATCACCTTTCTGATATGTCATTACTCCTTCACTCTGTGTTGAAGAACTGCTATAAAAATTAAAATTATTTTAATCTGACCTGTTTGCCGTCCACCTCAATGTCTGCAACGTAGTTGTCTATCATTGCGGGCACATAAACTTCAGGGAACGGATCTTTGTTGAACACGATGAGGAGGCAGGTTTTTCCAACCGCGCAATCACCAACAACCACCAGTTTTTTTTTGACCGCAGCCATCTAAAGAAATAATAAAAGAATATTAAAGTACACTGATTCTCACTTGGGTGAATCTCTGGTGTTAGTATCTTTATAACCACAGAGGTCTTCTGTTGGAGAACAGAGTGCAACGACATGAAACTCAGATTATTTCAAACTGGTTTCTCCAACAAGACGAGGACTTCCCTGTACTGCAGTGGCCTCCACAGACACAAGATTTCAGTCAAATAGAGCAGAGACTCCTAAACCCGCCTCTGATTTTAATGTGAAATACTGATTTGCAACAGAAACATCATTTTTAATGTTTTTATTAAAGGGACTGTGAGGAGAATCTATTACCGGCGATGTAAAAGACTCTGCTATCCATGCTACCTCTGCTACCAGCACGTTAGAGTCACCAGTGGACCATATTGTTGATCTGTGGGAGGAAATCAGTGCACTCTCCTCACAGCAAGACTCTGATCGACAGGGATTCAAACCAGCAAACTTCTTCCTGTGTGTAATGGAGAAGCCACACCGGATGTGAATTCGCAATGACGCGCGTCGAGATTACATACAAAGTCAATGCAAAGATACGTTTGGATGCAGATTCACCCCGAGCAGTGCGCCGGACGCGTTTGTCTGGTGCGTTTGGAGCATCCAGCGCATTTGGGGTGTCAAACGCCTCGACACTGGAGTTGAAAATTTTGAACTTTTGACGCAAATTCGCTTGATGCTGTGGCGCGGTAGCCTATCAGCGATGACATTCCCCCCCGACGTCAATAATTTGATGACGTGTGACGCTCCCGCCACCTGCTCCTGCTCAAACCCTTCTGAAAGATGGAGGAGAGGTTGATCTGCGCTGTTTGCTATCATCTGGAGCTATACGATTCAACGTGTGTACTCTACAGAGACCGGAACAAAAAGGAGCAGGCTTGGGTGAAAGTTGCTGAGGAGACATGTTTTAAAGTTCTGTAAATATTCATTTCCAGCTGGATTTGCCTGCACGGGTCATCACTTAGTCCAACAAGATCTGGCTCTCTACTGCGCTTGCGCAGTGACGCGCGTCACCCGTCAGCTTGTCAAAATGCTCCAGTGTCCAGCATCGGGCGCTATGCGCTGGGCGTCATAGACACTTTGCGCGTTTAATTACGCCAATTAGCGTCCGGTGTGGCCATAGCATCAGGCTGTAAATGTAATATTCATTAAGCCCCGCCCACTGCACTGCAAGGATGTTTTAGTTCATGGCCAGTCATGTTCATCTATAATAGAAATGACTGTCTCAGTCCCTCGATGCTGTCTGACAGCAGTGGTGTTGAAAACAATATTTTGAACTTTTCATACATTTTACGTTTTTTTGCTTTATGCAAATTAACCAAAAATCTATAAAAACAGCATTGTTGGTGCAAGACGCTTTTTTGTAGAGGTCTGTCAGCTGAAAGAGTGTGTGACATTTCAAGTCAACAGGACTTACGATGTGGGAGGGACAGCCTTTGAAGTTCTGGACTCTATGTTGTAGCGCTCCCATTAGGCCAATGTTGATGAAACTTTTTGTGCAGCACTCAGACTTCATTTATGGTTGGCCTACTAAGTTTCATGTCTTTAGGTCATTTCAGCTGACCACAGATGCTGAAAAGGTACTTTATGATGAATAGGCCACACCCACTTTGACCAATAATTTGTATCTCAAGATTTTTGCTATGACTCACCCCTAGAACATGTATACCAAATTTTGGTTGAAGAGACTGTGAGGAGTTTCTAAATAATTACAAAAAAATCTCCCTTTAGATATATGCCTGATTGAAGTATGCATTTATTGAGGAGTTTTATAGCATCAAAATAGGTTATCTATAAATGCTATTCCTTAGCCTTCTGTTCGGGTTGGACAGGGCTGGACTGGCCTGGATACTCAACTTCCGGATCAAGACAATTAAAACGAGAGCAAATTTTTTATTATTTTATTATTTATATTACACGTCTTAGAGCACCGGGCTGTAAGTAGAGATAAATAGCCAGCTACAACTACGATAACAAGTTTTCCAAAAGTTGCTTGTTGTCACATCAAAAACTACCACTACGTAACTAGAAAGAGATACATTACCTCGTGGCTTTGCATCTTGTAAGTTGTTGAAAAAAGAAGTTGTAAAGCAATGCAGAGTTCTGAGGAAGGTCCTTATTGCATCCAAAGCCTCAAAACAAACACACGATGTGGATGTAAACGTCTGTGGTGCGTTCCAGTTGTAGTCAGAAGTCGGAATTTTGAGTTCTGAGTAGGAAACTGCAACAAGAACGTCCCTCAAAGTCAGAATTTCCTCCTGGGAATGCGGTGAAACCTCGCCACCCTTGGGTTGACAATTGAAGATGGATGCCCCCAGTGTGAACAGTTATTTAGCTCCTGTAATAATCCATTTATTGTCACTTCTGACTAGGGTGTGCTGCTCTAGATCAGCTGTATACATAGTATTGTTAGACTTATATTTACAAAAATGCTGCCATAGTGATAATCACATTTTTCATGTGACATTTGTGAACAACAACGCAGGGCGTGCTAACAACAGCTAACAATAGCCTGGTAGATTGGCTTGTTTTATCTGATTTTAACTGGAACGCTGATAACTCTGAGATGATGTCACTCCCAGTTCAGAGGTTACTGGAACGCAGCTTTACGACAGTCGCCGTGCGTGCTCATGGGTAGCAGAGTCTTTTATGTTGCCGGTAACAGATTCTCCTCACAGTCCCTTTAAATTCGAACAAATGCTCTTTGAGATACAAACATGTGCTGTTTATAGCGCCACCTATAGGTTCAGCTGTCACTACTTGTACAGGCAGCTTCCCCGTCTCATTGTGAATCTACAATGCAAATTTGGTGGTGATTTGGCAAATGGTGTCACCAGTTACCAGTCAAGTTTAAGCTCCGCCCATCATCAATGATATTTCATTGCGGTCATGTTTTTTCACCAATCAGGCTCATCTATTACAGAAATTAGACGTTTTGTCCCTTGAAGCTATATACCCAATTTGGCGTTGATAGAGTCAATCTTTCCCAAGTTGAATTCGTTTAAAGCTAGGGTCTACGATCTGAAAACAAGTTTGGCTGTTGAGGCAGATTTGAAAAACGCAGCCTGCCCCTCCTTCACTCACTCCTTCCCTCAGCGTTCCAAGATCCCGCCCCCCATCTCGTGTTGCCTCGTAACAACACACCCCCTCTGGCAGAGCAACTAGCCGGCAGCAAATAGCAGCAGCAACAACAACGAGATTTCTCATAGCTGAAAGCAACAAACATGACAGTCATCCTCCTTGTAACACACAGCGGTAGCCAATACCATTGGACCGGTGGCAAAGCGGGTCTGGCATCACCACTGTTAGCCGATCAGAGCAGAGCCAGTTGCAGGCGAGGATTTATGTTTCTCGGCGTGTCTTCACCAGCTCAGTTTACAATGCTAACAATGCGTGGCCAACTTATGCTGAAATCTATTGACAGAGCCTACCCGCTCTGACCAACAGCGTTCAGTTATTAGCCAGTATAGGCACAGATTAACCAGAGTTATTCAGCAGACATCTCCCACTGTAGTAAACAAAGTTATTACCTGTTCAACCAGGGATGGGCTGATCATCTGGATGTTCTGGAGTATACAAGAACAGCCGGTGCTGCGGCCGTTCAGCAGCCGGTGCAGTGTTCAGTCCCAGATCATTCTGCAGCTTTTTCCACGGTTCTCCAATACTGAGTCCTCGTTGGGACCTGTATTGCTCATATTTCTTCCTTACTTCAGCCTTTCCCTCGAAACTTTTACGTTTCCTTCCCTTCGTTGTGGAGTATAACAGAAGCGGCCTCCCGGTTATGGTGCTGCTCCTCTCCAGCAGCTAGATGTGCTGCTAGCTGCTCACCGGTACATGAGAGAGGTAATGGGGACGAGGCGGAACCATGAGCGAGACGGTGCGGAGCAGAGGAGACAGGGGATTGGATGGACTCACTAACCAATCTGAACCGCCGTTCCCGGTCAACCATTATGCTGCTTTGCAGCGGATATACTGAATGGATTTTTTTCATTCTTTTTGGTCCTTATATTGCGTAGATTGGACCATAGGACCATAACAGCCTTATAAACGGTGTTATTAAGATGTACCAAACTTCCAAATCATAGACCATAGCTTTAAGTGTTTTTCCAATCATTCAAATGAGCAAAAAATCCAGTAAAAGGGGACTTTAGGGGGTTCTTGAGGCTTTTTTGTAGAGCACGTTGAGCTGGACTAAGATGTACATGTTCAAGTCAATCAGACTTACGGTGAAAGTTAGGGGTGTCCAAACTTTTTACATCGAGGTCCACATAAGGAGGAATACATGGAAAACTGAGCCACTTTCTGCACCTCACTTTTAGTGTATTGAACTTAAAGTTTTAAGGTTAATGGGTGGGCTATCACCTGTCAAGGGGCCTTTGTAACCCCAGGCTATTACTACTACACCTAGTATGGACAAAGCCTTTTGAGCAGCAGAGATGGGAGACACTAACATCTTAGCTTCACTTTCAGACACAAAACAAGAGTAGACTGCAAGAATGTTGGTGCTTGAAGATGAATATTGCAACATAATTTGTAAAAGAGACATTTGGCAAAGTAAATATAGCAGAAAATGTGCATGATTGATGGTATTTGCTGCTGTAATCAAAATGTCTTGATTCCTAAAGTGTTTCGGGGGCCAATTCAAAATGGGCATCAGGCCACATTTGGCCCCCGGGCCACAGTTTGGACACCCCTGGTGGAAGGGGTGTGGCCTTTACAAAAAATCAACTTTGAGCCTTAATTACTGCGCCACCATGTGGTTGACTGGACTCATGACTTAGGCAAAATTGCTGTACATCATTTCCAATGTTTTGGTGAAATTGCTGTGAGTTGGTCAATTGCAGCTCACAGCAATTTTAGCCTAAGCAGCAGAATGGGAATAATAAAAATAATAATAAATATGATGAAAATAATAATAACAAGCTGCCACAAAAACAATAGAGGTCTACCCCTTGAGTGTTTGTACCCAAATTAAAATAGTAATCAGAGAAAAATAAACATAGGGAACAAGAGAGACTACTGCCACCTACAGTGACCTTTACTCAGTCTGAACTACTCAATGTTTGGACATTATTTTATTTCCTCACTCAGACAGTTTCACAGTTTAATACCACACACAGACACACAAAACCTTTTCCTGTAATAACAAATAAACTTACCTCACCCTTTTCCATTTCTTTGTCAGTCTTATTAAGCTGATATTCACAGAAGTAAAGGAGCTCACCTGTCAGCAGCAGCTCAAAGTTCAGAGTTTCTCGCCTTTCCTGAAATTTTTCCTCTTGGATCCCACAGTCAGATTGGACACACCCACTTCTCAGACTTTCAGCTGCCTTATGTTCAAATTGCTGAAGGTGCAATAAATGTCTCCCAGGTTTATATCTTCATTTTGATGACTGCTATAGTTTGTTCACAGTCGCAAATATTAACAATAAAGCACAGACATGGAGGCTGTTATCCTGCATGAACACAAGTTTAGGGAACATCACTTAACAATTAATTTTATATTACTGAATGTTGTCAGTGGGATTTCCCATTCAGGAAAACTTAAATGTCTTTTTTGTGACATCAGACTGGATTAGATTCAGATGAATTTACCTTGATGACAGAGACATGGACCCCATATTTTCCTGATAAATTGGAAGTGAATATGCTCAGACATGGCAAAGATAAGATTTTTTAAAGCTCCACCCAATGTTAACTGATGGAATTTTTGGAAATTTTGGGATTATCTTGCATCCAGACAGTTATAAGTATCCCCACCAAAATCTGATCATGTCTAAGTTTGGTCATTATCAAGATCTCCTGAAAATTTAAGCAAAATCTGTCCAGTAGTTTTTGTGTAATCTTGGGAACAAACAAATAAACAGAAGGAAAAATGAACATACACCGAGAAAAACATCACATAAAAACAGAGGAGCCCTGATGGTGCTGTGTAAGGCTCTCTACCCCATGAGGGTCCAGTCCAGTCTGGGTCTGGGTCTACTCTGTGCCATATTGTCAACAACTCTAACATCTATGCTCTGCAGTGGGCTTGTTGCTCCATCCAAACTGGCTTAAAATGAAGAATCAATGACAGGACGTCATGCTCGTAGGTCTTAATGGTGGGACGTCTTTATGGTGTGGTCCTCTCTCAGAGGTACAGCGTGATGCAGAGATTCTGTGACCCTCCTCTGATGTGGATGGAGAGAGCTGAGGTACGATGTCCATGTGAACAGTTACACCGTGAGTGAGAGCAATGGTCGGCATGTGGCTCGCACGGCGCTCACAGATGAAGCAGACGTACCCGGGGATGCTGGACCACGTGGTGAGTTCAGATTAAAAACAGTTAGATGATAGAATTTCTGATACTTTACTTTATCAACTGCTAAAACAAATTTATTTTAATGATCTGTGGCATCAACAGCACTAAAGCTCTGAACATACTTCAGTGTCCTGTTGTGGTTTTAAGTCAAATATCTGCTTTACTGAGAGAACACAGTCTCATGTTCATCTGGATTATTTTAGGAGCTCACCAGCCCATTCTGACACTTTACAACAAGGAACTACTCAACATCAAATAATCTAACATTCAGATTTAATTTATATAAATAATTACATGGAAAATCAATATAATGTTGAAGTGCCTCACAGAGAGACAGAAAAGTGATTTAAAAAAAGATGAAAAGGTAACAATGACAATAACCATGGAGTTTTTACAAATATCCAGCAAAATAAATTAATGATCAGCAGATGTCTGTGTACTTCATAGTGTTTCAGTGGAACAGTAATAACAGTAAAGATAATAATTATTATGATAGATAGGATGTCAAGATACATTTGGAACTGATGCACATCAAAAATCCAAAGTAAAAGAAACAATAAAATCAAGATCCATCCATCCTCAACTGTTTGTCTGGGCTCAGGTCAGTCACCTTCTCTCCTCATTAATTAATCTCCTCTGTTAATGTTAAGTTTGTTAGATTCTTAAAATGATGCTTAATGTTTCATTTTATCTGCCTCACATGTGCAGCAGGGGTCATCAAACACATTTGTGCAAGGGACATTTTCATCTTGGCACATGTTCTGGAGGTCAGATAGCAAAGCTTCAATCTTAAATCAGACTTCAGTGTTCGGTTTATTTTTCCACTTGACCCTCTGTTTTGTCCCTTTGACCTGGTTTGAGTTTTCTCCCTTGTCCCACGACTGCCCCTCAAATTTACCCAGCGTGACCTGAAACTGTAGAGCAGAGTGCGGAACCACATGCTGCTTGGTCTCTTGATTTTCAGTGCAGCCCTGGCGGCCATCTCAAACACCTCCTTCACACCATCGTTGAACTTGGCGGAGCACTCCAGGTAAGCGTACGCATTGATCCGCTGTGCCATCTCCTTCCCCTCGTCTGAACTCACCGGCTCCTGTAATTTATAAAACAAATAAAAGGAAGAAGAAGAGCAGTGATTGGGTTAAAGAAGAGGAAATGAAAAGATGTTTACTGAGATGATTAACCATGAAAATTTGATTCACGGCTGCTTAATAAAATGTTCATAAGTTAGATGTTTGACACTGGACATTTTAATGTATCATCATATCCACAAATGTGTGACTTTCAAATCTGTAAGATTCCAGAGCAAAGCTGTTACATTTTAGAAACTAAGGATGCACATCAGCATCAATTTAAAGGGACTGTGAGGAGTTTCTAAGTAATTACAAAAAAGTCTCCCTTTTAGATATATGCCTGATGGAAATACTTTAAGATGAGTTTTATAGCATCAAAATAGGTGATCTATAAATGCTATTCCTTAACTTCACGGTCGGGTCAGACAGAGCTGGACTGGCCTGGATACTCAACTTCAGGAACAAGACAATTAAAACTAGAGCAAATTTATATTATTCAGACACGTCTTAGAGCACCGGGCTGTAAGTAGAGATATACAGCCGGCTACAAAACTACAATACTAAGTTTTCCAAAAATTGCTTGTTGTCACACATCAAAAACTACCGCTATGTTACTAGAAAGAGATACATTACCTCGTCACTTTGCATCCTGTAAGTTGTTGAAAAAAGAAGTTGTAAAGCAATGCAGAGTTCTGAGGAAGATCTGAGCTGCATTCATTAGCATCACAACAAACACACGCTTTGGATTGCACACGTCTTTTGGTGCCTTCAAGTTGTAGTCAGAAGTAGGAATTTTGAGTTCTGAGTAGGAAACTGCAACTGGAACGCCCCCTGAAATCTGAATTTCCTACTGGGAACTCGGTGAAACCTCGTCACCCCCGAGTTGACAATGGAAGATGGATGCCCCCAGTGTGAACAGTTATTTAGCTCCTGTAATAATCCATTTATTTGCACTTCTGACTGGGGTGTGTCGCTCTAGATCAGCTGTATACATAGTATTGTTAGACTTATATTTACAAAAATGCTGCCATAGTGATAATCACATTCTTCATGTGATATTTGTGAACAACAACGCAGGGCGTGCTAACAGCAGCTAACAATAGTCTGGTAGATCGGCATGTTTTTCTCTGACTTCAATTGGAACGTCGATAAGTCAGAGATTATGTCACTCTGGAGCGCAGCATTACAACAGTCACCGCGCGTGCTCATGAGTAGCAGAGTCCTATGTCGCCGCAAATAGATTCTCCTCATAGCACCTTTAACATCCTTAGTGACTGATATTTGTACCTCTTACTGACACCAGCAAATGAGTGTGGGATGAATCAGATGTTTATTTTTTCCGCCACACTAGTTTGATGGGCTCTAATGTCGTAGACCAGTTGCAGGCACACCTGCCCTGCGCCAGCCTTTGCCGCACGGACAGGGTGTGACCAGCGCACTTTGCAAGTTTCCTGCAGTGACAAGAGAGGCGAACTCAAGGCGCAGAGGAGCGCATCCACGTCTCCTTCCCTGCCCCTCAGCGCAAGTCCAAGAGAGGGAGGAGAAAAGGTGTGAGTGGGTTTAACACAGTCGAGTGCTGTCTACACCAATCAAATGACTGCCTCTCCTTGCCTTTAAATGCGCTGCGACCGAGGTGCAGCGTCTGATTGGTCTGAATGATCCCCCCCACCGTGGTCACAGTATGCTGGAAAGACCCAGTAGCGGAGACGGTCAGAGCTGCTGTCACCTCAGCAACTGGGAGAACGGACTGACCATCAGGGCGCGCATTGGAGGCCACGAAGCACGTCACCGTGTGGGCCAGCTCCCGGGACAGATGTAATCTGTTCCTTAATAGGAGTAAAAAATCAAGAGACAGTTACACAGCAGCTGGCTTATCCAATCATCAGGCTTTTGATCCACCTGCACTCCTGGTTTGTCATCGCCAAATAGCAGAGTCTTTAGTGATATACTGTATACTCTCCCGGTGTCTCATTCTCCTTACAATAATGTACTCCATCTTTTTAGATCACGTTAAAAATAAAGACTAAAACAGAGAAATATGGGAAATCACAGGTAAATCCTGAGTGACACACATTTATTTTCTCTTTTTTTCTCAGTCTTTTTCTCCCTCTTCTCTTTGAATTTAATGAAATGAGAGAAGCCAGATATATACTCAGTATCAGATGTTAAGGCTGTAAGATGTGCATCAAACTTCCAGCTGCCGTCAGGTTAAGTTTCCATTATGACAAACGGCTTTAATCCAACATCAGATGTGATGGGACAGTTAATAAAGATACAAATGTATATGCTGGTTCAGACTGTTACATTAAATAGTGATTGCTGTGATTGTTTATTGTATTAAAATGTGCCTGACACTCTGGATACCTGCCTCTGAGGGTTTGGTGACGTGTGCGCACTTGTGCGCCTGTCACGAAATTACAGCTGCAGAGGGTGTGCTTCGCCCTACACTCTTTCGGAGTTGCTCTTTTAACCTGAAGGTCCGACATGACGAGCAACTTTCAGCGGTGAACAATGTCCCACTGCTGCTGGACACAACGAGACCATCGGGCTCTCTGCTAGGTTGCAGATCAGCCTCACAGACAGACCGGGCACCGCCAAACAGTTTTCTGACCGACACCACCTCTGTCGTTGTCAATACTGATGAATTGGACCTTCTGATGGCAGGGGATCAGTTTAGCCGTGACTGTTTTATTGTGATTATGACGGAAATCTGGCTTTATCCGCTTGTTCCAGACACGTCAGCTAAGCTAATTAGCTAGCGAGCTAACTATGCTAGCGTTAGCATAGCTCCTTGGAGCCCTATGGCGTCATCAGCATACTTTTCCAAGGGAGAATTCAGCGTAGCTGGGGACCTTAATCAGTCTTTTTAAATAAGTTTGTGACATAAGTGCAGTGTCCCACAAAATATTTTAATTTCCTCACGCACATTATCCCATGTTTGAAATAAAAAAGTGGTTCTACCTGAACTAAAACCTGCTTCTGATACACTAATGAGGACTGAAAAGCAGATGTGATGTTTATTAATATCTATATACTTACATTTTTAAAAAGGTTATTTATTTTGCAGGAATTGCTGCAATTTTTGCACACCATTTTATTTTGTGCTTGAAAGCTGCAAAGAAAAATAACAATGCCTATGAAAATGTTATTTCAGTGTTTTTGTTGCTTTCCTCTCATAGTTATCTGTTCACAACTTTTAAAAAGTTGTTCTACCTTTACAATAATCTACTGTTAATTTTCATCAACATGAAGTACAGCATACAGAGAGACTATTTTTAAAGTTATATAATTAATGTCCCAGAAGTTCAATGCTTTATTGAAAGGTATTGTACCTAAAATTACCTCACTGGTGTAACGTTAAACAAATACTGAAGGACCAAAACTATACAATGTTCTGCCTGGAATTCATTTATTTGTTGTTGTATTTTGGGACCAATTTGTTCAAAATTAATTTTATATATGTATTTTAAATTAATCAGCCGATTAATCGGTAATCTGTATTTTTTTTCAGCCAAATATTGGTATCGGCATCGGCCTAATAAAAACCACATCGGTCGGGCCCTAATATACGGTATGACTAAAAAATCTGGATAATCATACATTTAAAGCACATTTAGCTCCTGATGTTCAACCATCCACACGCTCAAACGTCTGAAGACATCCAGACCAGCTCCAGAGACCCAAAGCCTCACTGACCTGCTTCATCTTGGCCAGCTCTCTGAGTGAGTCTTCATCGTTTCGCAGGTCTTTCTTGGTTCCTACGAGGATTATGGGCACTTTGGGACAGAAGTGTTTCACCTCAGGAGCCCACTTCTCTGGGATGTTCTCTGCAGCAGAGACCTGGTATGAATCTTCAGTATGGATTAATACAAACATGATATTCATTAAAAATAAAAACAAGGCAGAAATCTGACCAAAACTGCTGCGACTGCTGATGGAGAAACACATGAGGATGACGTCTGTGTTGGGATAGGAGAGCGGCCTCAGCCTGTCGTAGTCCTGCTGACCTGCTGTGTCCCAGAGAGCCAGCTCCACCTACAACAACAACAACACAGTGCAGTAAGAGTCTTTTTACCAACAATTAGTCCACAGTTTTAACCACCTCTGCTTGCTGTGTCAGGATTTTGGATTCTTTGTAATGACTGTCTGAGATGAGTAACCTGACATGCCAGATGGACAGCTCCATATTGGAAATATTTCAATAATCCATCTGGGTGGAGCCCTGTGAAAATGTTTTCAGGGGCAGAACCTTCAAAAACAACAGCAGCTTGTCATTGGACAATCATTTGACTCATCACACTCATCACAGACCAATCCATATCAAGCAGCGCTGCTATGACCTAGCATATGTAGCAGCCAAACGTTGCGGCTAGCAGCTAACCTTTAGCCGCTACGGCTAACAGCTTAAAAGGGTAAACAACAGTTAATGGCCGTTAGCCGTAGTGGCTGATTGTTGTTAACAGCCAACTGTTGTCAGCCACTATGGCTAATGGCTAACAGCCATTAACTGTTGTTTGCCCTTGTTAGTCGTTAGCCCTAGTGGCTAATGGGGCCTGCTCACTTTCTGACTCAGACGGGTATTTTTACTTGACCAAAAACACAAATTAACGGACTCCCACCAAAATAATCTGATATCGGTCTGCATTCACGCTTTATTTAGAGAATTTTCAGAGCTGGCTCTGCAGCGGAGGCCGTTTCACGGCGCTATGAGAACTAGAGCCTTATTTAGCGGTGTTTTTGTGTGAAAGTAACACGCTGAAAATTCTCTAAATAAAGCGTGAATGCAGACCGATATCAGATTTTTTCGGTGGGAGTCTGTTTATTTGTGTTTTTGGTCAAGTAAAATATGGCCCCGTCTGACTGCAGAGGAACTCGGCATACGAGCAGGCCCGGAGCAGGGAGGGGGGGTTTGGTGCGGACGACCTGGGCTTCTGCTGCACAGAAACACTGCTGTAGGGTAATTTCTGCCCTAAACCTTGTGATAGGACCCAACTTGTTCCATCCCGGAATATCACTTTAAGCAATAGTTTCGCATTAAATTATACCACTCAGATGTATCATTTAAAGCTGTGGTTGGTAATTTTGGAAAAGTAGCATGAATTTGAATGTAGCATCTCCTAAGGACTCTGCCCCCCCCCCCCCCTTCAGCTCACATGCATGTGCGCGGCTGATATATCCTGAAGACTGATTCGACTCCAAACCCTCAGCACAACGTGTTTGTTTTACACTACACCTCATGTCTCAGTCAGCGGTAAGAAAACACCAAAACATTATCATAGTAAAGTTAAAAAACAAACATGGAGCACATCCTCAGATGTTTCTATACACTTTGGTAAGAAAGTAGAATGAATAAATGTAGTTATTCATTCAATTAATTCAATTGTCCATTCTAACAAATTTCTGTGTCTTTAATAGAAGTTAACCAGTTAAGATATCAGAGGAAATATGTTTCGTGCACTCAGTCATAGTTTTATTCAGAAACAGTGTGTTTGATTAAATTATTATAAAATGCTAAATACTGTACATGATTATACATCAACACAAATTTCATTAAAATTTGTGTTTGACACTAAAATTTTGCTTAAGCACAAAATGTAGGGTTGAGAAACGACAAAGATATCATTGAAGAATTGGATCAATAAGCAGAAAAAGCACTTCTATCAGTAAAACTTAAAATTTTCTCTCTCTCAACAAAATATGAACCACATTTAGGAACATCACCTTTCTGATATGTCTGAGTCTTTACTCCTTCACTCTGTGTCCAAGACCTGCTATAAAAATGAAAATTATTTTAATCTGACCTGTTTGCCGTCCACCTCAATGTCTGCAACGTAGTTTTCAAACACTGTGGGCATATACACTTCAGGGAACTGATCTTTGGTGAACGTGATGAGGAGGTCAGTTTTTCTACTCTCGCCATCACCAACAGCCACCAGTTTTCTTCTGACCGCAGCCATCTGAAGAAAAAATAAAAGAATATGAAAGTACACTGATTCTCACTCCAGTGCATCACTGATGTTCATCTCATTTATTTCCACAGTGGACACAGAGAACCAGTGGCCTCCACAGTCACCAGATCTCAGTCAAATAGAGCAGAGACTCCTCAACCCGCCTCTGAATTTAATGTGAAATACTGCTGTGCAACAGAAACATCATTTTTAATGTTTTCATTTATAAATTACTGACAGAATAGGCTTCAACAAAGGTTCCTATCTCGGGGTGCTGGTTTGGTGTAGTGGTTAGCACCCCATGTACATACTTTTGCTGGTCCAGGTTCAAATCCCGCCTGTGACCAGTTTGCAGAAGCGGCCACAAGAAGCGCCCCTGCGCAGCGTCCTGCGCAGCACTTCGCTCCCATTGTAGTCTATCAGGCAATTTCCACTGCACGCGAAAGCGCCGCGCCGCGATCCTGAAGCGCCGGCGCGTGCCTAGGCGCGAGAGATACGCTTCAGGTCTATTTTCGGCACAGCCGCTTCCAAACCTTGTTAATTCAGAGTCATTAAGAAAGCCCCAGACAGGAAGTCAAACCGGAAGTTTCAAAATAAAACACAATGCACAGACTTTTGCACGTAATTTTCCTCAATTAATTGTCATTACGTCGAAACCGGAAGCACAAGCTTCAGGCCAGCAGTTGGTCAGAGGGTCCGAAAGACAACACGACACCATGGACGAAGAAAAGTGAATTGTAGAGGTACAGAAATATATAACACTGCATGCATGACACCATAGTCTTTCTACACGGATATAGGCGGACAGAAGTTGAATAATTCACGAAGCTGTGTGGTTGGGACCAGCAGAGGGACCTTAGAGAAGTGAAGTGAGGTGTTGTTTATTGCTTTTCTCAGTCTATAACATGTTTTATGAGCGTGTGACATCGCTATTCTCATGAGAGCCGTGGCTCTCGGGGGATCAGCCCTCCCCCTCCAGATTGAGCTCCGCGGCGCACCGCGGCGCACCGCTTCCAGTGGGTTTTGAGATTCGGAGCAAGATCAAGATCATACAAGGCTCAAGGGCATATGTGGAAATTGGGGGTTACTCTCTCACCCCCTTTCACAAGCCTATCCACTGTCTCTCTCCTGTCAATAAAGGCACAAAAATGCCAAAAAAATAAATAAATTTCAAAAACAAACAAAAAAAAGTTCCTATCTCAGCTGTCACTGGATGAGAGGCGGGGCACACCTTGAACCGGCCACCTGCCAGTCACAGGGTCGCATAAAGAGACCAACCATTCACACTCACACTCATAGCAACGAGCATGTTAGAGTCACCAGTGAACCTAATAAGTGTATTGTTGATCTTTACCTAGAGCTTTAAGTCATCCTACCACAGTCCTCACACTGGCTCAGAAAGTTAGTAACATGTAAAGTTTTCTCTTCCAGCGAGTAACAAACAAGTCCCTCCAGAGCTATGGTCACAGAAACAGAACAGACAGGCAAACACTGAGCGAACAACTGACAGCTGACGTTTGAAAAAGGATATATGTGAAAAGAAACATGATCAGACTGTACCTGATCAGTCCACATGATTCCTGTTGTCGTCCCAACAGAAAAACCTCTAAGCTCACATCTCTAGTGCAAATCACCACAGAAGAAGGTCAACAAAACGAAGCCTCTATGAGCAGAAGAAGAGAGTTCATCTGATGACTGTAGGCAGAGGCAGGCTAACACTACCCATTGACTCCTGATGTTTGAGCTAAGCTAACTAGAGGTGGGTGAGTTTGTCCGTCTCTTATTTGTTACCGCAGGCACAGACGAAAGAATGGAGTCTATCTGCTTGTCATGGACAAAGTTATGCTGCGTTCCAGTAACCTTGGAACTGGGCGTGACTTCATCTCCGACTTATCTGCATTCCAGTTGAAGTCGGAAAAAACATGCCGATCTACCAGGCTTTTGTTAGCTGTTGTTAGCACGCCCTGCGTTGTTGTTCACAAATATCACATGAAGAATGTGATTATCACTATGGCAGCATTTTTGTAAATATAAGTCTAACAATACTATGTATACAGCTGATCTAGAGCGACACACCCCAGTCAGAAGTGCAAATAAATGGATTATTACAGGAGCTAAATAACTGTTCACACTGGGGGCATCCATCTTCCATTGTCAACTCGGGGGTGGCGAGGTCTTCCCGAGTTCCGAGTAGGATATTCCGACCTCGGGGGGCGTAAACATAAGGGACAAAAGAAACTACTTCCGCCTTCAGCGATCTTTACAGTCTGAATTACTCAATGTTTGGACATTATTTTATTTCCCCACTCAGACAGTTTCACAGTTTGACACCACACACAGACACACAAAATCTTTTCCTGTAATAACAAATAAACTAACCTGACCCTTTATCATTTCTTTGTCAGTCTTATTAAGCTGATATTCACAGAAGTAAAGGAGCTCACCTGTCAGCAGCAGCTCAAAGTTCAGAGTTTCTCGACTTTCCTGAGACTTTCCTCTTGGATCTCACAGTCAGATTGGACACGCCCACTTCTCAGACTTTCAGCCAATAGGAGTGATCAAAGTTATGAGTGGTAGGTTAGCTAATCAGCGTTACGCCAGCATATCCACACATCTCCCTCTTTCTGTTTCACTTCCTAAGACTGTTCACTGTGGAGTGAAGCAGCCTAAAAATAAAAGTATTTTATTTTACACCAAACCTTCTGCTTTATGTTCAAACGGCTGAAGGTGCAATAAATGTCTCCGGGTTTGTATCTTCATTTTGATGACTGCTAGAGTTTGTTCACAGTCACAAATGTTAACAATAAAGCACTCTGAGAGCACAGACATCTACCAAGCAGCTCAGCTCCTGCAGCAGCTTTTCCACAAACCCTGTAAAAGATCCAGAACAGAACCATGATCCAGACCAAACTCAGCACAGACATGGAGGCTGTTATCCTGCATGAACACAAGTTTAGGGAACTTCCATGTAATATTTTGATTTTATAGCCTACAAATTATTGAATATCAACAATGGGCTTTCCCAATACAAACTTAAATGATTTTTGTTACATCAGTCTGGATCAGATTCAGATAAAATTTACCCTGATGACGGAGACATGGACCCCATATTTTCCTGTTGAATTGGAAGTGAATATGTTAAGAAATGGCAACAATATGATTTTTTAAAACTCTGCCCAGTGTTAACTGATGGGATTTTTGGAAATTTTGGAATTGTTTTGCATCAAGACAAATATATGCATCACCACCAAAATCTAATCATGTCTAAGTTTGGTCATTGTCAACATCTCCTGAAAATTTAAGCAAATCTGTCCAGGAGTTTTTGTGTAATCTTGCTAACAAACAAATAAACAGAAGGACAAACAGAGATTGGTAAAATCATCAAATAAAAAACAGAGGAGCCGTGATAGTGCTGTGTAAGGCTCTCTACCCCATGAGGGTCCAGTCCAGCCTGGGTCTGGGTCTACTCTGTGCCATATTGTCAACAACTCTAACATCTATGCTCTGCAGTGGGCTTGTTGCTCCATCCAAACTGGCTTAAAATGAAGAATCAATGACAGGACGTCATGCTCGTAGGTCTTAATGGTGGGACGTCTTTATGGTGTGGTCCTCTCTCAGAGGTACAGCGTGATGCAGAGATTCTGTGACCCTCCTCTGATGTGGATGGAGAGAGCTGAGGTACGATGTCCATGTGAACAGTTACACCGTGAGTGAGAGCGCTGAGGTCGGCATGTGGCTGGCACGGCGCTCACAGATGAAGCAGACGTACCCGGGGATGCTGGACCACATGGTCAGTTCAGATTAAAAACAAACAGATGATAGAATTTCTGATACTTTACTTTATCAACTGCTGAAACAAATTTATTTTAATGATCTGTGGCATCAACAGCACTAAAGCTCTGAACATACTTCAGTGTCCTTTTGTGGTTTTAAGTCAAATATCTGCTTTACTGAGAGAACACAGTCTCATGTTCATCTGGATTATTTTAGGAGCTCACCAGCCCATTCTGACACTTTACAACAAGGAATTACTCAACATCAAATAATCTAACATTCAGATTTAATTTATATAAATAATTACATGGAAAATCAATATAAAGTCAAAGTGCCTCACATAGAGGCAGAAAAGTGATTAAAAAAATATGAAAAGGTAACAATGACAATAATCATGGAGTTTTTACAAATATCCAGCAAAATAAATTAATGATCAGCAGATGTCTGTGTTCTTCATAGTGTTTCAGTGGAACAGTAATAACAGTAAAGATAATAATTATTATGATAGAAAGGATGTCAACATAGATTTGGAACTAATGCACATCAAAAATCCAAAGTAAAAGAAACAATAAAATCAAGATCCATCCATCCTCAACTGTTTGTCTGGGCTCAGGTCAGTCACCTTCTCTCCTCATTAATTAATCTCCTCTGTTAATGTTAAGTTTGTTAGATTCTTAAAATGATGCTTAATGTTTCATTTTGTCAGCCTCAAATGTGCAGCAGGGGTCATCAAACACATTTGTGCAAGGGACATTTTCATCTTGGCACATGTTCTGGAGGTCAGATAGCAAAGCTTCAATCTTAAATCAGACTTCAGTGTTCGGTTTATTTTTCCACTTGACCCTCTGTTTTGTCCCTTTGACCTGGTTTGAGTTTTCTCCCTTGTCCCACGACTGCCCCTCAAATTTACCCAGCGTGACCTGAAACTGTAGAGCAGAGTGCGGAACCACATGCTGCTTGGTCTCTTGATCTTCAGTGCAGCCCTGGCGGCCGTCTTGAACACCTCCGTCACACCATCGTTAAACTTGGCGGAGCACTCCAGGTAAGCGTACGCATTGATCCGCTGTGCCATCTCCTTCCCCTCGTCTGAACTCACCGGCTCCTGTAATTTATAAAACAAATAAAAGGAAGAAGAAGAGCAGTGATTGGGTTAAAGAAGAGGAAATGAAAAGATGTTTACTGAGATGATTAACCATGAAAATCTGATTCATGGCTGCTTAATAAAATGTTCATAAGTTAGATGTTTGACACTGAACATTTTTAATGTGTCATCATTTCCACAAATGTGTGACTTTTAAATCTGTAAGATTCCAGAGAAAAGCTGTTACATTTTAGAAACTAGGGATGCACATTGGCATCAATTTAAAGAGACTGTAAGGAGTTTCTAAGTAATTACAAAAAAGACTCATTTTTAGATATATGCCTGATGGAAATACACACTTTAAGATGAGTTTTATAGCATCAAAATAGGTTATCTATAAATGCTATTCCTTAGCCTTCCAGTCGGGTCGGACAGGGCTGGACTGGCCTGGATACTCAACTTCAGGAACAAGACAATTAAAACTAGAGCAAATTTATATTATTCAGACACGTCTTAGAGCACCGGGCTGTAAGTAGAGATATATAGCCGGCTACAAAACTACAATACTAAGTTTTCCAAAATTGCTTGTTGTCACACATCTAAAACTACCGCTACGTAACTAGAAAGAGATACATTACCTCATCGCTTTGCATCCTGTAAGTTGTTAAAAAAAGAAGTTGTAAAGCAATGCAGAGTTCTGAGGAAGGTCTGAGCTGCATTCATTAGCATCACAACAAACACACGCTTTGGATTGCACACATCTTTTGGTGCCTTCAAGTTGTAGTCAGAAGTAGGAACTTTGAGTTCCGAGTAGGAAACTGCAACTTGAACGCCCCCCGAAGTCTGAATTTCCTACTGAGAACTCAGTGAAACCTCACCACCGCCGAGTTGACAATTGAAGATGGATGACCCCAGTGTGAACAGTGTTTTAGCTCCTGTAATAATCCATTTATTTGCACTTCTGACTGGGGTGTGTCGCTCTAGATCAGCTGTTAGACTTACATTTACAAAAATGCTGCCATAGTGATAATCACATTCTTCATGTGATGCTTGTCAACAACAACACAGGGCGTGCTAACAACAGCTAACAATAGTCTGGTTGATCGGCATGTTTTTTTCCGACTTCAACTGGAATGCTGATAAGTTGGAGATGATGTCACTCTGGAGCGCAGCATTACAACGTGCTCATCAGTAGCAGAGTCCTAATGTCGCCGCAAATAGATTCTCCTCATAGCACCTTTAACATCCTTAGTGACTGATGTTTGTACCTTTTACTGACATCAGCAAATGAGTGTGGGGTGAATCAGATGTTTATTTGTTCCGTCACACCAGTTTGATGCCATCATGTTAAAGGGCTCTAATGTCGTAGACCAGTCGCAGGCGCAAGCGCACTTGCCCTGCACCGGCCTTCGCCGCACGGACAGAGAGGCAAACTCAAGGCGCAGAGGAGAGCATCCACGTCTCCTTCCCTGCCCCTCAGCACAAGTCCAAGAGAGGGAGGAGAAAAGGTGTGAGTGGGTTTAACACAGCCGAGTGCTGTCTACACCAATCAAATGACCGCCTCTCCTTGCCTTTAAATGCGCTGTGACCGAGGTGCAGCGTCTGATTGGTCTGAATGATCTCCGCCACCGCGGAAACAGTGTGCTGGAAAGACCCGGTAGCGGAGACGGTCAGAGCTGCTGTCACTTCAGCAACTGGGAGAACGGACTGACCATCAGGGCGCGCATCAGAGGCAACGAAGCGTGTCACCGTGTGGGCCAGCTCCCGGGACAGATGTAATCTGTTCCTTAATAGGAGTAAAGAATTAAGAGACAGTTACACAGCAGCTGGCTTATCCAATCATAATGCTTGTGATCAGTGGCGGCTGGCCAATAGAGGGCGCCAGGGCGCCGCCCCACCGTCATTACCGTCAACAGAATGAGACATTAAATAATAATAATAATAATATTAAAAAAGAAAGAAAAGATCTAATGTCCTGAACTGTATGTGTATATATATACTTGAATTTGCACGATGAATATTATATATTTCATGATGATAAAGTCATTTCGTTCATCTGCGTTATCTGATTGGTGACGTGTTTCCGCCCCGGGGCGCAGAAATCTTTGGCCATAGACCCTCGTTATAAATTGTACATGCGCAGTGGCTCCTCTTCAATACAAGAGATAGGACCATGTCGGGGCGCACCTTTCTTGCACCCAGAGCTGAATGCAGCTTGATCTGCATACCACCACCCTCCCGCCATGGAGCCTACGTCACAGCCGTCTGTTATAAAGTGCGGTTGATTGACAGGTCGAGCCGAGGGAGTAGGAGACGATCAGACGGAGACGTAAAATGGAGAGAGAAAACATAAATAACACAGTGAAGTCGCTCATAGCGTTACCTTTTGAGAGGAGAACGTATCAGGAGAAGGTGAATGTGAAAGAGCACGGACCTGATCAGCCTAACATCACGATCATTCAGCAGTCCAAAGATAGAGGGAGGCAATACACCCGCTCTTTTTCCCGGACCTGGTTCAGCAGCAAGGCTTGGCTAACGGCATGTAGTGAGGTTAATGCTTTATTCTGTTTTCCCTGCCTGCTTTTTCAAACGTCAGGATCTGACCCAGCATGGATAAAGACAGGTATTTCTGATTTAAAGCACTTTTCAGAAAAGGCAAAGAGGCATGAACAAACTGGGATCCACATGGAAAATGCACTGCGACTAGCTATGTTTGGAAAAATTAATATTTCATGTCAGCTTGATGAAGGCTACAGGATAGGGATCCGTAAACACAATGAAGAGGTTGACAAAAACAGGCACATCCTATCTAAAATAATAGATTGTGTCAAGTTCTGTGGTGCTTTTGAGCTTGCCCTCCGTGGCCATGAAGAAAGCGAGAGCTCCGAAAATCCTGGTGTGTTTAGAGGATTGGTGGATTTTGTAGCATCACTGGATACAGTTCTCCATGAGCACCTTCAGACTGCCACTGTGTTTAAGGGAACATCAAAGACTGTACAGAATGAACTCCTTGACTGTATGCTGTCAGTTTTGAGAGAGTGCGTCATTGGAGAAATCAGGAGTGCAGACTTTATCTCCATCCAGGCTGATGAAACCATGGATATTTCCACCCAGTGTCAGCTGGTGCTTATGATCCGCTACATTGACAAAGCCCATGATGTCCGAGAGAGGTTTTTTGAGTTCATGCCTCTTCAAAGTGCCACAGCTGATTCCATCGCCTCAGCACTTCTGGATAGGTTGAGCTCCATTCTCCCTGATGACCAGAAGAGCAAGCTCATTGCTCAAGCATACGATGGTGCAAGTGTCATGAGAGGAAACACAGGTGGTGTGCAGAAGAAGGTCCAGGATGTCTATGTGAATGCACATTATGTCCACTGCTACGCTCACCAACTTAACCTGATCATGCAGCAGGTGACTTCACATATTCCAAAAGTGAGGAATTTCTTCTCAGACCTGGCTGGATTCTCTGGCTTTTTTTCAAGATCTCCAAAGAGAACCAGTGTGCTTGATAGAGTGGTGGCCCACAGACTCCCAAGAGCAAGCACAGTGAGGTGGAACTTCCACAGCCGAGCTGTGAACACTGTTTTTGAGCACAAAGAAGACCTGCTCCAGTGTTTTGAAACCATCAGTGACTCAGGAGAGTTTGATCCTACAACTGTCAGAGAAGCTGGAGGGTTTGTGAGGCTCCTGGAGGATGACAGTTTCAGTTTCTTCCTGAAACTGTTCCACCTCATCATGCCTCATGTGGACATTCTGTACAGCCAGCTCCAGAAGCGGACCATTGACCCAGTGTTTGTTCAGGGAATCATGCAGCAGTTCACGGACAACATACAAAAGATCAGGTAAATTAATTTTTTTATGCTAAGCTGTTTAATATTACTGATATTGTGTTCATCTCTATGACATTTGAACAACTTAACATTTCTTATTATTTTACCAGGCCACTAAAGCTTAACTTTTCTCTCTGGTTGTGTTCAGAGATTCCCTCCCTACTCTCTGTGGAGAACACAGTGACAGCGTGTCTCAGCTGGCCAAGAAACGCCGCACACTGGGCCCAGGTGATCTTCAGAGGATAGCTACAGAGGTGAGTCAGAAGCTGAATGTGTGGTGAAAGTCTTTTGCAAAAGCTGAATGTGTGGTGGAAGTCTTTTGCAATCTTTTTTAATCATAGCAGTGCTATATTGTGAGAAAATGGAGAACACACCTGAGAATAGGCCCTATATACAGGGTTCCCATGCGTCCTGAAAAACCTGGAATATGATTACCTAATTTTCCAGTCATGGAAAACGTTTGGAAAATGAGGAAAAAAGTGAAATGTCCTGGAAAAGCTTAAATTGTCCTGGAAAATTAATTGCCTTCCTTCTAGCTTGAAACATAGGAAATGAAGTAAAAGTGTACTTGTAACTAATGTATAGGTGGGCAGAAAATGTGAGTAGGTAAAATAATGCAAGTTAAGGCATAAAATATAAAAACTCAAAACAGTGGGTACAAAAAGAAATAATAAAAAAATAACAAAATAAAATTTAGGCTAAATTAACATAAAAAAGAAGGGTAAATAAAGATTAATAAGTACATATACCCATAAATTTATAATCGCAAGACACATAAAAGCCAGACTAAACAGAGAGCTAACAGACAATGTTTGTGCTGGAGAGTTAGAAACAAAGAAATTCTAAGATCAATATGATCAATAGCTAGAGATATTGTTCATCAACCTCTAATCTTGTTTTTTAGAAGGCTAACTTGAATTGAAAACTGCCCACAGCAACAATGTAACTTCAGTTGGTTAAGTGACACTGGAAAATGTCCTGGAAAAGTCCTTGAAAATGATTTCTAGAAAAGAGTGGGAACCCTGAATATAATATAATAGTCTACTTTTATAAAGGTGCGGTTAATTTGCGTTGTTGCTATTAAATTAACACATATATTCATACAATACATAGTTTTTATATGTTAGTACTAAGTCATATATTGGAAAGATGACTTAAAGCCATCTCCGTATTGTAATAAATTAGTGCATTCTTTTTTTAGGTTTGTGACACTATCTTGGGCCATGCAAAAGAAAGATTTGCCTTCACAAAGCATCTGATCAGTGCTACACTGCTGCAGGCAGACAGATTCCAGCAGTACCACAGCCAGTTTCCTGAAGCAGCACTGAACACCACCATGGAGGCTTACCCACTGCTGAACTGAACTGAACTGGCTCTAATCTACAGCAATGATCAGTTCAGGAGCTGCAGTGGTGCCGTGGCTCTGTACCAGCTCTTCATGGGGAACAATCTTCAGGACACCTTTTCAGAGACTGTGGCTCTCCTGAAAATCCTCATCACAACTCCTATGACCACAGCTGAATCTGAGAGGTGCTTCTCAACCCTGAAGAGAATCAAGACCTTCCTCAGGAACACAATGTCACAGGATCGTCTGAATGCATTGGCCATGCTCTCTATGGAGAAAAATCTCATCAAAACCATCCCTGACTTCAACCACAGAGTCACTGAGAAATTTGCTTTGCTCAAGGAAAAAAGGGCAAAATTTATGTACAAAAAGTGAAACAATGCTGACAGTATAATGTTGCTTTTTTTGTTTTCCTTGCTGTAAATACACAGGTGTGAAGCCCTAGCACGATTGTTTGCTTATTAGTATACAGACGTGGACAAAATTGTTGGTACCCTTCCATTAAGGAGAGAAAAACCCACATTGTCACTGAAATAAGCTGAAACTGACAAAAGTAATAATAAATAAAAATTTACTGAAAATCAACTAATGAAAATCAGACTTTGCTTTTGAATTGTAGTCCAAACGAATTATTTTAAAAAACAAACTAATGAAACTGGTCTGGACAAAAATGATGGTACCCTTAACTTAATGTGTTGTTGCACAACCTTTTGAGTCAATCTCTGTAATCAGGTGATTTCTGTAACTCTCAGTGAGACTTCTGCACCTGTCCACAGGTATGTTGGCCCACTCCTCATGAGCAAACTGCTCCAGCTGTCTCAGGTTTGAAGGCTGTCTTCTCCAGATTGCATGTTTCAGCTCCTTCCACAAATGTTCAACAGGATTTAGATCAGGGATTATAGAAGGCCACTTCAGAATAGTCCAGTGTTTTGTTCTGAGTCATTCTTGGGTGTTTTTAGCTGTGTGTTTTGGCTCATTAGCCTGTTGGAGGACCCATGACCTGTGAGTGAGACCAAGCTTTCTGACACTGGGCAGCACATTTCACTCCTGAATGTCTTGATAGTCTTGAGATTTCATTGTACCTGCACAGATTCAAGACACCCTGTGTCAGATGCAGCAAAGCATCCCCAGAACATAACAGAGCCTCCTCCATGTTTCAGAGTAGGTACAGTGTTTTTTTTTTTCTTTCTATGATTCATTTTTTGTGTCTGTTAACATAGAGCTGATGTGACTTACCAAAAAGCTCAACTGTCCAAAGGACATTCTCCCAGAAGCTTTGTGACTTGTCAATATGCATTTTGGCAAATTCCAGTCTCACTTTTTTATGATTTGCTTATCAGTGATGTCCTCCATTAAGTCCACTTTGGCTCAAACAGTGGTGTGATCTGACTCTAGTGTACCTTGACCTTTTCAGCCTTTAAATAGGCAGACTGACTGATTACAAGCTTGGAGACACCTGTGATGACAATTACAGGACACACCTTAGTTTAACATGTCCCTATGGTCACACCATTTTCAATCCTTTGTAGGGATACCATCATTTTTGTCCAAGCAAGTTCCATTATGTTGTTTTTTAAAATATTTCTGCTGAACCAAAATTTAAAATCAATGTCTGATTTTCATTAGCTGATTTTCAGTAAATTATTATTTATTATTACTTTTGTTATTTTCAAGTTATTTCAGTGACCATGTGGGTTTTTCTTTCATTTAATGAAGGGTACCAACAATTTTGTCCACGTGTGTATGTCTGTTTTGGAGTCATGGCCCCCCCTGGATAAAACTCCACCAGCCGCCACTGCTTGTGATCCACCTGCACTCCTGGTTTGTCATCGCCAAATAGTAGAACCTTTAGTGATATACTGTATACTCTAGAGGTGTCTCCGCCTCATCCTCCTTACAATAATGGACTCCATCTTTTCAGATCACGTTAAAAATAAAGACTAAAACAGAGAAATATGGGAAATCACAAGTAAATCCTGAGTGACATACATTTATTTTCTCTTTTTTTTGTCAGTCTTTTTCTCCCTCTTTTCTTTTGATTTAATGAAATGAGAGAAGCCAGATATATCCTCAGTATCAGATGTTAGGGCTGTTTATTGTTGACTTGTAAGATGTGCATCAAACTTCCAGATGCAGTCAGGTTAAGTTTCCATTATGACAAACGGCTTTAATCTGACATCAGATGTGACGGGACAGTTAATATAGATACAAATGTATATGCTGGTTTAGATGGTGACATTAAATAGTGATTGCTGTGATTGTTTATTGCATTAAAATGTGCCTGACACTCTGGATACCTGCCTCTGAGGGTTTGGTGACGTGTGCGCACTTGTGCGCCTGTCACCAAATTACAGCTGCAGAGGGTGCGCTTCGCCCTACACTCTTTCGGAGTTGCTCTTTTAACCTGAAGGTCCGACATGACGAGCAACTTTCAGCGGTGAACTAGACACAACGAGACCACCAGGCTCTCTGCTCGGTTACAGATCAGCCTCACAGACAGACCGGGCACCGCCGAACAGTTTTCTGACCGATGCCGCCTCTGTCGTTGTCAATACTGATGAATTGAACCTTTTGATGGCAGGGGATCAGTTTAGCCGTGACTGTTTTATTGTGATTATGACGGAAATCTGGCTTTATCCGCTTTTTCTGACATGGCAGCTAAGCTAATTAGCTAGTGAGCTAACCATGCTAGCGTTAGCATAGCTCCTTGGAGCCCTATGGCGTCATCAGCATACTTATCCAAGGGAGAATTCAGCGTAGCTGGGGACCTTAATCAGTCTTTTTAAATAAGTTTGTGACATATGTGCAGGGTCCCACAAAATATTTTAATTTCCTCACGCACATTATCCCATGTTTGAAATAAAAAAGTGGTTCTACCTGAACTACAACCTGCTTCTGATACACTAATGAGGACTGAAAAGCAGATGTGACGTTCATTAATATCTATATACTTACATTTTTAAAAAGGTTATTTTTTATTTTGCAGGAATTTGCTGCAATTTTTGCACACCATTTTATTTTGTGCTTGAAAGCTGCAAAGAAAAAAAAATGCCTATGAAAATGTTATTTCAGTGTTTTTGTTGCTTTCCTCTCACAGTTATCTGTTTACAACTTTAAAAAAGTTGTTCTACCTTTACAATAATCTACCGTTAATTTTCATCAACACGAAGTACAACATACAGAGACACTATTTTTAAAGTTATATAATTAATGTCCCAGAAGTTCAATGCTTTTTTGCAAGGTATTGTACCTAAAATTTCCTCACTGGTGTAAAGTTAAACAAATACTGAAGGACCAAAACTATACAATGTTCTGCCTGGAATTCATTTATTCGTTGTTGTATTTTGGGACCAATTTTTTCAAAATTAATTTTATATATGTATTTTAAATTAATCAGCCGATTAATCGGTAATCTGTATTTTTTTTCTGCCAAATATTGGTATCGGCATCAGCCTTATAAAAACCAGATCGGTCGGGCCCTAATACACGGTATGACTAAAAAATCTGGATAATCACACATTTAAAGCACATTTAGCTCCTGATGTACAACCATCCACACACTCAAACATCTGAAGACATCCAGACCAGCTCCAGAGACCCAAAGCCTCACTGACCTGCTTCATCTTAGCCAGCTCTCTGCGTGTGTCCTCATCGTTTCTCAGGTCTTTCTTGGTTCCTACGAGGATTATGGGCACTTTGGGGCAGAAGTGTTTCACCTCAGGAGCCCACTTCTCTGGGATGTTCTCTGCAGCAGAGACGTGATATGAATCTTCAGTATGGATTAATGCAAACATGATATTCATTAAAAATAAAAACAAGACAGCAGTCTCACCCAAACTGTCGGGGCTGTCGATGGAGAAACACATGAGGACGACGTCTGTGTCGGGATAGGAGAGCGGCCTCAGCCTGTTGTAGTTCTGCTGACCTGCTGTGTCCCAGAGAGCCAGCTCCACCTACAACAACAACAACACAGTGCAGTAAGAGTCTTTTTTACCAACAATTAATCCACAGTTTTAATCACCTCTGCTTGCTGTGTCAGGATTTTTGGATCCTTGTAATGACTGCCTGAGATGAGTAACCTGACATTACAGATGGACAGCTCCATATTGGAAATATTTCAATAATCCATCTGGGAGGAGCCCTGTGAAAATGTTTTCAGGGGCAGAACCTTCAAAAACAACAGCAGCTTGTGATTGGACGATCATTTGACTCATCACACTCATCACAGACCAATCCATATCAAGCAGCATGCTATGACCTAGCATATGTAGCAGCCAAACGTTGCGGCTAGCAGCTAACCTTTAGCCGCTACGGCAAACAGCTTAAAAGGGTAAACAACAGTTAATGGCTGTTAGCCATAGTGGCTGACTGTTGTTAGCAGCCAACTGTTGTCAGCCGCTATGGATAATGGCTAACGGCCATTAACTGTTGTTTGCCCTTGTTAGCCGTTAGCCTTAGTGGCTAATGGCAGTTATCTGATAGCTTAACAACCTTAAGCAATAGTTTCACATTAAATTATACTACATAGATGTATCATTTAAAGCTGGGGTTGGTAATTTTGGAAAAGTAGCATGAATTTGAATGTAGCATCTCCTCAGGACTCTGTCTAGCCCCTACCATCCCACCAAGAAAACACCAAAACATTATCATAGTAAAGTTAAAAAACAAACATGGAGCACATCCTCAGATGTTTCTATACACTTTGGTAAGAAAGTAGAATGAATAAATGTAATTATTCATTAAATTAATTCAATTGTCCATTCTAACATGAGGTGAATATAAACATTAATGTTATTTCTAATGTTTGTATGTGCTTTGTTTTATTTAGTTTGTCCTATTTTAATTTTCTGTGTCTTTGTTAGAAGTTAACCAGTTAAGATATCAGAGGAAATATGTTTTGTGCACTCAGTCATAGTTTTATTCAGGAACAGTGTGTTTGATTAAATTATTATAAAATACTAAATATTGTACATGATTATACATCAACACAATTTTCATGAAAATGTGTGTTTTGACACTAAAATTTTGCTTAAGCACAAAATGTGGAGTTGAGAATCGACAAAGAAATCATTGAAGAATTGGATCAATAAGCAGAATCTTAATTATCACTTCTATCAGTAAAACTTAAAATTTTCTCTTCCTTAACAAAATATGAACCACGTTTAGGAACATCACCTCTCTGATATGTCATTACTCCTTCACTCTGTGTCCAAGACCTGCTATAAAAATGAAAAAATCTGACCTGTATTCCGTCCACCTCAATGTCTGCAACGTAGTTTTCAAACACTGTGGGCATATACACTTCAGGGAACTGATCTTTGCTGAACGTGATGAGGAGGCTTCTTTGTCCAGTCCCGCCATCACCAACAACCAACAGTTTTCTTCTGACCGGAGCCATCTAAAGAAAAAATAAAAGAATATTAAAGTACACTGATTCTCACTCCGGTGCATCACTGATGTTCATCTCTTTATGACCACAGTGGACACAGAGAACAGAGAACCAGATCATCTCAAACTGGTTTCTCCAACAAGACGATGTCTTCCCTGTACTGCAGTGGCCTCCACAGTCACCAGATCTCAGTCAAATAGAGCAGAGACTCCTAAACCCACCTCTGATTTTAATGTAAAATGCTGAGGTCATACAGAAACATCATTTTTAATGTTTGCATTTATAAATTACTGACAGAATGGGCTTAAACAAAAGTTTCTACCTCATCTGTCACTGGATGAGAGGCGGGGCACACCTTGAACAGGCCACCAGCCAATCACAGGGTTGCATAAAGAGACCAACCATTCACGCTCACACTCATACTGACGAGCATGTTAGAGTCACCAGTGAACCTAATAAGTGTATTGTTGATCTTTACCTAGAGCTTTAAGTCATCCTACCACAGTCCTCACATTGGTTCAGAAAGTTAGTAACATGTAAAGTTTTCTCTTCCAGCGAGTAACAAACGAGTCCCTCCAGACCTACGGTCACAGAAACAGAACACACAGGCAAACACTGAGCTAACAACTGACAGCTGACGTTTGAAAAAGGATATATGTGAGAAGAAACATGATCAGACTGTACCTGATCAGTCCACATGGTTCCTGTTGTCGTCCCAACAGACAAACCTCTAAGCTCACATCTCTAGTGCAAATCACCACAGAAGAAGGTCAACAAAACGAAGCCTCTATGTGCTGAAGAAGAGAGTTAATCTGATGACTGTAGGCAGAGGCAGGCTAACACTACCCATTGACTCCTGATGTTTGAGCTAAGCTAACTAGCGGTGGGCGAGTTTGCCTGTCTCTTATTTGTTACCTCAGGCACAGACGAAAGAATGGAGTCTATCTGCTTGTCATGGACAAAGTTATGCTGCGTTCCATTAACCTCAGAACTGGGCGTGACATCATCTCCGACTTATCTGCATTCCAGTTGAAGTCGGAAAAAACATGCTGATCTACCAGGCTTTTGTTAGCCGTTGTTAGCACGCCCTGCGTTGTTGTTCACAAGCATCACATGAGGAATGTGATTATCACTATGGCAGCATTTTTGTAAATATAAGTCTAACAATACTATGTATACAGCTGATCTAGAGCAACACACCCCAGTCAGAAGTGCAAATAAATGGATTATTACAGGAGCTAAATAACTGTTCACACTGGGGTCATCCATCTTCCATTGTCAACTCGGAGGTGGCGAGGTCTTCCCGAGTTCCGAGTAGGATATTCCGACCTCGGGGGGCGTTCCAGATAAAATTTCCTACTCGGAAGTGGGAAATTCCGACCTCCGACTACAACTGGAACGCACCACTAGCCTATTGTGTTCACATTTAAATTATTATTTTTCATTATGAATCAAACATGATCACACTTATATTTACACGTAAACACCCAGAGAAAATCCCTCCAGCCTCTCATATGTTGGAAACAAACAGCTTTAAGTTCACAGACTCCGGTGAAAACAGAAGTGCTTCAGTCTTGTCGACGTTGTACTATAACTTCACTTCCTCTAAAAGTTTACAATCTAATGTTAGCAGATACTGAGCCTGTGTGCTCTCCTTAATGTAAAAGAACTAACCTGACTCTGTATTATTATTTTCTTCTCAGTAATAATAACAATATTAATAAAAGTTAAAATAGTAATCAAAGATAAATAAACATAAGGGACAAGAGAAACTACTTCCGCCTTCACCGACCTTTACAGTCTGAATTACTCAATGTTTGGACATTATTTTATTTCCCCACTCAGACAGTTTCACAGTTTGACACCACACACAGACACACAAAATCTTTTCCTGTAATAACAAATAAACTAACCTGACCCTTTATCATTTCTTTGTCAGTCTTATTAAGCTGATATTCACAGAAGTAAAGGAGCTCACCTGTCAGCAGCAGCTCAAAGTTCAGAGTTTCTCACCTTTCCTGAGACTTTCCTCTTGGATCTTACAGTCAGATTGGACACGCCCACTTCTCAGACTTTCAGCCAATAGGAGGAGTCAAAGTTATGAGTGGTAGGTTAGCTAATCAGCGTTACACCTGCATATCCACACATCTCCCTCTTTCTGTTTCACTTCCTAAGACTGTTCACTTTGGAGAGAAGCAGCCTAAAAATAAAAGTATTTTATTTTACACCAAACCTTCTGCTTTATGTTCAAACTGCTGAAGGTGCAATAAATGTCTCCCAGGTTTATATCTTCACTTTTATGACTGCTAGAGTTTGTTCACAGTCACAAATGTTAACAATAAAGCACTCAGAGAGCACAGACCTCTACCAAGCAGCTCAGCTCCTGCAGCGGCTTTTCCACAAACCCTGTAAAAGATCCAGAACAGAACCATGATCCAGACCAAACTCAGCACAGACATGGAGGCTGTTATCCTGCATGAACACAAGTTTAGGGAACTTCATGTAATATTTTGATTTTATACAAATTATTGAATATCAACAATGGGCTTTCCCAATACAAACTTAAATGATTTTTGTTACATCAGTCTGGATCAGATTCAAATGAAATTTACCCTGATGACGGAGACATGGACCCCATATTTTCCTGTTGAATTGGAAGTGAATATGTTAAGAAATGGCAACAATATGATTTTTTAAAACTCTGCCCAGTGTTAACTTATGGGATTTTTGGAAATTTTGGGATTGTTTTGCATCAAGACAAATATATGCATCACCACCAAAATCTAATCATGTCTAAGTTTGGTCATTATCAACATCTCCTGAAAATTTAAGCAAAATCTGTCCAGGAGTTTTTGTGTAATCTTGCTAATAAACAAATAAACAGAAGGACAAACAGAGATTGGTAAAATCATCAAATAAAAAGCAGAGGAGCCCTGATGGTGCTGTGTAAGGCTCTCTACCCCATGAGGGTCCAGTCCAGTCTGGGTCTGGGTCTACTCTGTGCCATATTGTCAACAACTCTAACATCTATGCTCTGCAGTGGGCTTGTTGCTCCATCCAAACTGACTTAAAATGAAGAATCAATGACAGGACGTCATGCTCGTAGGTCTTAATGGTGGGACGTCTTTATGGTGTGGTCCTCTCTCAGAGGTACAGCGTGATGCAGAGATTCTGTGACCCTCCTCTGATGTGGATGGAGAGAGCTGAGGTACGATGTCCATGTGAACAGTTACACCGTGAGTGAGAGCGCTGAGGTCGGCATGTGGCTGGCACGACGCTCACAGATGAAGCAGACGTACCCGGGGATGCTGGACCACGTGGTCAGTTCAGATTAAAAACAGATTATAGAATTTCTGATACTTTACTTTATCAACTGCTAAAACAAATTTATTTTAATGATCTGTGGCATCAACAGCACTAAAGCTCTGAACATACTTCAGTGTCCTTTTGTGGTTTTAAGTCAAATCAAAGCTGCAAGCAGCGTTGGACCGGTCCTCGTTCTGACGCAGGTCCCCATTGCCCCATTGACCTCCATTTTGAGGGTTTCATCCATTTTTATCCCTTTATACGGCTCTAAGTTAGACTGATATGTGTTTCTACAGCTCTGTCAGGTGCCTCAGTCATTCTTTTGCTTCTCCTTCAGTCACATGATCAGCTGTGGACAGCAAAGACAGAGAAGAGTGACATCACTTTGACTTTTGACCAAATCGCTCTGAGATTGAGTGGCAACTTGTAAAAAAAACATCGCCTCACAGATGCCACAATTTTGACTCAATCTCTCTAAAAGTTAGATATTTTAACAGTACATTTTGTCAAAATCCAGTCATGTAATTTATAGAGCTGTGTTTTGTTTCGTTTTTTCTGTTGAGGCCTAACTGACACAGGATGTCTCTTGCTGTGCCATTGTTCCCCATTCATTTGAATGGGAGGAGCTGTGAGGGCTGTTACTGAGTTCACTGACTTTGAGGGCTTGTCATTTGGAAACCGTTTAAGAAACAACAAATCCCTTCTTAAATTTTTATCATCCATGTCTCCTCTATCATTGGTCCGCATTTCAAGCTGATACCATTTACGGCGTAGGAGGACATAATTTTTTCTCAGAGACTTTTATTTTTACTATTCTTCTACTTTGAAAGGCAAATTGCCGACTTCCTGTTTGAGATAGGTCAGGGGTGTCAGTGCGTGATTTGTGGGTCTGGGTGAGATGAACATTTTGACGTTGGTTTCATCTCTCTACTACATTCCTAGTGGACGTTAAAGCTAATTAAGGGGTGTTAGTCCATAAGTGGCACTAGAGAGCACATTTTGGCATGTTGGGGGTTATTTTATTCATTTTATCAAATTTCACGCCATACCCAAAGTACTTGCCAGTTTTGGTGAGTTTTTGAGCATGTTTAGGGGGTCAAATTAAGGTTCAATGACCGGGTGGGCGTAATAATAAGAAAGAAAGAAACGCTACAGGAACAATAGGGTTCGAGCAAGGACCCTTAATATCTGCTTTACTGAGAGAACACAGTCTCATGTTCATCTGCATTATTTTCAGGAGCTCACCAGTCCATTCTGACACTTTACAACAAGGACTGACTCAATATCAAACAATCAACCATTCAAATTTAATTTATATAAATAGTTACATGGAAAATCAATATAAAGTCAAAGTGCCTCACAGAGAGGCAGAAAAGTGATTAAAAAAAGATGAAAAGGTAACAATGACAATAATCATGGAGTTTTTACAAATATCCAGTAAAATAAATTAATGATCAGCAGATGTCTGTGTACTTCTTAGTGTTTCAGTGAAACAGTAATAACAGTAAAGACAATAATTATTATGACGGATAGAATGTCAAGATAGATTTGGAACTAATACACATCAAAATAGCCAAAGTAAAAGAAACAATAAAATCAAAATCCATCCATCCTTAACTGTTTGTCTGGGCTTCGGTCACCTGACCTTCTCTCTAAGGCTGAAAATTTCAGAAAACTCCTCATTCCTGATCAAACCTCTGTTTTCTCTGTTAATGTTAAGTTTATTAGATTTATAAAATGATGCTTCTTCTGACATTTTGCCTGCCTCACATGTGCAGCAGGGGTCATCAACCACATTTGTACAAGGATAGCAAACAGGATAGCAAAGCTTCAATCTTTAATCAGACTTCAGCGTCCAGTCTATTTTTCCATCTGACCCTCTGTTTTGTCCCTTTGGCCTGGTTTGAGTTTTCTCCCACGTCAGGTTTACCCCGAGTGACCTGAAACTCTAGAGCAGAGCGCAGCCACACATTTTGCTCGGTCTCTCAAACCCCAGTGCAGCCCTGGTGGCCACCTCGAACACCTCCCTCACGCCATCATTAAACTTGGCGGAGCACTCCAGGTAAGTGTATGCATTGATTTGGCACACCATCTCCAGGCCCTCGTCTGAACTCACTGGCACCTGTAGTTTATAAAACAAAACAAAAAGAAGAAAAAGAAGAGAAACAATTACAATACCCAAAACCAGTGAAGTTGGCACGTTGTGTAAATCGTAAATAAAAACAGAATACAATGATTTCCAAATCCCTTTCAACTTATATTCAATTGAATACTCAGCAAAGACAAGATACTTAACGTTCAAACTGGTAAACTTTATTTTTTGCAAATATTTGCTCATCTGGAATTTGATGCCTGCAACATGTTTCAAAAAAGCTGGCACAAGTGGCAAAAAAGACTGAGAAAGTTGAGGAATGCTCATCAAACACTTATTTGGAACATCCCACAGGTGAACAGGCTAATTGGGAACAGGTGGGTGCCATGATTGGGTATAAAAGCAGCTTCCCTGAAATGCTCAGTCATTCACAAACAAGGATGGGGCGAGGGTCACCACTTTGTGAACAAATGTGTGAGCAAATTGTCCAACAGTTTAAGAACAACATTTCTCAACCAGCTATTGCAAGAAATTTAGGGATTTCATCATCTACGGTCTGTAATATCATCAAAAGGTTCAGAGAATCTGGAGAAATTACTGCACGTAAGCAGCAAGGCTGAAAACCAACACTGACTAGCGGTGACCTTCGATCCCTCAGGTGGTACTGCATCAAAAACTGGCATCACTGTGTAAAGGATATCACCACATGGGCTCAGGACCACTTCAGAAAACCACTGTCAGTAACTACAGTTCGTCTACATCTGTAAGTGCAAGTTAAAACTCTACTATGCAAAGCCAAAGCCATTTATCAACAACACCCAGAAACACCACCGGCTTCACTGGGCCCGAGCTCATCTAAGATGGACTGATGCAAAGTGGAAAAGTGTTCTGCGGTCTGATGAGTCCCCATTTACAATTGTTTTGGAAACTGTGGTCGTCGTGTCCTCTGGACCAAAGAGGAAAAGAACCATCTGGACTGTTATAGGCGCAAAGTTCAAAAGTCAGCATCTGTGATGGTATGGGGGTGTATTAGTGCCCAAGGCATGGGTAACTTACACATCTGTGAAGGCACCATTAATGCTGAAAGGTACATACAGGTTTTGAAGCAACATATGTTGCCATCCAAGCAACGTCTTTTTCATGGACGCCCCTGCGTATTTCAGCAAGACAATGCCAAGCCACATTCTGCACGTGTTACAACAGCGTGGCTTCGTAGTAAAAGAGTACGGGTACTAGACTGGCCTGCCTGTAGTCCAGACCTGTCCCCCATTGAAAATGTGTGGCGCATTATGAAGCGTAAAATACAACAACGGAGACCCCGGACTGTTGAACAACTTAAGCTGTACATCAAGCAAGAATGGGAAAGAATTCCACCAGAAAAGCTTCAAAAATTGGTCTCCTCAGTTCCCAAACGTTTACTGAGTGTTGTTAAAAGGAAAGGCGATGTAACACAGTGGTAAAAATGACCCTGTGACAACTTTTTTGCAACGTGTTGCTGCCATTAAATTCTAAGTTGATGATTATTTGCAAAAGAAAGTTTCTCAGTTCGAACATTAAATATCTTGTCTTTGCAGTGTATTCAATTGCATATAAATTGAAAAGGATTTGCAAATCATTGTATTCTGTTTTTATTTACAATTTACACAACGTGCCAACTTCACTGGTTTTGGGTATTGTAGATTAAAAAGGAAGCAATGAAAACATATGTACAGGGATGATTAACTATGAAAATTTGATTGATCTGCTGAATTACAAAATGTTCACGAGTTAGACACCAGGGAGATTCCTGTTCCGGGGCTCCCTTCAACCTTGGAGAAGCAGCAGCTATACACTTAGTTCCTCCTGAATGACCGAGCTTCTCATCCTATCTCTAAGGGAGAGCTGGACACCATGGGGAGGAAACTAATTTTGACCACTTGTACCTGCAATCTTGTTTTTTCGGTCACTACCCACAGCCTGTGACCTTAGGTGAGGGTAGGAACGAAGACTGAGGGGCCGTTTACATGGAAACTCCTGACTTGAAAACGCAAAGATTCTTCCTTTGCGTTTTCAAATTCTTCTGTGTTTAGATGACAACACTGGAGACAAGTTAATCCCATGTAAATCCGCTGCAGTGTGCATGCCGGTTCAGTAGATGGCGGTGTAGGTCTGCAGAGAGGCAGCGCTGCTACAACACACGAACGAAGACGAAAAACTTTCACAAGCAACAATGGCGAATAGACGCACAGAGAAGTAGGAGTTTCTTTTCTGGACAACAAATCAGTCCGGACAACAAATCTGTCTGGATAGTTTTTTCTGGATAACAAACCGAGCACGGTAAGACGCTCACACGTTAGACCCTGGACGGCCGAAGCCGCTGTTGTTCCTGGTATGAGTGCACAGCCTTCATGTGAATGAGCACTGCTCATGTCCTGACGGCAGCGTTTCACCCTGAAATGCTCTGATACGCGTTTACACGGAGCTGCATGGAAAGCGGATTCAAACCTTTCCACTCTGGAGCCTGTTTTCAAAAGTTTGCATTTTCAGTAAAAACTCAACATGTTCCAGTGTAAAAGAAAGGCCAAAACGCAATGAGAACATATCAGATTTGAGCGTTTTTCTGCATCATGTAAACGGTCCCTGAGTGGCAAACTGAGAGCTTTTAGTTTGGTTCCCTCTTCACCATGACGGACCATAAGGACCGTTTGAATGTAACCAATAGCACATGTTTACTAGTTGTAATTAAGTTGCAGATATCTACAATGACCATTTCCTCTAGTGAAAAATAAATAGTAGATATCTTTAATTAGAATAGTTACTAGTGAAAATTACATTGTGGATATGTCGGCTTGGAATTCTAACATGAAAAAAAAATTACTGATATCTACAATTGCTATTACCGCTAATGCTTAAATGTTAAAAGGGTTTGCTTAGTTACAATGGTGCAGTGGTAATGGAATCTGGACTTAACGGTGTGCAGGCTCCAGAGACCCAAAGACTCACTGACCTGCTTCATCTTGGCCAGCTCTCGGCGTGTGTCCTCATCGTTTCGCAGTTCTTTCTTGGTTCCTACGAGGATTATGGGAACGTCAGGGCAGAACTTTTTCACCTCAGGAGCCCACTTCTCTGGGATGTTCTCTGCAGCAGAGACAGGGTATGAATCTTCAGGATGGATTACTGCAAATGATATTAATTTAAAATAAAAACAAGACAGAAATCTCACTCAAACTGCCGGGGTTGCCGATGGAAAAACACATGAGGATGACGTCTGTTTGGGGATAGGAGAGCGGCCTCAGCCTGACGTAGTCCTCCTGACCTGATGTGTCAAAGAGACACAGATACACCTACAACAACAACAACAACACAGGTAACTCTTAAAGACGGAGCACAGCATTGGCTTTGAGGATGATTTGTGAACAGTAGGAGAGAACCCAGAGATTATACTGAAATACGAGAATTACTTTGATAAAGTTTTACTCATGTTAAGGTGATACTACCACTCTAAAAACCAACGAAAGTAAAGAAGCACAATATTCATATACAGTCCTGCTCTGTATTATTGGCACCCCTTCATTATTTGTATTACTTTAACAATATCTTCAGAAAAAGCTTGATACACTTATAGCTCGTTCTTTGGATTATTTACTCTGCACCACATAAGATGGGTGACCTCCACAAGACACATTTAATTTTTACGTATTATTATTTTTACATAGTATATAATGGCTGGTTTTTTTATCTCTAACAGTGCAATACCCTTCATTCTATGTAAATATTTTGTCAATAGTCATAGGTCGCTTTTAACTGACAGTGTTAATCGATATTTCTTGCATAGCCCTTGTATTCATATTTGTTTTTTATACTATTTATTCTGGCCCTAATAACATTCATATTTTTATACACTTATTCATTAACAATATCACAGTGTGTTGTTACAATCCAGGAAGCCGATGAAACGAAATTTCATTCCAAGTGCACTGCTGTGTAATTTGTATGATGACAATAAAGGAAGTCACAGTCTAAGTGACGTTTCTGTTTTTTAGGATTCTAAGACTGCACCGAAGAGTGTGCCTGGTTTAGCTGCAAGAGTTACATTTAATTCAGTTTAATGAAAATGTACGCTGAGTTAAAACAAATGTTGATTATTTTAATTAATGAATTTATGAAATTTCTCTTATTTTGTATAGAAAACATATCGAACCGTGACAGAAACATATCAAACCGAACTGTGAATTTTGTGTATCGTTTCACCCCTAGTTAGTACTCCGTTGTTTTTTCAAAGAACTGCTATAAATATGAAAATTATATTCATCTGACCTGTTTGCCATCCACCGTGAATTCTGTTGAGTAATTGTCAAACACTGTGGGCGTATACTCTTCAGGGAACTGATTAGTGGTGAACGCGATGAGGAGGTCAGTTTTTCCGCTCACATTATCACCAACAACCATTAGCTTGGTTTGGGTCAGAGCCATCTAAAGAAATGATAAAAGAATATTAAATTAAACTGATTACGCTGATTTTCACTCCAGTGCGTCACTGATGTCCATCTCTTCATGACCACAGTGGTCTTCTGTTGGAGAACAACACGCCATGACATTAAACTCACATCATTTCAAATTGATTTCTCCAACGACAGAAAAACATCGAAGCTCACATCTCTAGAGCAAATCACCACAGAAGATCAACAAAACGAAGCCTCTATCTATGAGCAGAAGAAAACACCATGATATAAGATAACCTCACATACGGCAGTATAAAAAAATGAGTCAAAACAAGTACATGAGACTGTTTAGAGCTGCACAGGAGTTTATCTGATGACTATAGGCAGAGGCAGGCTAACACTACCCATTGACTCTCTATGTTTGAGCTAAGCTAACTAGTGGTGTGCGAGCTTTGCCCGTCTCTTATTTGTTACTGCAGGCACAGATGAAAGAATGAAGTCTATCTGCTTGTCATGGACAAAGCTGTAAGTTTACAGACTCCAGTGAAAACAGAAGTGCTTCAGCCCTGTCGACGTTGCATTAGAACTTCACTTCCTCTAAAATAGTTTACCATGAACGTTAGCAGATACTGAGCCTGTGTGCTCTCCTTACTGTGAATTAATATCTGTAACAACAGATAAACTAACCTGACTCTGTATTATTTCTTTAAGTTAATGATAATCATACCAACAATTAAAATAGTAATCAGAGAAAAATAAACGTAAGGAACAAGAGAAACTACCCTCACATGGTCTGAACTACTCAGTGTTTGGACATTGTTTAATTTCCACACACAGACACACAAAAGTTTTTCCTGTAATAACAAATAAACTAACCTGACCCTTTATCATTTCTTTGTCAGTCTTATTAAGCTGATATTCACATAAGTAAAGGAGCTCACCTGTCAGCAGCAGCTCAAAGTTCAGAGTTTCTCGCCTTTCCTGAGACTTTCCTCTTGGATCTTACAGTCAGATTGGACACGCCCACTTCTCAGACTTTCAGCCAATAGGAGGAGTCAAAGTTATGAGTGGTAGGTTAGCTAATCAGCGTTACGCCAGCATATCCACACATCTCCCTCTTTCTGTTTCACTTCCTAAGACTGTTCACTTTGGAGTGAAGCAGCCTAAAAATAAAAGTATTTTATTTCACACCAAACCTTCTGCTTTATGTTCAAACTGCTGAAGGTGTAATAAATGTCTCCCAGGTTTATATCTTCACTTTGATGACTGCTAGAGTTTGTTCACAATCATAAATGTTAACAATAAAGCACTCAGAGAGCACAGACCTCTGCCAAGCAGCTCAGTTCCTGCAGTGGCTTTTCCACAAACCCTGTAAAAGATCCAGAACAGAACCATGATCCAGACCAAACTCAGCACAGACATGGAGGCTGTTATCCTGCATGAACACAAGTTTCGGGAACATCACCTATTAATTAATTTTATATTACTGAATGTTGTCAGTGGGATTTTCCATTAAGGAAAACTTAAATGTCTTTTTTGTGACATCAGTCTGGATCAGATTCAGATGAACTTTACCTTGATGACAGAGACATAGACCCCATATTTTCCTGATAAATTGGAAGTGATTTGCTAAGAAATGGCAAAGATATGATTTTTTAAAGCTCCACCCAGTGTTAACTGATGGAATTTTTGGAAATTTTGGGATTATCTTGCATCCAGACTGTTATATGTATCACCACCAAAATCTAATCATGTCTAAGTTTGGTCATTATCAAGATCTCCTGAAAATTTAAGCAAAATCTGTCCAGGAGTTTTTGTGTAATCTCGCTAACAAACAAATAAACAGAAGGACAAATAAACATACACCGACAAAAACATCAAATAAAAAACAGAGGAGCCCTGATGGAGCTATGTAAGGCTCTCTACCCCATGAGGGTCCAGTCCAGTCTGGGTCTGGGTCTACTCTGTGCCATATTGTCAACAACTCTAACATCTATGCTCTGCAGTGGGCTTGTTGCTCCATCCAAACTGGCTTAAAATGAAGAATCAATGACAGGACGTCATGCTCGTAGGTCTTAATGGTGGGACGTCTTTATGGTGTGGTCCTCTCTCAGAGGTACAGCGTGATGCAGAGATTCTGTGACCCTCCTCTGATGTGGATGGAGAGAGCTGAGGTACGATGTCCATGTGAACAGTTACACCGTGAGTGAGAGCGCTGAGGTCGGCATGTGGCTCACACGGCGCTCACAGATGAAGCAGACGTACCCGGGGATGCTGGACCACGTGGTCAGTTCAGATTAAAAACAGATGATAGAATTTCTGATACTTTACTTTATCAACTGCTAAAACAAATTTATTTTAATGATCTGTGGCTTCAACAGCACTAAAGCTCTGAACATACTTCAGTGTCCTTTTGTGGTTTTAAGTCAAATATCTGCTTTACTGAGAGAACACAGTCTCATGTTCATCTGGATTATTTTAGGAGCTCACCAGCCCATTCTGACACTTTACAACAAGGAATTACTCAACATCAAATAATCAACCATTCAACATTAATTTATATAAATAAATACATGGAAAATCAATATAAAGTCAAAGTGCCTCACAGAGAGGCAGAAAAGTGATTAAAAAAAGATGAAAAGGTAACAATGACAATAATCATGGAGTTTTTACAAATATCCAGCAAAATAAATTAATGATCAGCAGATGTCTGTGTACTTCATAGTATTTCAGTGGAACAGTAAAGATAATAATTATTATGATAGAAAGGATGTCAATATAGATTTTGAACTAATGCACTTCAAATTATTCAAAGTAAAAGAAACAATAAAATCAAGATCCATCCATCCTCAACTGTTTGTCTGGGCTCAGGTCAGTCACCTTCTCTCCTCATTCCTGATCAAACCTCTGTTTTCTCTGTTAATGTTAAGTTTGTTAGATTCTTAAAATGATGCTTAATCTGTCATTTTGTAGGCCTCACATGTGCAGCAGGGGTCATCAAACACATTTGTGCAAGGGACATTTTTTTCTTGGCACATGTTCTGGAGGTCAGATAGCAAAGCTTCAATCTTAAATCAGACTTCAGTGTTCAGTCTATTTTCCATCTGACCCTCTGTTTTGTCCCTTTGACCTGGTTTGAGTTTTCTCCTTCGTCCCACGACTGGCCCTCAAATTTACCCTGAGTGACCTGAAACTCTAGAGCACAGCACAGACTCTCTTTTTTCTTGGTCTGTTGAACTCCAGTGCAGCCCTGGCGGCCATCTCGAACACCTCCTTCAAGCCATCGTTAAACTTGGCGGAGCACTCCAGGTAAGCGTACGCATTGATCCGCTGTGCCATCTCCTTCCCCTCATCTGAACTCACCGGCTCCTGTAATTTATAAAACAAACAAAAGGAAGAAGACGAGCAGTGATTGGGTTAAAGAAGAGATAATGACATGATATTTACTGAGTTGATTAAACATGAAAATTTGATTCACTGCTGCTTAATAAAATGTTCATAAGTTAGATGTTTGACTCTGAACATTTTTAATGTGTAATCATTTCCACAAATGTGTGACTTTTAAATCTGTAAGATTCCAGAGCAAAGCTGTTAGATTTTAGAAACTAGGGATGCACATCAGCATCAATTTAAAATCCTTAGTGACTAATATATGTACCTTTTACTGACATCAGCAAATGATTTAATCCTTAAAAGTGGAGACACATATACGGTATGGCCCGACTGATTTATTGGCTGGCCGATTAAATCAGCCGATTATTGCCTTTTGGACAGTGTTCAACATCAGCCAGAGTTTTGCCGATGTAACGCCGATATATTCTTAATTTCTCATAAACAGTAAACGTTGTTTGGTGTCAAAGCTGCACAGAGTGATGGCGTTGTTGAACATGGCGATGTGGGTTGTTGAGCTCTCTGCTGATGCTGTGTGTATAGATGACTCGTCTACACTCACATACAGTTGATCTTTTAAGCCTGAAGGTCCGACATTACGAGCAACTTTAAGCGGTGCACTATGTCCCACTGTCGTGGACACAGAGAGGCCACCGGGCTCTCTGCTCGGTTACAGATCAGCCTCACAGACAGACCGGGCACCGCCAAACAGTTTTCTGACCGACACCACCTCTGTCATTGTCAGTACTGATGAATAGGACCCTCTGATGGCAGAGGATCAGCTTAGCCATGACTGTTTTATTGTGATTATGATGGAAATCCATCTTTATCCGCTTGTTCCCGACACGGCAGCAAAGCTAACTATGCTAGCATTAGCATAGCTCCTTGGAGCCCTATGGCGTCATCAGCAGACTCATCCAGGTGTCATAGTCTGAGTCTCAGCCTCAGCCTCAATCTCCAGTCTGCCTCTCCACTGCTGCAGCATAATTAACCCAAACTCACCTCACCTGTGTTCCTGCTCACACCTGCACCTCGTCTGCTGCAATCAGGCCACCTACAAAAACCCCAGCTCCACACTCAGTCAGTGTCAGACTGTCTTCGCACTCATGCTGAGCACTCCTGACCTCACCAGTTCCCGACAAGTTTCGTCCCCCTCTTAATTTTCATCAACATGAAATACAACATACAGAGTGACTCTTTTTTAAGGTTATATAATGAATATTCCAGAAGTTCAATGCTTTATTGAAAGGTATTGTACTTAAAATTACCTCACTGGTGTAAAGTTAAACAAATACTGAAGGACCAAAACTTTACAATGTTCTGCCTGGAATTCATTTATTCGTTGTTGTATTTTGGGACCAATTTTTCAGAATTAATTTTATATATGTATTTTAAATTAATCAGCCGATTAATCGGTAATCTGTATTTTTTTCAGCCAAATATTAGTATCTGCATCGGCCTAATGAAAACCACATTGGTCAGGCGCTCATATACGGTATGACTAAAAATCATAACAATCACACATCTAAAGCACATTTAGCTCCTGATGTTCAACCATCCACACACTCAAACATCTGAAGACATCCAGACCAGCTCCAGAGACCCAAAGCCTCACTGACCTGCTTCATCTTGGCCAGCTCTTGGCGTGTGTCCTCATCGTTTCGCAGGTCTTTCTTGGTTCCTACGAGGATTATGGGCACTTTGGGGCAGAAGTGTTTCACCTCAGGAGCCCACCTCTCTGGGATGTTGTCTGCAGCAGAGACAGGGTATGAATCTTTAGTATGGATTAATGCAAACATGATATTCATTAAAAATAAAAACACGGCAGCAGTCTCACCCAAACTGCTGCGACTGTCGATGGAGAAACACATGAGGACGACGTCTGTGTGGGGATAGGAGAGCGGCCTCAGCCTGTCGTAGTCCGTATGACCTACTGTGTCCCAGGGAAAAAGCGTCACCTACAACAACAACAACAACAACAACAACAACACAGGTAACTCGTAAAGACGGGCACAGCGTGGGATTTGAGGAGGATTTATGGATGAGGGAGAGTATTAAAGCGACTAAAGATCAACAAATTACAGCGAGGTAAAATCCTTCCTGAGTTTCTTGTGGGGAAACTGTAGCAGGTCAGTTAGGAGATATTTACATTTATATATTAGACCAAGAGGTGAAAAAATACACAGATATTAAACTGAAGTCTTTAAATCTACTCTAGTAGAAGAAAAATTGCCTTATTTAAAACATACTCACAGTACTGAGTATTCTGAGTACACTTTATTTAAAAACAACAACACCCAGTTTGATCAGTCTAACATATTTTTATTAAAGTCATTAAAAATAAGAGTGTGTTAGAATCTGGTGATATGATGTGTATCAGCCTTAATGAGAACTGATGAGACTTTATTGATACAAAGTCCATTAATGATTCTGCTTATTGATCTGACTCCCTCATTGATTCCTGCAGATTCTCTTTGTGGTGAAAATCAGCTTACTTTAGGATTTCAGTGGCAACAGTTTCAAACACATGACACTCCTGATAGTCACAGTGTTGCATGATTAAATGCTCCTGAAAGTTTCTGGCGTCTCCACTTTCTGAGAGTTTGTGCAGTAAGAGTCTTTTTACCAACAATTAGTCCACAGTTTTAACCACCTCTGCTTGCTGTGTCAGGATTTTGGATTCTTTGTAATGACTGCCTGAGATGAGTAACCTGACATTACAGATGGACAGCTCCATATTGGAAATATTTCAATAATCCATCTGGGAGGAGCCCTGTGAAAATGTATTCAGGGGCAGAACCTTCAAAAACAACAGCAGCTTGTGATTGGACGATCATTTGACTCATCACACTCATCACAGACCAATCCATATCAAGCAGCACTGCTATGACCTAGCATATGTAGCAGCCAAACATTACGGCTAGGGGCTAACCTTTAGCCACTACGGTTAACAGATTAAAAGGGTAAGCAACAGTTAATGGCAGTAGCGGCTGACTGTTGTTAGCAGCCAACTGTTGTTAGCCGCTATGGCTAATGGCTGACAGCCATTAACTGTTGTTTACCCATGTTAGCCGTTAGCGCTAGCAGCTAACAGCAGTTATCTGATAGCTTGAATTTGAATGTAGCATCTCCTCAGGACTCTGTCTAGCTCCTTCCATCCCTCCTCCAAAATGACCCCAAAATAACCCTAACCCCCAGCTCACATGCATGTGCGCGGCTGATATATCCTGAAGACTGATTCGACTCCAAACCCTCAGCACAACGTGTTTGTTTTACACTACACCTCATGTCTCAGTCAGCGGTAAGAAAACACCAAAACATTATCATAGTAAAGTTAAAAAACAAACATGGAGCACATCCTCAGATGTTTCTATACACTTTGGTAAGAAAGTAGAATGAATAAATGTAATTATTCATTCGATTAATTCAATTGTCCATTCTAACATGAGGTGAATATAAACATTAATGTTATTTCTAATGGTTGTATGTGCTTTGTTTTATTTAGTTTGTTCTATTTTAATTTTCTGTGTCTTTGTTAGAAGTTAACCAGTTAAGATATCAGAGGAAATATGTTTTGTGCACTCAGTCATAGTTTTATTCAGAAACAGTGTGTTTGATCAAATTATTATAAAATGCTAAATACTGTACATGAATATAGATCAACACTAATTTCATTAAAATTTGTGTTTTGACACTAAAATTTTGCTTAAGCACAAAATGTGGAGTTGAGAATCGACAAAGAAATCATTGAAGAATTGGATCAATAAGCAGAAAAAGCACTTCTATCAGTAAAACTTAAACTGTTCTCTTCCCTATCAAAATATGAACCACATTTAGGAACATCACCTTTCTGATATGTCATTACTCCTTCTCTCTGTGTCCAAGACCTGCTATAAGAATGAATATGATTTTAATCTGACCTGTATTCCGTCCACCTCAATGTCTGCATTGATGGTTTCAAACACTGTGGGCACATAATCTTCAGGGAACTGTTTTCTGGGGAACGTCATGAGGAAGCAGGTTTTTCCAGTCCCGCAATCACCAACAATCAACAGTTTTCTTCTGACCTCAGCCATCTAAAGAAATAATAAAAGAATATTAAATTAGACTGATTCTCACCCGGGTGCATCACTGGTGTTCATCTCTTTATCACCACAGTGGTCTTCTGGTTTCTCCAACAAGATGAGGACTTCACTGTACTGCAGTGGCCTCCACAGTCACCAGATCTCAGTCAAATAGAGCAGAGACTCCTAAACCCGCCTTTGTTTTAAATGAGAAACACTGAGGTCATACAGAAACATCATTTTTTATGTTTTCATTAATAAATTACTAACAAAATGGGCTTAAACAAAAGTTTCTACCTCATCTGTCACTGGATGAGAGGCAGGGCACACCTTGGCCACCAGCCAATCACAGGGTCACATAAAGAGACAAGCATTCACGCTCACACTCATACCCATGAGCACATTAGAGTCACCAGTGGACCAAATAACCTAATAGACAGTGATTTTAAACTCGACAGAACAGGTCAATGCCGTTTTAAAATCGGGTTTTTATCATCTTCGTCTTTTATCGAAAGTCAAGCCATTTTTATCTTTTAATCTTTTTGAGCAAGTCTTGCACGCTTTTATCTCAAGCCGCCTGGACTACTGCATTGCCCTTTACTCCAGTATTAACCAGCGAGCTCTTTCCCGCCTGCAGTTAGTCCAGAATGCCGCGGCACGACTTTTAACAGGGGCCAGAAAACATGAGCATATTAGTCCAATTCTTGAGTCTTTGCACTGGCTCCCTGTTAATTTTAGGATTGATTTTAAAATTTTGTTTGTTTTTAAAGCTTTGAATGGACTGACCCCTCAGTACACTATGGACCTTCTCCAAATCTATACTCCAGCGCGTGCTATGAGGTCTGAGGACCAGTCCCAGCTCGTGGTGCCTAGGACGAGACTTAAAACAAAGGGGGACAGGGCCTTCTCTGTGGTGGGCCCTAAGTTGTGGAACGCTCTGCCCCCCCACAGTGGACTGTTTTAAGTCTCGTCTTAAGGCCCACTTTTATTCTCTGGCTTTTAACACCGCATGAGTTGTGTGGTCCTCTGTGTCTTTTATTTCTTTTAATTATTTTATAGTATAGTTTATTGTTGTTCTCCTGATTTTATTGTTTTTTTTTTTTATCTATTTTATTTGTATTTATTATTTTATGTTCTATTTATTGTTTTAGAGTATTCTTGTTTACTGTTACTTGTTTTTATTACCTTAATGAGAACTGGTGGAGCTGTTTTTCATTATTATGATTTTGATGTGCAGCACTTTGGTAACGCTCTGTTTGTAAAATGTGCTTTATAAATAAAGTGGATTGGATTGGATAATAAGTGTATTTTTGATCTGTGGGAGTAAACAGAGCACTCTCCGTACAGCAAGACTCTGATCAACAGGGATTCAAACCAGCGACCCTCTTCCTGTGTGTCAGGCTGTCACCTTATCCCCAATCTCCATATATCTGTTTAAGCCTGGGGGTGAGAACGCACCTTTAGTTTTGTATTAAACAGCTTTATCGAGAGCTTTAAGTCATCCTACCAAAGTCCTCACACTGGCTCAGAAAGTTAGTAACATGTAAAGTTTTCTCTACCAGCGAGTAACAAACGAGTCCCTCCAGAGAAGCCTTCAGGCACAGCCGCAGAGCTACGGCCACAATAACAGAACACACAGGCAAACACTGAGCTAACAACTGACAGCTGACATTTGAAAAAGGATATATGTGAAAAGAAACCTGATCAGACTGTACCTGATCAGTCCACATGGTTCCTGTTGTCGTCCCAACAGAAAAACCTCTAAGCTCACATCTCTAGTGCCAATCACCACAGAAGAAGGTCAACAAAATGAAGCCTCTATGAGCAGAAGAAGAGAGTTCATCTGATGACTGTAGGCAGAGGCAGGCTAACACTACCCATTGACTCCTGATGTTTGAGCTAAGCTAACTAGAGGTGGGCGAGTTTGTCCATCTCTTATTTGTTACCGCAGGCACAAAGAATGGAGTCTATCTGCTTGTCATGGACAAAGTTAGCCTATTGTGTTAACATTTAAATTATTATTTTTTCATTATGAATCAAACATGATCACACTTATATTTACAGGTAAACACCCAGAGAAAATCCCTCCAGCCTCTCATATGTTGGAAACAAACAGATTTAAGTTCACAGACTCCTGTGAAAACAGAAGTGCTTCAGTCTTGTCAATGTTGCATTATAACTTCACTTCCTCTAAAACAGTTTACCGTCTAATGTTAGCAGATACTGAGCCTGTGTGCTCTCCTCACTGTGAATTAATATCTGTAATAACAGATACACTAACCTGACTCTGTATTATTTCTTCATCAGTAATAATAACAATAATAATAAAAGTTAAAATAGTAATCAGAGAAAAATAAACAGAAGGAACAGGAGAAACTACTTCCACCTTCAGTGAGCTTTATACAGTCTGAACTACTCAGTTTTTGGACATTATTTTATTTCCCCACTCAGACAGTTTCACAGTTTGACACCACACACAGACACACAAAAGCTTTTCCTGTAATAACAAATAAACTAACCTGACCCTTTATCATTTCTTTGTCTGTCTTATTAAGCTGATATTCACAGAGGTAAAGGAGCTCACCTGTCAGCAGCAGATCAAAGTTCAGAGTTTCTCACCTTTCCTGAGACTTTCCTCTTGGTTCTCACAGTCAGGTTGGACACGCCCACTTCAACAAAAGTTCTCGCAGTTCTGCAAAACCACAGCATGTAAAATTAGGAAACGGCCCCCCCAGCCCTTAACAGAAACCACAGTGCTGTCTAACCGAGACTGCATCGTTACAACTTACGACACATTTGACCTGTTGAACAAACATGTTTGAATAACTGTTAGCATAAAATGACATCTTTGGCCAAATCTAATCATGTCTAAGTTTGGTCATTGTCAACATCTCCTGAAAATTTATGCAAAATCTGTCCAGTAGTTTTTGTGTGATCTTGCTAACAAACAAACAGACACACAAACAGAGGCTGGTAACACTTAACATAAAAACAGAGGAGCCCTGATGGTGCTGTGTAAGGCTCTCTACCCCATGAGGGTCCAGTCCAGTCTGGGTCTGGGTCTACTCTGTGTCATTGTCAACAACTCTAACATCTATGCTCTGCAGTGGGCTTGTTGCTCCATCCAAACTGGCTTAAAATGAAGAATCAATGACAGGACGTCATGCTCGTAGGTCTTAATGGTGGGACGTCTTTATGGTGTGGTCCTCTCTCAGAGGTACAGCGTGATGCAGAGATTCTGTGACCCTCCTCTGATGTGGATGGAGAGAGCTGAGGTACGATGTCCATGTGAACAGTTACACCGTGAGTGAGAGCGCTGAGGTCAGCATGTGGCTCGCACGGCGCTCACAGATGAAGCAGACGTACCCGGGGATGCTGGACCACGTGGTCAGTTCAGATTAAAAACAGATCATAGAATTTCTGATACTTTACTTTATCAACTGCTAAAACAAATTTATTTTAATGATCTGTGGCATCAACAGCACTAAAGCTCTGAACATACTTCAGTGTCCTTTTGTGGTTTTAAGTCAAATATCTGCTTTACTGAGAGAACACAGTCTCATGTTCATCTGGATTATTTTAGGAGCTCACCAGCCCATTCTGACACTTTACAACAAGGAATTACTCAACATCAAAACATCAACCATTCAGATTTAATTAATATAAATAATTACATGAAAAATCAATATTAAGTCAAAGTGCCTCACATAGAGGCAGAAAAGTGATTAAAAAAAGATGAAAAGGTAACAATGACAATAATCATGGAGTTTTTACAAATATCCAGTAAAATAAATGAATGATCAGCAGATGTCTGTGTACTTCATAGTATTTCAGTGGAACAGTAAAGATAATAATTATTATGATAGAAAGGATGTCAATATAGATTTTGAACTAATGCACTTCAAATTATTCAAAGTAAAAGAAACAATAAAATCAAGATCCATCCATCCTCAACTGTTTGTCTGGGCTCAGGTCAGTCACCTTCTCTCCTCATTCCTGATCAAACCTCTGTTTTCTCTGTTAAGGTTAAGTTTGTTAGATTCTTAAAATGATGCTTAATCTGTCATTTTGTCTGCCTCACATGTGCAGCAGGGGTCATCAAACACATTTGTGCAAGGGACATTTTCTTCTTGGCACATGTTCTGGAGGTCAGATAGCAAAGCTTCAATCTTAAATCAGACTTCAGTGTTCAGTCTATTTTCCATCTGACCCTCTGTTTTGTCCCTTTGACCTGGTTTGAGTTTTCTCCTTCGTCCCACGACTGGCCCTCAAATTTACCCTGAGTGACCTGAAACTCTAGAGCACAGCACAGACTCTCTTTTTTCTTGGTCTGTTGAACTCCAGTGCAGCCCTGGCGGCCATCTCGAACACCTCCTTCAAGCCATCGTTGAACTTGGCGGAGCACTCCAGGTAAGCGTACGCATTGATCCGCTGTGCCATCTCCTTCCCCTCATCTGAACTCACCGGCTCCTGTAATTTATAAAACAAACAAAAGGAAGAAGACGAGCAGTGATTGGGTTAAAGAAGAGATAATGACACGACATTTACTGAGTTGATTAAACATGAAAATTTGATTCACTGCTGCTTAATAAAATGTTCATAAGTTAGATGTTTGACTCTGAACATTTTTAATGTGTCATCATTTCCACAAATGTGTGACTTTTAAATCTGTAAGATTCCAGAGCAAAGCTGTTAGATTTTAGAAACTAGGGATGCACATCAGCATCAATTTAAAATCCTTAGTGACTAATATATGTACCTTTTACTGACATCAGCAAATGATTTAATCCCTAAAAGTGGAGACACATATGGTAGGGCCCGACTGATTTATTGGCTGGCCGATTAAATCAGCCGATTATTGCCTTTTGGAGAGTGTTCAACATCGGCCAGAGTTTTGCCGATGTAACGATGTATTCGTTGTTGTATTTTGGGACCAATTTTTCAGAATTAATTTTATATATGTATTTTAAATTAATCAGCCGATTAATCGGTAATCTGTATTTTTTTTCAGCCAAATATTAGTATCTGCATCGGCCTAATAAAAACCACATTGGTCAGACCCTAATATACGGTATGACTAAAAATCATAACAATCACACATCTAAAGCACTTTTAGCTCCTGATGTTCAACCATCCACACACTCAAACATCTGAAGACATCCAGACCAGCTCCAGAGACCCAAAGCCTCACTGACCTGCTTCATCTTGGCCAGCTCTCGGCGTGTGTCCTCATCGTTTCTCAGGTCTTTCTTGGTTCCTATGAGGATTATGGGCACTTTGGGACAGAACTGTTTCACCTCAGGAGCCCACCTCTCTGGGATGCTTTCTGCAGCAGAGACATGGTATGAATCTTCAGTATGGATTAATGCAAACATGATATTTATAAAAAATAAAAACAAGGCAGCAGTCTCACCCAAACTGCTGCGACTGTCGATGGAGAAACACATGAGGACGACATCTGTTTGGAGATAATAGAGCGGCCTCAGCCTCACGTAGTCCGTATGACCTGCTGTGTCCCAGGGAAAAAGCCTCACCTACAACAACAACAACAACACAGGTAACTCTTAAAGACGGGCACAGCATGGACTTTGAGGAGGATTTATTGATGAGGGAGAGTATTAAAGCGACTAAAGATCAACAAATTACAGCGAGGAAAAATCCTTCCTGAGCTTCTTGTGGCGAAACTGTAGCAGGTCAGTTAGGAGACTAACATTTGATTGATTTGATTTTATTTTGGTCAATTTGACAATAGAAAACAAATACAGAAGGAAAAATAAAATACAAAAAAAAAATAAAATACAAAAGCAAAGCAAACAGAAAATAAGGTACCATCGAAACAGCGCTGACCGAAAAGGTGTCGGCTGAAGCAGAGCTTATGTCGCCTACCCTTATCTCGTAAAAGTAAATAAAAAAAAAATATATATATATATATATATATATATATATACACTCTCTCTCTCGTTTGTATGTACACAGAAATAATAACATACCTTCAATATGAGTACCTTAAGTACATTTCTTTAGCTTACATCTATATGCACATAGATACATCAATGTAAGCAAATATACATATTTATATATAAATAAATGAAACTAGACTTATGCATATATATATACACTCAACAAAAATATAAACGCAACACTTTTGTTTTTGCTCCCATTTTTCATGAGATGGACTTAAAGATCTAAAATTCATTCCAGATACACAATATTACCATTTCTCTCAAATGTTGTTCACAAATCTGTCTAAATGTTTGATAGTGAGCACTTCTGCTTTGCTGAGATAATCCATCCCACCTCACAGGTGTGCCACATCAAGATGCTGATCTGACATCATGATTAGTGCACAGGTGTGCCTTAGACTGTCCACAATAAAAGGCCACCCTGAAATGTGCTTTTTTTTTGCTTTATTGGGGGTCTGGGGACTCAGAACCAGTCAGTATCTGGTGTGACCACCATTTGCCTCATGCAGTGCAACACATCTTCTTCGCATAGAGTTTATCAGATTGTCAATTGTGGCCTGTGGAATGTTGTTGTGAGGCCGGTTGGATGTACTGCCATATTCTCTGAAACGTCTTTGGAGACGGCTTATGGTGGAGAAATGAACATTCAATGCACGAGCAACAGATCTGGTTGACATTCCTGCTGTCAGCATGCCAATTGCATGCTCCTTCAATGCTTGCAACATCTGTGGCATTTTGCTGTGAGACAAAACTGCACATTTCAGGGTGGTCTTTTATTGTGGACAGTCTAAGGTACACCTGTGCACTAATCATGATGTCAGATCAGCATCTTGATGTGGCACACCTGTGAGGTGGGATGGATTATCTCAGCAAAGCAGAAGTGCTCACTATCAAACATTTAGACAGATTTGTGAACAATGTTTGAAAGAAATGGTAATATTGTGTATCTGGAATGAATTTTAGATCTTTGAGTCCATCTCATGAAAAATGGGAGCAAAAACAAAAGTGTTGCGTTTATATTTTTGTTGAGTATATGTACACAAGGACTATGTAAGACATTCAGTATGAGCTGGACCTACTGCATACATACCTAAATATGTAATTTTCTATTACATCTATATACACATACATACATCTATACAAGCATATAATCAAACATATATATACATACATACATACACATACACATACACACATAGATACACATACACATACACACATACATAAACACATATATACATACATACACACATACACACACATACACATACACACACACACACACACACACAAAGCTAGGAATATACACTTTCATATTCCCAGATATATACTCTCCATATCAGACAATCAGTATGAGGTAAATATAAGTATTGGAAGACACTTAGATATTAGGAATAAATAGATATATACAGTTAATATGAGCTAAACAGAATTACTGCAACACACTTTAATGTTATTTATATGAATTACATGAATAATGGAAGATTTTTATAATTATAAAACATATTATTGTACAGATTAAATATATCGATTAAATATATTAATATATAAGCATAGTGTTCGTAGTTCAATTCTTACATATTTATATAAATACATACACACATTTCTATGAGAATAAACATTCACGCAATATATACAGGAAAACATGCAGGCATATGTATTTCATAAATAATTAAATTTATTACTGTATACTTGAATCTCTATATATGCACTCAGTATGGGCAAAACAGTATTATTACATATGCACACTTCAATTCTAATTCACAGAGGAGTATTGCATCATCAAAGTATTTTTATAAAGTTTTTTTACACTGGCTAATGTTGTAGAGGTTTTTATATTTGCAGCACAACTATTCCACAAATTCACCCCCTTGACAGATGGACAGTGACTTTTGCTAGTTGTGCGAATCCTGGGTATCTCGAAAAGAATTATTCCCCTTAGGTCATAGCAGCTGTCCCTCATTTTAAACAGCCTCTGGACACTATATGGTAGTTGCCCATTTCTAACTTTATACATCATTTGAATTAACATATAATCTACTAAGTTATCAAATTTAATAATGTTATGTTTAATAAATAGTGAGTTAGTGTGCTCTAAATAGGGCTTTTTGCTGATGATACGGATAGCCTTTTTTTGTAATAGAAAAATGGGGTTTGTGTTTCATTTATATATTAGACCAAGAGGTGGAAGAATGCACAAATATTAAACTGAAATCTTTAAATCTACTCTAGTAGAAGAAAAATTCCCTTTTTTAAAATATACTCACAGTACTGAGTATTCTGAGTACACTTTATTTAAAAACAACAACGCCCAGTTTGATCAGTCTAACATATTTTTATTAAAGTCATTAAAAATAAGCATGTGTTAGAATCTGGTGATATGATGTGTATCAGCCTTAATGAGAACTGATGAGACTTTATTGATACAAAGTCCATTAATGATTCTGCTTATCGATCCGACTCCCTCATTGATTCCTGCAGATTCTCTTTGTGGTGAAAATCAGCAAACACATGACACTCCTGATAGTCAGCACTGTGCTGCATGATTAAATGCTCCTGAAAGTTTCTGGTGTTTCCACTTACTGAGAGTTTGTGCACGAAGAGTCTTTTTACCAACAATTACTCCACAGTTTTAACCACCTCTGCTTGCTGTGTCAGGATTTTGGATTCTTTGTAATGACTGCCTGAGATGAGTAACCCGACATGCCAGATGGACAGCTCCATATTGGAAATATTTCAATAATCCATCTGGGAGGAGCCCTGTGAAAATGTTTTCAGGGGCAGAACCTTCAAAAACAACAGCAGCTTGTGATTGGACGATCATTTGACTCATCACACTCATCACAGACCAATCCATATCAAGCAGCACTGCTATGACCTAGCATATGTAGCAGCCAAACGTTACGGCTAGGGGCTAACCTTTAGCCACTATGGTTAACAGATTAAAAGGGTAAGCAACAGTTAATGGCCGTAGTGGCTGACTGTTGTTAGCAGCCAACTGTTGTTAGCCGCTATGGCTAATGGCTGACAGCCATTAACTGTTGTTTGCCCATGTTAGCTGTTAGCCCTAGCAGCTAACAGCAGTTATCTGATAGCTTGAATTTGAATGTAGCATCTCCTCAGGACTCTGTCTAGCTCCTCCCATCCCTCCTCCAAAATGCCCCAGCTCACATGCATGTGCGCGGCTGATATATCCAGAAGACTGATTCGACTCCAAACCCTCAGCACAACGTGTTTGTTTTACACTACACCTCATGTCTCAGTCAGCGGTAAGAAAACACCGAAACATTATCATAGTAAAGTTAAAAAACAAACATGGAGCACATCCTCAGATGTTTCTATACACTTTGGTAAGAAAGTAGAATGAATAAATGTAATTATTCATTCAATTAATTCAATTGTCCATTCTAACATGAGGTGAATATAAACATTAATGTTGTTATTTCTAATGTTTGTATGTGCTTTGTTTTATTTAGTTTGTTCTACTTTAATTTTCTGTGTCATTGTTAGAAGTTAACCAGTTAAGATATCAGAGGAAATATGTTTTGTGCACTCAGTCATAGTTTTATTCAGAAACAGTGTGTTTGATCAAATTATTATAAAATGCTAAATACTGTACATGAATATAGATCAACACTAATTTCATTAAAATTTGTGTTTTGACACTAAAATTTTGCTGAAGCACAAAATGTAGGGTTGAGAATCGACAAAGAAATCATTGAAGAATTGGATCAATAAGCAGAAAAAGCACTTCTATCAGTAAAACTTAAACTGTTCTCTTCCCTAACAAAATATGAACCACATTTAGGAACATCACCTTTCTGATATGTCATTACTCCTTCTCTCTGTGTCCAAGACCTGCTATAAAAATGAAAATGATTTTAATCTGACCTGTATTCCGTCCACCTCAATGTCTGCATTGATGGTTTCAAACACTCTGGGCACAAAAACCTCAGGGAACATTTTTCTGAGGAACGCGATGAGGAAGCAGGTTTTTCCAGTCCCGCAATCACCAACAATCAACAGTTTTCTGCTGACCTCAGCCATCTAAAGAAATAATAAAAGAATATTAAATTAGACTGATTCTCACCCGGGTGCATCACTGGTGTTCATCTCTTTATCACCACAGTGGTCTTCTGGTTTCTCCAACAAGATGAGGACTTCACTGTACTCCAGTGGCCTCCACAGTCACCAGATCTCAGTCAAATAGAGCAGACACTCCTAAACCCGCCTTTGTTTTAAATGAGAAACACTGAGGTCATACAGAAACATCATTTTTTATGTTTTCATTAATAAATTACTAACAAAATGGGCTTAAACAAAAGTTTCTACCTCATCTGTCACTGGATGAGAGGCAGGGCACACCTTGGACACCAGCCAATCACAGGGTCACATAAAGAGACAAGCATTCACGCTCACACTCATACCCATGAGCACATTAGAGTCACCAGTGGACCAAATAACCTAATAGACAGTGATTTTAAACTCGACAGAACAGGTCAATGCCGTTTTAAAATCGGGTTTTTATCATCTTCATCTTTTATCGAAAGTCAAGCCATTTTTATCTTTTAATCTTTTTGAGCAAGTCTTGCACGCTTTTATCTCAAGCCGCCTGGACTACTGCAAAGCCCTTTACTCCGGTATTAACCAGCGAGCTCTTTCCCGCCTGCAGTTAGTCCAGAATGTCGCGGCACGACTTTTAACAGGGGCCAAAAAACATGAGCATGTTAGTCCAATTCTTGCGTCTTTGCACTGGCTCCCTGTTAATTTTAGGATTGATTTTAAAATTTTGTTTGTTTTTAAAGCTTTGAATGGACTGGCCCCTCAGTACATTATGGACCTTCTCCAAATCTATACTCCAGCGCGTGCTATGAGGTCTGAGGGCCAGTCCCAGCTCGTGGTGCCTAGGACAAGACTTAAAACAAAGGGGGACAGGGCCTTCTCTGTGGTGGGCCCTAAGTTGTGGAACGCTCTGCCCCCCCACAGTGGACTGTTTTAAGTCTCGTCTTAAGGCCCACTTTTATTCTCTGGCTTTTAACACCGCGTGAGTTGTGTGGTCCTCTGTGTCTTTTATTTCTTTTAATTATTTTATAGTATAGTTTATTGTTGTTCTCCTGATTTTATTGTTTTGTTTTTTTATCTATTTTATTTGTATTTATTATTTTATGTTCTATTTATTGTTTTAGAGTATTCTTGTTTACTGTTACTTGTTTTTATTACCTTAATGAGAACTGGTGGAGCTGTTTTACTGTTTTCATTATTATGATTTTGATGTGCAGCACTTTGGTAACGCTCTGTTTGTAAAATGTGTTTTATAAATAAAGTGGATTGGATTGGATAATAAGTGTATTTTTGATCTGTGGGAGTTAACGGAGCACTCTCCGTACAGCAAGACTCTGATCAACAGGGATTCAAACCAGCGACCCTCTTCCTGTGTGTCAGGCTGTCACCTTATCCCCAACCTCCATATACAGTCATGGAAAAAATTATTAGACCACCCTTGTTTTCTTCAATTTCTTGTTCATTCTAATATCTGGTACCACTAAACGTATAATACAATGAACACAACAAAAAATGCAGCTGGTCACATAATACTTTATGTCCTATTTGACATTCTTAAGCTTAATTGATTCCCAGGGTATATAAGAGGCCATTTCATGTCACAAGCAGCACTGCACATGCAAAGGCCTAGAGTGGTTTCCTGCTTACATTCAAGCCGTAGCACAACTCAGAAGTTGTCAGCTCTCACATAATGCCTAAAAAAAAAGAATTATGTGAAGCCACAAAGGCAGCCATCTTGGCACTGCTGGAAATTGGCATGAGTGAGAGACAGGTAGCGAAAAAACTGAAGATCTCCAAGACAGCCGTTCATTACAACAAAAAAAACAAGCTGAACATGGCACTACCAAATTGCTACCTGGCCGTGGCAGGAAACGCGTCTTTCTACCCCACGAGATGACCGTGCACTCATCCGTTCCTGTGTCAGGAATCGTCCAGACCTCCAGGGACCTTAAAATGAGTGGGCACTGTCGAGAAATGTGACTTGTTCAGCAAGGACAGTTCGAAACCGACTTGTTGAAGCTGGTTTGAAGTCACACAGAGCACGCAAGAAGCCCTTCATCAATGAAAGGCAGAGGAAGGCCCGGTTACTCTTTGCTCGAGACCACAAGGATTGGACTGTTGATGATTGGGCTAAGGTTCTCTTCAGTGATGAATCCAATTTTGAATTGATGCCCACTCCAGCCAACTTACTGGTTAGGAGGAAGCCTGGAGAAGCTTACAACCCAGACTGTCTTGCCCCTACAGTAAAACATGGGGGTGGATCAGTCATGATCTGGGGTTGTTTCAGTCTGAGTGGAACAGGGCAAATGCAATTGTGTGAAGGCCGAATGAACCAGGTCATGTACAGGACTACCCTTGAAAACAGTCTTCTTCCATCAGCTGGAAAACTCTTTCCTGCCTCGAATGACTGGATTTTCCAACAAGACAATGCCCCTTGCCACACGGCAAGGTCAGTTAAAGCCTGGATGGAGAACCACAACATTCGCACCATGCCTTGGCCTGCTCAATCACCAGATCTTAATCCAATTGAAAACCTGTGGAAAATCATCAAACTCAAAATGGAGAACCACAAGCCCAAAAACAAAGAAAATTTGTTTGAATTTGTCCAACAGGAATGGGCTGCTGTGACAGCAGAACAATGTCAGAAGCTGGTGGAGAGCATGCCAAGACGCATGGCTGCAGTCATCAAAAACAATGGTTATGCAATCAAGTATTAACTCTTGTGTGTATCATGTGTTTAAAGCAAACAGAAAAGAAAACATGGAATGCTTAAAAGTAGTGTTTTTGGCGGTACAATGCCATAGCTATTGATGTAAGAATTTAAGTAATTTTGGTTATTATCAAGAAAACCATGGAAAATGAATAGTTCTTAGTTCTTAAATTAAACTCTCATGAGCTATTTTTGTTGTTATCATTATAATTGTCCAAACAAATGTACCTTTAGTTGAGCCAGGCATTAAAATTAACAAGAAATTGAAGAAAACAAGGGTGGTCTAATAATTTTTTCCATGACTGTATCTGTTTAAGCCTTGGGGTGAGAACGCACCTTTAGTTTTGTATTAAACAGCTTTATCGAGAGCTTTAAGTCATCCTACCACAGTCCTCACACTGGCTCAGAAAGTTAGTAACATGTAAAGTTTTCTCTACCAGCGAGTAACAAACGAGTCCCTCCAGAGCCACGGTCACAGAAACAGAACACGTTTGAAAAAGGATATATGTGAAAAGAAACCTGATCAGACTGTACCTGATCAGTCCACATGGTTCCTGTTGTAGTCCCAACAGAAAAACCTCTAAGCTCACATCTCTAGTGCCAATCACCACAGAAGAAGGTCAACAAAACGAAGCCTCTATATGCTGAAGAAGAGAGTTCATCTGATGACTGTAGGCAGAGGCAGGCTAACACTTAACGGGCATCCTTTTCGTGAGTTCTTTTACCCTGATCGGACGATGAGTGGACTTTTATGAGAGTTGTTTAACTTATCTCTTCGTCTTAAGCTCCGACTGTTGCTCCTGCATTCTCTGTTGTTTTATCGCACTGGCAAACACTAGCCCCCTGGTCAGATCGCTGCTTCCTGCACTCTCTTCAACGTCCCTGCTGCTGTCACTATGCGGATCAGCCATAGGCGCAAATCCCGGGGGGGGACGCAGGGGTCATGTCCCCCCCTCAAGTTGTCCCCCCGAATTAATTTTCTAATAGTATAGTAATGTTTTCCTAATGATATAATACAAGTCATGCTACTTAAAACACACTGTTTGATGATTTTAAATACTGAAAATCCCCCCACCCCCACGATCCTCACAAGCAAAGCAAATGTCAGCTCCTTTGTCTGAAGTCTGACAGTATGCTTCAAATAAACACAAGATGCTGATTAAGCTTTCCGCCCTATGTGCTGCTCACACACAGACACAGACTGAGCGCCAAGGATCGCGATTAAGTGCATTAAAACACTAAACAATTTATAAGTTAATTATCACATCGTTTGCTGCTGGCTGGTAAACAGCCTCTCCTTTATGATGAAAAAAAGGCTGTGACAGATAGATAAGACAGACAGGTGACATGCTGACATCCTCATCCTCTCATTTATGACACAATATTAAACTATTTAAGATGCCTCTAGTGCGATATTATCCGGATTTATGAATTCATTAATGTAGGCCATTATTTATTTGAGTTCCATGTTCTATTCTAGATTTATTTATTTAAAAAAAATAGTTATGACTTTGACTTAGATGTTGAACAGATCCAGTTTCTAATTACATTCTGTAGCACTTGTATTGAGCTTTCAGTTCTTGTAAAGCTGCTGTAATTGTGATCAGACCAGAGTTCATGGTGAGAAAAGAAATTCTGTTTGGTCACAACTGGTGTAATTGACACCTATCACCCAACACCGCTTGGAATTGCCAGTTGAGTATAAACAAACCTGCAGACAGGTAGGATACGGACTTAAAAGGAACAATGACATGATTATAGTCACTGTTTAATATCACAATATAAGAAAACAGCCAAAAATATAGCATTTATTTTTATTTTTATGTCCCCCCCCCCCCCCCCCAATGAAAAGGGATTTTCGCCCCTGGGATCAGCCTGCTGTGCTTCGGGTCTGCTCTCTACTGGACATTACTATCCGTCTGCCATCATCCTGTAGCAGGACTTTACCAGTACACCGCTGCTGGACACCGCTCTTCCTCCTCGGCGAAAATACATCCACCGTGGGTCCGACAGGAACTTCAAACACAACAACTCTTCAGGATTAAAATCCTTTTGTTCCACCTCTCGCCGCCGTCCCAAAACTTCTGGCCGGACAGTTGATCACAGCGCGTGAGCTAGCCTAGCTCGGTCGGCTCACGCTGCTGTTGGACAGGACAACACCTCAGTCCTCTTCGGTCTGTTCAACATCCGCTCACTTACGAGCAAGGGTCATCTCGTCCAGGATCTCCTCACCGACCGTAGGATTGACTTTCTTTGTCTAACAGGAACCTGGCAACAGCCTCATGAATTTTCTCAGCTAAACGACTCCACTCCTCCTGGGTTTGTTTACCTCTGTCGTCCACTGAGGTCAAGCCAGCACACAAGTAGAAACACTTCCAGCCCAGCCCACACGTTGTTTTGCGGTGCGCGAATACATGGCACATTACGGTAATAGCGACAAACGCCTCATTTCAAAGTAAAAGCAATCTGACTGATAATACATGACGTGAGGATTAAACTCAGATAAAAACCAGCACATTCTGATGTGGAATTTCAAAATAAAAGCCCTGGGAACTTTCAAATTTCACTGTATTTCATCAATAATTAGGGTGTCATCCTGAGGTCAAGTACTATCAGTGTAAAGTGGAATGGTCCAGTTATAACTACAGATTTTTTTAAATTATTAATCTAAATATTGACAAATGCAGTGAAATTTGAAAGTTTAGAGGGCTTTTATTTTGAAATTCCACATCAGAATGAGCTGATTTTTTCTGGGTGTCATCCTGAGGTCAAGTACTATCAGTCTGAGATGGAATGGTCCAGTTATAACTACAGATTGTTTTTAATTATAAATCTATTTATTGATGAAATGCAGTGAATTTTGATTTTGATTATTTATTATTATTATTATTAACACTACCCATTGACTCCTGATGTTTGAGCTAAGCTAAGTAGAGATGGGTGAGTTTGCCCGTCTCTTATTTGTTACCGCAGGCACAGATGAAAGAATGGAGTCTGTCTGCTTGTCATGGACAAAGTTAGCCTGTTACCATTTTAGTTATTACTTTTCATTATGAATCAAACACGATCACATTTATATTTACACATAAACGCCCAAAGAAAATCCCTCCAGCCTCTCATAAGTTGGAAACAAACAGCTTTAAGTTCACAGACTCCAGTGAAAACAGAAGTGCTTCAGTCTTGTCAACGTTGCATTATAACTTCCCTTCCTCTAAAAGTTTACAATCTAACGTTAGCAGTTACTGAGCATGTGTGCTCTCCTTAATGTAAATTAATATCTGTTATATAAGATAAACTTACCTGATTTGTGTTATTTATTTCTTAGTAATACAAAAATAATTGAAGCTGCAAGCAGCATTGGACCGGTCCTCGCCCTGTCGCAGGTCCCTCATGCCCCGTTGACCTCCATTTTGAGGGTTTCATCCCTCTTCATCCCTTCAAACTGCTCTAAGTTAGACTGATATGTGTTTCTGCTGCTTTGTCTAGAGCCTCAGTTATTATAATGGCTGTGAATGAGACATTTTATTGTTCCTCCTTCACTGAAGATCAGACAGAGGAGGCTTCCATCACTTTATGCCTGTGGCCAAATCGCTCTGAGGATCTGCGCTCTGAGGGGCAACATGTGAAACGCCTCATAGCTGCCACAATTTTGACTCAATCTCTCTAAAAATTAGATATTTTAACAGCACATGTTGTCAGGAATCCAGTAATATAAGTTTTAAAGCTGAATTTTGTTTTGATTTTTCTGTAGAGGCCCAACTGACACAGGATGTCTCTTGCTGTTATGTCATTCCCCTATTCATTTGAATGTGCCGAGCAGCGAGGGCTTCTCTGGGATTCACAAAGTTTGAGGGCACTTCATTTAATAACCGTTTGAGAAACAACAAATCCCTTCATCACTTTTGTTCATCAATGTCTCCTCTCTCATCTGTTTTCATTTCAAGCTGATACCATTTACGGTCTAGGAGGAGATCATTTTTCCGTCTGGCAAGTTTTTCCCCTGAAATTTTACTTTGAAGGGCAAATTGCCGACTTCCTGTTTGAGATTGGTCAGGGGTGTCGATGCGTGAATTGTGGGTCTTGATGAGACAAACATTTTGAGGTTGGTTTCATCTCCCTACTATATCCCTAGTTGAAGTTAAAGCCATTTTAGTGGCGTTTGTCCAGGGGTGGCGCCAGAGAGCTTTTCATTCTGAAACTGTTTAAGAAACAACAAATCCCTTCATCACTTTTGTTCATCAATGTCTCCTCTCTCATCTGTTTTCATTTCAAGCTGATACCATTTACGGTCTAGGAGGAGATAATTTTTCCATCCGGCATATTTTTCCCCTGAAATTTTACTTCCTGTTTGATATACAGTGGGAGGAAAAAGTAAGTACACCCTTTGTAATTTTGTACATTTCTGCCTAAATTGGTCAGAAAATGTAGTCTGACCTTAACTCAAATCACAAGAATGAGTAAACAGTGTCTACATAAACTAATGCCACCCAAACAGTTACATTATATCATTTTTTTATTGGCCATAATATGTAAACATTCACAAGACAGTGAGGAAAATGTAAGTACACCCTTGGATTCAATAGCTGGTTGACCCTGCTTTGGCAACAATAACTTCAACTAGACGTTTCCTGTAGCTGCAGATTAGGCGCACACAACGATCGGGATGAATGGTGTGAACAGCTTTCTTGAGGTCATGCCACAGCATCTCACTTGGGTTTAGGTCAGGACTTTGTCTGGGCCACTCCAGAACATTTATTTCATTCTTCTGAAACCATTCTAAAGTTGATTTGCTTCTGTGCTTTGGGTCGTTGTCCTGTTGCAGCACCCATTCTCTTTTGAGCTTCAACTGTTTGATAGATTGTCTCAGGTTTTTCTGCAAAATATCTTGGTAAACTTTCCATTGATGATGGCGAGCTGTCCAGGCCCTGAGGCGGCAAAGCAGCCCCAAACCATAATGCTCCCCCCACCATACTTAACAGTGGGAATAAGGTTTTGATGATGGTGTGCTGTTCCATTTTTCCTCCACACATGACGTTGTGTGTTCCCACCAAACAATTCAACTTTGGTTTCATCACTCCACAGAATATTTTCCCAGCTGCGCTGTGAAGCATCTAAATGTTTTTTTGCAAACTTCAAACATGCAGCAATGTTCTTTTTAGACAGCAATGGCTTCCTGCGTGGTGTTCTCCCATGAAACCCATTTTTGTTTAATGTTTTACGTATTGTAGATGTGTCAACAGAGATGTTGGCATGTTCCAGTGATTTCTGTAAGTCTTTCGCTGACACTCTAGGGTTCTTTTTACCTGATTGAGGATCCTGCGCTGTGCCCTTGGAGTCATCTTTACAGGGCGACCACTCCTTGGAAGAGAAGCAACAGTGCTGAACTGTCTCCATTTGTAGACAGTTTTTCTCACCGTGGATTTGTGAACATCAAGACTTTTAGAGATGGTTTTGTAACCTTTTCCAGCTTTACACAAATCAACAATTCTTGATCTTAGGCCTTCAGAGAGTTCTTTTGAGCGAGGCATGGTGCACATCAGACAGTGCCCCTCATCAAGAGACAACTCTTAACTGGTGTGTGTTTTCCAGTGGGCAGGGCAGCTTTAAGCCACACCTCAGTAAGTGAACTTCAGGTTGGCTCACACCTGACTCATAAATTTGACTAACTACCTCTTGGAGGATCCTTAGCCAGGGGGATGTACTTACTTATTCCTCCCTGTCTTGTGAATGTTTACATCTTATGGCCAATAAAAAAATGATAACATGTAATTGTTTGGGTGGTATTAGTTTAAGCAGACATCGTTTTCTCATTCTTGTGATTTCAGTTAAGATCAGACCACATTTTATGACCAATTTAGGCAGAAATGTACAAAATTATAAAGGGTGTGCTTACTTTTTCCTCCCACTGTAGGTCAGGGGTGTCAGTGCATGAATTGTGGGTCTTGATGAGACGAACATTTTGTTTTTGTTTTCTTTTGTCTTCTAACAGTTGTTTAATAGGGCTGTCGGCTGTGCATCAGCCTGACTTCTGAACAACACAAATGATGGTCCCAACCCCATTGCCAATAACCTGGCACCTGACCTTGAGCTGTATTCTTGTTCTACCTGGTGGTGCTTCTCCTCCCTTAGAGTCTGATATCACCAAGCACTTTTTGAGTGGGGGTCCTGTTAAAACTGAGCTCCCATGTCTTTAAAAACACACACACACATACATGCATGCTTTGCATGCACTTCGAAAACAAAGCACAGACTTCGGGCTCTAATTTCGTTGACCAGGCGCACCTGCCCTGCGCCGTGCGGACAGGGTGTGACCAGTGCACTTTGCAAGTTTCCTGCAGTGCCAAGACAGGCGCACTCAAGGCGCAGACCAGCGAATCCACGCCTCCGTGCCAGCCCCTCAGCACATATCCAGAGAGGGAGGAGAATAGGCGCGAGTGGGTTTAACACAGCCGATCGCTGTCTTCACCAATCAAATGACCGCCTCTCCTCGCCTTTAAATGCGCTGTGGCCGAGGCACAGCGTCTGATTGGTCTGCATGATCCCCATCACCGCGGAAACAGTGTGCTGGAAAGACCCGGTAGTGGAGACGGTCAGAGCCGCTGTCAGCAGCAGGGAGAGCGGACTGGCCATCAGGGCGCGCATAGGAGTCCGCGAAGTGCGTCACCGTGTGGGCCAGCTCCCGGGACAGATGTAATCTATTCCTTTGTCATTAATAGGAGTAAAAAAAATTAAGATACATGTTACACAGCCGCTGGCTTATCCATTCACAATGCTGCGATCCACCTGCACTCCTGGTTTGTCATTGCCAAATAGCAGAGCCTTTAGTGATGTATACTCTATGTCTCTGCCTCATCCTCCTTGCAATAATGTACTCCATCTTTTTTGATCATGTTAAAAATAAAGACTAAAATAGAGGAATATGGGAAATCACAGGTAAATCCAAACCCTGTAAAAGATCCAAAACAGAATCATGATCCAGACCAAACTCAGCACAGACATGGAGGCTGTTATCCTGCATGAACACAAGTTTAGGGAACATCACTTAATAATTAATTTTATATTACTGAATGTTGTCAATGGGATTTTCCATTAAGGAAAACTTAAATGTCTTTCTTGTGACATCAGACTGGATCGGATTCAGATGAATTTACCTTGATGACAGAGACATGGACCCCATATTTTCCTGAAAAATTGGAAGTGAATATGCTCAGAAATGGCAAAGATATGATTTTTTTAAAGCTCCACCCAATGTTAACCTATGGGATTTTTGGAAATTTGGGATTATCTTGCATCCAGACAGTTATATGTATCCCGAACCAAAATCTGATCATGTCCAAGTTTGGTCATTATCAAGATCTCCTGAAAATATAATCAAAATCTGTCCAGTAGTTTTTGTGTAATCTCGCTAACAAACAAATAAACAGAAGGACAAATAAACATACACCAACATGAAATAAAAAACAGAGGAGCCCTGATGGTGCTGTGTAAGGCTCTCTACCCCATGAGGGTCCAGTCCAGTCTGGGTCTGGGTCTACTCTGTGCCATATTGTCAACAACTCTAACATCTATGCTCTGCAGTGGGCTTGTTGCTCCATCCAAACTGGCTTAAAATGAAGAATCAATGACAGGACGTCATGCTCGTAGGTCTTAATGGTGGGACGTCTTTATGGTGTGGTCCTCTCTCAGAGGTACAGCATGATGCAGAGATTCTGTGACCCTCCTCTGATGTGGATGGAGAGAGCTGAGGTACGATGTCCATGTGAACAGTTACACCGTGAGTGAGAGCGCTGAGGTCGGCATGTGGCTGGCACGGCGCTCACAGATGAAGCAGACGTACCCGGGGATGCTGGACCACATGGTCAGTTCAGATTAAAAACAGATTATAGAATTTCTGATACTTTACTTTATCAACTGCTAAAACAAATTTATTTTAATGATCTGTGGCTTCAAAAGCACTAAAGCTCTGAACATACTTCAGTGTCCTTTTGTGGTTTTAAGTCAAATATCTGCTTTACTGAGAGAACACAGTCTCATGTTCATCTGGATTATTTTAGGAGCTCACCAGCCCATTCTGACATTTTACAACAAGGAATTACTCAACATCAAAAAATCAACCATTCAGATTTAATTCATATAAATAATTACATGAAAAATCAATTTTAGCTCAAAGTGCCTCACAGAAAGGCAGAAAAGTGATTAAAAAAGATGAAAATGTAACAATGACAATAATCATGAAGTTTTTACAAATATCCAGTAAAATAAATTAATGATCAGCAGATGTCTGTTTACTTCATAGTATTTCAGTGGAACAGCAAGAACAGTAAAGATAATAATTATTATGATAGATAGGATGTCAATATAGATTTGGAACTAATGCACATCAAATTAGCCAAAGTAAAAGAAACAATAAAATCAAGATCTGTCATTTTGTCAGTCTCACATGTGCAGCAGGGATCATCAACCACATTTTTACAAGGACATTTTTTCTTGGCACATGTTCTGGAGGTCAGATAGCAAAGCTTCAATCTTTAACCAGACTTCAGTGTTCGGTCTAATTTTCTATCTGACCCTCTGTTTTGTCCCTTTGACCTGGTTTGAGTTTTCTCCTTCGTCCCACGACTGCCCCTCAAATTTTCCCAGAGTGACCTGAAACTCTAGAGCAGTGTGCAGACTCTCTTTTTTCTTGGTCTCTTGAACTCCAGAGCAGCCCTGGTGGCCATCTCAAACACCTCCCCCACGCCATCGTTAAACTTGGCGGAGCACTCCTGGTAAGCGTACGCATTGATTCGCTGTGCCATCTCCTTCCCCTCTTCTGAACTCACCGGCTCCTGTAATTTATAAAACAAACAAAAGAAGAAGAAGAGCAGTGATTGGGTTAAAGAAGAGGTAATGACAAGATATTTACCGAGAAGATTAACCATGAAAATGTAATTGATCTGCTGAATTACAAAATGTTCATAAGTTAGATGTTTGACACTGAACATTTTTAATGTGTCATCATCTCCACAAATGTGTGACTTTTAAATCTGTAAGATTCCAGAGCAAAGCTGTTACATTATAGAAACTAGGGATGCACATACTAATATTTGTACCTTTTACTGACATCAGCAAATGAGTGTGGGATGAATCAGACGTTTATTTGTTTCGTCACACCAGTTTGATGCCATCATGTCAAACACTTTACTGCTGATTAATAAAGTAATTCTTTATTTGGCAGAAGAAATTGGTCACTAGGACAAACTTTGATCTGTTTTCATGACTAAAAATGGGAAATTTATGATTTTCAAAGCTTCATGTGTGCCCTAATTTTCTAAAATCAGTGCATCATCAGCCCAAACCACACATTTCTGAACTATGAAACGGATGAATAAGAAGATCAAGAAAAGCAGATGCTTAAAAAAACAAAACAACCAATGTATCTACCAAAACCAAAACAAGTGAAGTTGGCACGTTGTATAAATCACAAATTAAAACACAATACAATGATTTGCAAATCCCTTTCAACTTATATTCAATCAAATACACTGTAAAGACAGGATATTTAATGTTCGAACTGAGAAACTTTATTTTCTTTTGCATAAATTCATCAACGTAGAATTTAATGGCAGCTACACATTGCAAAAAAGTTGGCACAGGGTCATTTTTACCACTGTGTTACATCGCCTTTCCTTTTAACAACACTCAGTAAACATTTGGGAACTGAGGAGACCAATTTTTGAAGCTTTTAGGGTGGAATTCTTTCCCATTCTTGCTTGATGTGCAGCTTAAGTTATTACCTGTGGTGTCCCACAAGGGTCAGTACTGGGCCCTAAGTTGTTTATTTTATATATCAATTATATATACAAAGTGTCTGACTTATTAAAATGTATTGTGTTTGCTGATGACACCAATATTTTATGTACTGGAGATAACATAGAGCAGCTGCTAGATATGGTCAAGAATGAAGAGTGTAAACTGAAATGCTGGTTTGACAGAAACAAATTATCACTAAATGTAACTAAAACAAAATTTATGGTATTTGGAAATAGAAAGACAGATGGTATAATTGAGTTGGCAATTGATGACATACTTATTGATAGAGTCTATGAAAGTAAGTTCTTGGGTATTCTGGTTGACCATAAGCTGTGCTGGAAACCATACATAAAATATTTGTGCTCAAAAATATCAAGAAGTATTGGAATAATCAGCAAAACAAAATATTTACTGCCACAAAAATCACTACGCACCCTCTACTGCTCTATGATCCTGCCATACCTCTCCTACTGTGCTGAAGTCTGGGGTAACACATATAAGACCAATCTACAAAAGATCTGCACATTACAAAAAAGAGTTATACAGATCATAAATCATGCTGGATACAGAGATCACACTAACCCTCTGTTTTTAACAATTAAAACTGCTAAAATTTTAGGACATAGTCAATCTGATGACAGCTCAAGTGCTATATAAAGCATTGCACAATAATTTACCTTGTAATTCACAAAAAAAATTAAAAACCAGAGAGGGGGGCTATAATCTAAGGGGTGAACATAATTTCATTTTTCCAATCATTCATTCAACTCTTAAAAGTTTGTGCATTTCTGTTTGTGGAGTCAAACTCTGGAACAGACTGGATGTCACTTTAAAAATATGCAGTAACATGCAAATATTTAAATTACACTATAAAAAAGTACTACTAAACTCATACAGGTAATTTAGTAATAACATGGCCTTGGACCAAAACTCTGATTACTATTAACATATGTAAGTAATTATAGTAAGTTACTTAAAATGTAGTTTAGAACAGATATACGATGGGGATATACGATGTTTATGAATACTGTTGACATTTAAAATGGTTTGATTACATAAAAACTGTATAAACAATTAGTGGATTTCTATTACATGAACATATAATGTATATAATGAGTTCTCTGAAGTGCTAACTTATATTGAGGATGTTTTGTTTGTTGTCGTGGTGATTATTATGAAGAAGGGGGTTACTATTACCCATGAATTCACATTGTTTCCATGAATAAGGACAGCGGGTTTTGAGACATAATTTTTTAGTATTGTATCCGATTGTAGTGAAGGGGCAGGACTACATCAGCTTTTTTGCTTCTTTCTGTTCCTTCTCAAACTGGTTGCTGTGCATGTGTTTGTACTAACATGCTTAATTTGTTAATATACTGTAGCAGTACAGTTTGGTTTACATATTACTTATTGGATTTGGTTGTTGTTGTTTGTTATTTCTTTATTTCCTTTTGTTTTCTGTTTTTTTAAGTTTGAGATAAATAAATAAATAGAATAAACAAAATAAGTTGTTCAACAGTCCGGGGTCTCCGTTGTTGTATTTTAGGCTTCATAATGCGCCACACATTTTCAATGGGGGACAGGTCTGGACTACAGACAGGCCAGTCTAGTACCCGCACTCTTTTACTACGAAGCCACGCTGTTGTAACACGTGCAGAATGTGGCTTGGCATTGTCTTGCTGAAATAAGCAGGGGCGTCCATGAAAAAGACGTTGCTTGGATGGCAACATATGTTGCTCCAAAACCTGTATGTACCTTTCAGCATTAATGGTGCCTTCACAGATGTGTAAGTTACCCATGCCTTGGGCACTAGTACACCCCCATACCATCACAGATGCTGGCCTTTGAACTTTGCGCCTATAACAGTCCGGCTGGTTCTTTTCCTCTTTGGTCCGGAGGACACGACGACCACAGTTTCCAAAAACAATTGTAAATGTGGACTGGTCAGACCACAGAACACTTTTCCACTTTGCACCAGTCCATCTTAGATGAGCTCGGGCCCAGCGAAGCCGACGGTGTTTCTGGGTGTTGTTGATAAATGGCTTTGGCTTTCCATAGTAGAGTTTTAACTTGCACTTACAGATGTAGACGAACTGTAGTTACTGACAGTGGTTTTCTGAAGTGTTCCTGAGCCCATGTGGTGATATCCTTTACACAGTGATGCCGGTTTTTGATGCAGTACCGCCTGAGGGATCGAAGGTCACCGCTAGTCAGTGTTGGTTTTCAGCCTTGCTGCTTACGTGCAGTAATTTCTCCAGATTCTCTGAACCTTTTGATGATATTACGGACCGTAGATGATGAAATCCTTAAATTCCTTGCAATAGCTGGTTGAGAAATGTTGTTCTTAAACTGTTGGACAATTTGCTCACGCATTTGTTCACAAAGTGGTGACCCTCGCCCCATCCTTGTTTGTGAATGACTGAGCATTTCAGGGAAGCTGCTTTTATACCCAATCATGGCACCCACCTGTTCCCAATTAGCCTGTTCACCTGTGGGATGTTCCAAATAAGTGTTTGATGAGCATTCCTCAACTTTCTCAGTCTTTTTTGACACTTGTGCCAGCTTTTTTCAAACATGTTGCAGGCATCAAATTCCAAATGAGCTAAAATTTGCAAAAAATAACAAAGTTTACCAGTTCGAACGTTTAGTATCTTGTCTTTGCTGTGTATTCAATTGAATATAGGTTGAATGGGATTTGCAAATCATTGTATTCTGTTTTTATTTACGATTTACACAATGTGCCAACTTCACTGGTTTTGGGTTTTGTATTTCGTGGGAGAGAATCTTCAGGGCAAAACTACTACAAGCTCCCACAAAGTTTCCCAGCTGTAAAGATAAATTGTCATATGCATTTTTTAAAGATTAAAAACTAAAAGTGACCCAAAAATTAGGTACAGGTAGACTTCTACTCACAGGTCATTTGATATATCACTTAAAGTTTTTGGTGTGTAACTACAGTCTAAGTTCTTTTATGATGACAGAAATTTTACATCTAATTGTTGATATTTTCTTTTAAAGATCTACTGCAGTTTGATGTTCTGGCCTTTTATGCATGAGTTTAATCATTATATCACCACATAAATATTCTTGGAACAGGAAAATGAACCTGCACTGAATGAAGTTGCTCTACAAGTTTACTGTATTTTAATAAATTTGAGAAGTAATTATAGCTCATAGAGAGCTTGTATTATTCTGGGGAAAAAGACAAAAAGCCTGCAGCTCCAGGACTTCTCACACTCCTATATTTCACAGCAACAGCAGCCTTTAATACCTCCTAACGCTGACCCAAACCCATTAGACCTGCCTGCGTGATGGATCATGGCTGTTTTGTTGACAGTTGTTTGCCCACTGGCTCAGGGAGGCAAACCCAGTGGAAAACATGGACCAAAGAGTGGGTGTTGTTGGCTGCAGTAAAGTGATGTTGACAAGACAGTCACTGTCTGTCAAGGTCACTCCTTAGAGGTGGAGACACACACATATACGCTGAAAGCTGCAAAGAAAATAAAAATGCCTATGAAAAGAACGTTATTTCAGTGTTTTTGTTGCTTTCATCTCACAGTTATCTGTTTACAACTTTTAAAACGCTGTTCTACCTTTTCTATAACCTATCCTTTTATTTTCATCAACATGAAGTACAACATACAGAGTGACGATTTTTAAGGTTATATAATTAATGTCCCAGAAGTTCAATGCTTTTTTGAAAGGTATTGTACTTAAAATTTCCTCACTGGTGTAAAGTTAAACAAATACTGAAGGACCAAAACTATACAATGTTCTGCCTGTAATTCATGTATTCGTTGTTGATTTTTAGGACCAATTTGTTCAAAATGAATTTTATATATGTGTTTTAAATTGATCAGCCGAGTTATCAGTTATCAGTGTTTTTTTCTGCCAAATATTGGTATCAGCTTAAAAAAATCGACATCGGTCTGGTCCTAATTTACGACAATCAGGATAATCACACATTTAAAGCACTTTTAGCTCCTGATGTTCAACCATCCACATGCTCAAACATCTGAAGACATCCAGACCAGCTCCAGAGACCCAAAGCCTCACTGACCTGCTTCATCTTGGCCAGCTCTCTGAGTGTGTGCTCATCGTTTCTCAGGTCTTTCTTGGTTCCTACGAGGATTATGGGCACTTTGGGGCAGAACTTTTTCACCTCAGGAGTCCACCTCTCTGGGATGCTTTCTGCAGCAGAGACATGATATGAATCTTTAATATGGATTATTGCAAACATGATATTGATTAAAAATAAAAACAAGGCAGCAGTCTCACCCAAACTGTCGGGGCTGTCAAAGGAAAAACACATGAGGAAGACGTGTGTTTTGGGATAGTGGAGCGGCTTCAGCCTGTCGTACTCCTGTGAACCTGATGTGTCCCAGAGAACCAGCTCCACCTACAACAACAACAACAACAACAACAACAACAACAACACAGGTAACTCTTAAAGACGGGCACAGCGTGGGCTTTGAGGAGGATTTATGGATGAGGTAGAGTATTATAACGACTAAAGATCAACAAATTACAGCGAGGAAAATCCTTCCTGAGCTTCTTGTGGGGAAACTGTAGCAGTTCAGTTAGGAGACATTAACATTTATACATTAGACCAAGGGGTGGAAAAATACACAAATATTATACTGAAATCTTTAAATCTACTTGGGTAAAAGCAAAATTGCCTTATTTACATAAAATATACTCTCAGTACTGAGTATTCTGAGTACACTTTACATATAAATAACATCCAGAGTTTGATCAGTCTAACAGATATTTTTATTAAAGTCATTAAAAATAAGCGTGTGTTAGAATCTGGTGATATGATGTGTATCAGCCTTAATGGGAACTGATGAGACTTTATTGATACAAAGTCCATTAATGATTCTGCTTATCGATCCGACTCCCTCATTGATTCCTGCAGATTCTCTTTGTGGTGAAAATCAGCTTACTTTAGGATTTCAGTGGCAACAATTTCAAACACATGACACTCCTGATAGTCAGCGCTGTGCTGCATGATTAAATGCTCCTGAAAGTTTCTGGCGTCTCCACTTACTGAGAGTTTGTGCAGTAAGAGTCTTTTTACCAACAATTAATCCACAGTTTTAACCACTTCTGCTTGCTGTGTCAGGATTTTTGGATTCTTTGTAATGACTGCCTGAGAAGAGAAACCAGATACATGCCAGATGGACAGCTCCATATTGGAAATATTTCAATAATCCATCTGGGAGGAGCCCTGTGAAAATGTTTTCAGGGGCAGAACCTTCAAAAACAACAGCAGCTTGTGATTGGACAATCATTTGACACATCACACCCATCACAGACCAATCCATATCAAGTAGCGCTGCTATGACGTAGCATATGTAGCAGCCAAACGTTGCGGCTAGCGGCTAACCTTTAGCCGCTACGGCTAACAGCTTAAAAAGGTAAGCGGCTGACTGTTGTTAACAGCCAATTGTTGTTAGCCGCTATGGTTAATGGCTAACGGCCATTAACTGTTGTTTGCCTTTCTTAGCTGTTAGCCCAAGTGGCTAACAGATAGTAAAAGTTAAAAAACAAACATGGAGCACATCCTCAGATGTTTCTATACACTTTGGTAAGAAAGTAGAATGAATAAATGTAATTATTCATTCAATCAATTCAATTGTCCATTGTAACATGAGGTGAATATAAACATTGATGTAGTAATTTCTACTGGTTGTATGTGCTTTAGTAGAGAGTAGAGAGTGTGATTTTAAATGAAGCGAAGCCTGCGAGCTAGTTCAGGCAGACAACTCGAGCAGCGCTGCTATTCACATGTCACATTCACATATCATACGTCACACTCCTTACATCAATCCTCCAATCACACTCTCCACCTCTCAATTTGGCGGTGTATTTAAACTGGGAGTTTACCCATCTCTCCCTCTGCTTAACCACGTCTATGCTGCCAGACACTGATTTGCTGCGTGTTCTTTCACCCCCACCTCCACCCCAGCTCCACCTGCAGGCTCCAGGGGTGTTCTCATATGTTTTGCTCATCACTCCTCCATGCCTTCATGTAAACATTTCTGCAAAGGAGTGATGAAACTGGAGCCTGGACGCCAAACCTGTAACATGTATATGCAGCTACAATAAAGCAATTGAACGTGAGTTGACTGACTGAAATGTATTTACTTTATTTTGGAAAAATGAATATTACCAAAAATTACTTATTTCAATGTATAATATAAATATAAATATAATCATGAATATATACATAATATTACTTAAATTAATTAATTTTCATTAATGTAAAACAAAAGTAAGCCTACTCGTCTCTACCTCCGTGTCGGGCGCTGGAAAAAGCGCCCCTCAGACAGTGGTGACTAGCCAATAAGGGACTGTTGCTCGGGCAAGATACGCGCATGTCAACGTGAATTTGGCCAATCAGCGTCGTTGAAAATAATATCCGAAGGGCGCTTCTCAAATTGCCCCTCAGGTTTATTCGGCTCGTGTCGGTTCCGGTGTGCTGTATTAACTGGTGACAGTCCAGGCAGATGTCAAGGGGGCGTGCCTTTGAAGGACCCTTTTGTTTACTATCCAAACATCTCCCAAATCCATATTATACACGAAAATTAGCTCTTTACACCCATTTACTGAGTGGTGGAAGTGAATTCACAACATTTAGCATCACAGCAAAAGATTTTGAAAGATTACAGATTTATTTGACGGTGAATATACTGAAGGTAATATATAGGTCACTATCTTAGATGCCTGATCAAAATGTCAAACTTTCGACTGTGTCAACTTGTGTTAGCCCCGAAACCCGCATTTTGCTGTCACTTCAGCGTATCAACCAACAATTTGTTCATGTTCAATGTATAACGGAGTCGGGAGGACTTGAAAATAGGAAAAGAGAAGTAGGTTTTTTATGTGGAGGAAAAGTAATGTGGACAATTTGACACGTGTGCCCCTTACTCATTTCTTTCTATAAAGGTTATGTAAGCTTTTCAGCAATATATGGTTGATCATTTGTATATATTTATGTTTGTGTGTGTCTGATATGTGTGTGCACTATCTGTTGTTTTTATTTGGAATCAATAATAACACTTTTACGAAGCACTGGTATCCTGTAGTTTGTGTTGAATCATAGAGGGATGGTTATTAAAAACTGAGTGTTGCACAGTACTGCCCTATGATTATTTTTCACCAGCCACCACTGGGGGAAATATGTTTTGTGCACTCAGTCATAGTTTTATTCAGGAACAGTGTGTTTGGTTAAATTATTATAAAATGCTAAATAATGTACATGAATACAGATCAACATTAATTTCATTTAAATTTGTGTTTTGACACTAAAACTTAGCTGGAGCACAAAATATAGAGTTGAGAATCGACAAAGAAATCATTGAAGAATTGGATCAATAAGCAGAAAAAGCACTTCTATCAGTAAAACTTAACTGTTCTCTTCCTTAACAAAATATGAACCACGTTTAGGAACGTCACCTTTCTGATAGCCTATGTCATAACTCCTTCACTCTGTGTCCAAGACCTGCTATAAAAATGAAAATTATTTTCACCTGACCTGTATTCCGTCCACCTCAATGTCTGCAACGTAGTTTTCAAACACCATGGGCACATACACTTCAGGGAACTGATCTTTGCTGAACGTGATGAGGAGGCACTTTTTTCCTTCACCAACAGCCACCAGTTTTTTTCTGACCGCAGCCATCTAAAGAAATAATAAAAGAATATTAAAGTACACTGATTCTCACTCGGGTGCATCACTGGTGTTCATCTCTTTATGACCACGGTGGTCTTCTGTTGGAGAACAGAGTGCCACAACATGAAATTCAGATTATTTCAAATTGGTTTCTCCAACAAGATGAGGACTTCCCTGTACTGCAGTGGCCTCCACAGTCACCAGATCTCAGTCAAATAGAGCAGAGACTCCTAAACCCACCTTTGTTTTAAATGAGAAATACTGAGGTCATACAGAAACATCATTTTTTATGTTTTCATTTATAATTCCTGACAGAATGGGCTGAAACAAAAGTTCCCACCTCATCTGTCACTGGATGGGAGGTGGGGCACATCTTGAACCGGCCACCAGCCAATCACAGGGTCACATAAAGAGACAAGCATTCACGCTCACACTCATACCGAAGAACACATTAGAGTCACCAGTGAACCTAATAAGTGTATTTTTGATCTGTGGGAGTAAACAGAGCACTCTCCGTACAGCAACACTCTGATCAACAGGGATTCAAACCAGCGACTTTCTTCCTGTGTGTCAGGCTGTCACCTTATCCCCAATCTCCATATGTCTGTTTAAGCCTTGGGGGTGAGAACGCACCTTTAGTTTTGTATTAAACAGCTTTATAGAGAGCTTTAGGTCATCCTACCACAGTCCTCACATTGGCTCAGAAAGTTAGTAACATGTAAAGTTTTCTCTACCAGCGAGTAACAAGTTTTTCCAGAGCCACGGTCACAGGAACAGAACACACAGGCAAACGCTGAGCTAACAACTGACAGCTGACGTTTGAAAAAGGATATAAGTGAAAAGAAACCTGATCAGACTGTACCTGATCAGTCCACATGATTCCTGTTGTCGTCCCGACAGAAAAACCTCTAAGTTCACATCTCTAGTGCAAATCAGCACAGCTGTAGCCTTTTTCCGCTTTGCTTGAACTGGAAGCCAACGAGGCACACTACAAAATAAATCAAACAGAACAGACATACTGCGTACTACATTCAAGTGTAGTAGGCAGTATGCAGTGCCTACTACATACTACTTTCATACACAGTATATAGTAGGTGAATTCGAAAATGGTCTGCGTTTTCCTTGTGACATCACACATACAGTGGGAGGAAAAAGTAAGTACACCCTTTGTAATTTTGTACATTTCTGCCTAAATTGGTCATAAAATGTGGTTTGATCTTAACTCGAATCACAAGAATGAGTAAACGGTGTCTGCTTAAACTAATGCAACCCAAACAATTACGTTATCATTTTTTTATTGGCCATTAGATGTAAACATTCACAACGCACAACGCACCTAACGCACCTTTCCGAGTTGTTTAATCCGCTTATACCTTGGTCCCACAAACTGTAAACTTTAAAAGAAATAATGAATAATTGCTGTAAACTTGTAAAATCCATATTTCAGCGCTCTTGTGTTATCCTCACCCGTTGAAATGTGTGTGACACGTTGCTATGGTAACGCGCACAGTGGAGAGATACAATGGTGATTTAACTTGCCGAACTAAATGTCAACTGGCGTGCATTAGACCAATCTAAAGCATGCCAGTTGACATTGGAATTCTCACTGACCATGGTATAATATCTGTTATAACAGATTTAACTAACCTGACTCTGTATTATTTCTTTTTCAGTAATATAAACAATATTAATAAAAGTTAAAATAGTAATCAGAGAAAAATAAACATAAGGGACAAGAGAAACTACTTCCGCCTCCAGTGACCTTTACTCAGTCTGAACTACTCAATGTTTGGACATTGTTTTATTTCCCCACTCAGACAGTTTCACAGTTTGACACCACACACAGACACACAAAAGCTTTTCCTGTAATAACAAATAAACTAACCTGACCCTTTATCATTTCTTTGTCTGTCTTATTAAGCTGATTTTCACAGAAGAAAAGGAGCTCACCTGTCAGCAGCAGATTAAAGTTCAGAGTTTCTCGCCTTTCCTGAGACTTTCCTCTTGGATCTTACAGTCAGATTGGACACACCCACTTCTCAGACTTTCAGCCAATAGGAGGAGTGAAGCAGCCTAAAAATAAAAGTATTTTATTTCACACCAAACCTTCTGCTTTATGTTCAAACTGCTGAAGGTGTAATAAATGTCTCCCAGGTTTGTATCTTCATTTTGATGACTGCTAGTTTGTTCACAGTCATAAATGTTAACTAGAAAAACACTCAGACCTCTACCAAGCAGCTCAGCTCCTGCAGTGGCTTTTCCAAAAACCCTGTAAAAGATCCAGAACAGAACCATGATCCAGACCAAACTCAGCACAGACAGTACTGGACAAAAGCTTGGACACACCTCACTCAATGCGCTGTCTTTATTTTCACTGCTCTTTACATTGTATATTCTCACTAATGGTGGCCACTTGTTTCTCTTAACTTGGCTGATTGGTTCTTGCAATAATATTAATTCTAACCATCGTCTAATAGGGCTGTGGGCTATGCATCAGCCTGACTTCTGAACAACACAAATGATGGTCCAACCCCATTAATAAGGCAAGAAATTCCACTAGTCAATTACCAAGGAAATCGCACTTGGGCTCAGGCGGCTACTGGAAATGAGTTATCACAATCCAGCCAGCAGCTGGGCAACAACATGCTTATATGGTTGACCAACACAGCAGAGATGTCAGGAGACTTTTTTCAAGTGTTTTGGTCATGTGTGGCCTAATTACTGTTTCCAATAACCTGGCACCTGACCTTGAGCTGTATTCTTGATCTACCTGGTGGTGCTTCCCCTCCCTTACAGTCTACTGTCACCAGGCACTTTTTGAGTGGGTGTCCTGTTAAACTGGGCTCCCATGTCTTTAAAAAAACACACACTCACACAAACACATACATGCACGCTTCACAAGCACTTCAAAAACCAAGTACACACTATGTGTTCATTGTTGGAGATTCTGTGTGAAGATTAGGTCCCTTTAACTTCATCAATACACACACACACACACATGTACACATATTTATGCTTCATATGTCCTTTCAAAGCCCAGATCATGTCTGTGAAACTTATAACAGAGAGGAAGGGCTCTGTTGTCATGGTAACAGGAACAGGTGCAGCCAGAGGCAGCCACTATGGCTCACTTTTCTCAAGGCATGTTGATGCCTTATGACAGTGTCAAACAGCTGCTTTTTTCTTTGCGACCGTAACAGCTACCTGAATTCTAAAATTATCGTGAAAATCGGGCAAGTCTCGGGATTGTGAATATGTAATTTTTATGAAGACAGTGTAAGAAATGACAGAGTTATCATGACTTACAAACAGCCTGTCCAGCATGGGGACTTCATGTCAGGTTTGAATGGACGTCTATGGGAGAGATTGATGGACTCTGGAGGAAACAGCTGGCTCTCACTTAATTTCAAAATGAGTTAGGGCAAAATCTGTCCATTAGTTTTTGCTAGAAAAACAAACACCCTCCGTTTCCCAACCTCTGTTTGTGTGATCTTCCCAAACAGAGGCTGGAAAAAACATCACATAAAAACAGAGGAGCCCTGATGGAGCTGTGTAAGGCTCTCTACCCCATGAGGGTCCAGTCCAGTCTAGGTCTGGGTCGACTCTGTGCCATATTGTCCGCCGGTCGATTTTGGATCTAAATATCTCCTGAAGCACTGTTTGGATCAGGAAAGCCTTCTGGGTGAGTATATTGTTCTACTTCATTCTATAAACAATGTGAAAGCTGTAGAAACCGAACTTATCTATTAATGAGGGAGAGGAGAGAACTTTCTATTGCATCTAATACACTTAATGGCCATATGGAGCTCATACAACCACACTTCAAAAATACTGAACTATCCCTTAAGTAAAAACTACTGCTTTGCTGAGAAAACACAGTTCCTATCACGTTCATCTAGATTATTTTCAGGAGCTCACCAGCCCATTCTGACACTTTACAACAAGGAATTACTCAAGATCAAAGAATCAACCATTTAAATTTAATTTATTTAAAAAACTACATGGTAAATCAATTTTAGCCCAAAGTTCTTCACAGAGAGGCGGAAAAGTGATTAAAAAAGATGAAAAGGTAACAACGACAATAATCATGAAGTTTTTACAAATATCCAGTAAACTAAATTAATGATCAGCAGATGTCTGTTTACTTCATAGTATTTTAGTAACAGTAATAATAACAGTAAAGATAATAATTGTAATGATAGATAGGATATCAAGATAGATTTGGAACTAATGCACTTCAAAATAGGCAAAGTAAAAGAAACAATAAGATCAAGATCCATCCACCCTCAACTGTTTGTCTGGGCTCAGGTCAGTCACCTTCTCTCCTCATTCCTGATCAAACCTCTGTTTTCTCTGTTAATGTTAAGTTTGTTAGATTCTTAAAATGATGTTTAATCTGTCATTTTGTATGCCTCACATGTGCAACAGGGGTCATCTACCACATTTGTACAAGGGCACATGTTCTGGAGGTCAGATAGCAAAGCTTCAATCTTTGATCAGATTTCAGTGTTCGGTAGGGATGGGAATTGATAAGATTTTATCAATACCAATGCTGTTAACGATCCTGCTAATCGATCCAATTCTCTAACGATTCCCTTATCGATTCCTGCAGATTTTGCGAGTGGGCAAATGTTGATCTGATTCTCAGTGGCAACAATGTCAAACACATCACACCATAGATATCTGCTTCTGCAAGTTGCTGGTTTTTCCACTCACTTAAGGTTGTGTAGTTGGTGCAATGAAAATTAAGCTACAATTCTGACGCTTCTGAACCCTCTCAGTGGAAGGAATTGATAAGGTAATTGATAAGCAAAAAGATTAATGATATCGATTCTTTGATGGAGCTGTTAACTATTCTCAACTGGAATTGGTTTTCAATTCCCATCTCTAGTGTTCGGTCTATTTTTCCATCTGACCCTCTGTTTTGTGCTTTTGGTCTGGTGTGAGTTTTCTCCTTCGTCCCACGACTGGCCCTCAAATTTACCCAGAGTGACCTGAAACTCTAGAGCAGAGGGCAGAACCACGTGTTGCTTGGTCTCTTGATCTCCAGTGCAGCCCTGGTGGCCAACTCAAACACCTCCTTCACGCCATCGTTAAACTTGGCTGAGCACTCCAGGTAAGCGTACGCATTGATCCGCTGTGCCATCTCCTTCCCCTCGTCTGAACTCACCGGCTCCTGTAATTTGAGCAAGCAATGACAAGATATTTACTGAGATGATTAACCATGAAAATGTAATTGATCTGCTGAATTACAAAATGTTCATAAGTTAGATGTCTGACACTGAACATTTTTCATGGTGTCATTATTTCCACAAATGTGTGACTTTTAAATCTGTAAGATGCCAGAGCAAAGCCGGTAGATTTTCCAAACTAGGGATGCACATCAGCATCAATTTAACATCCTTAGTGACTGATATTTGTACTTTTTACTAACATCAGCAAATGAGTGTGGGATGAAACAGATGTTTATTTGTTCCATCACACCAGTTTGATAACCCAACAAGCCAGATGGACAGCTCAATATATCCGCCACAGAAATATTTCACTAGTCCATCTGGGTAGGAGCCCTTTAAATTTGTGTTCAGGGGCAGAACGTTAAAAAAAGAAACACAAGTTTGTGATTGGACAATCGTTTGGCTCGTCACATTCATCACAGACCAATCTGCATCAAGCAGGGTTGCCATCTATGTTGTAGAATACATAGCGGCTAATATAGCCACTAATGGCTAACAACAGTTAAAAATAGTTCATGGACGTTAGCCATAGCAGCTAACTTAGCCGCTAACAGTTAACAACAGTTAATAATGCTGCATTCCATTAACCTTGGAATTGGGAACCAGGAACTGGGAGTGACGTCACCTCTGACTTATCAGTGTTCCAGTTGGAGTCGGAAAATAACATGCCGATCTACCAGGCTATTGTTAGCTGTTGTTAGCTTGCCCTGCGTTGTTGCTCACAAATATCACATCAAAAATGTAAATATCACAATGGCAGCATTTTTGTAAATAAAAGTCAAACAATACTATGTATACAGCTGATCTAGAGCGACACACACTAGACACTAGAAGTGTTAATAAATTGATTATTACAGGAGCTAAATAACTGTTCACACTGGAGGCATCCATCTTCCATTGTCAACTCGGGGGTGGCGAGGTTTTACCCAGTTCCCAGTAGAAAATTCTGATTTTGGGGGGCGTTCCAGTTGCAGTTTCCCACTCAGAACTTGGAAATTCTGACTTCCAAGTACAACTGGAATGCACCATAAACGTTAGCCGTTAGCTGCTAACAGCTAACGTCCTTATGCTATGGTCTTACACTAAAATGTACCACACAGATGATTCATTTAACACTTATTTGTGATATGAACCTCGTCAAAGAAAATCCCTACAAGTAAACTTCTGAGGAGGGCAGATTACGCCAAGTTTCACTTAGTAGCCATGAGGCCAATAGGGTAATCGGCATGTCCGTTCTCAACTTCCAGTTCTCAACTTCCAGTTGCCGTCACGTCCGCATTCTACAGCTCCCACCTCTCTTGCACGTCTGTCTGCTCTGCAAGGCTACCAGTTTGATGCCATCATGTGAAACACTTTACTGCTGATTAATAAAATAATTCTTTATTTGGCGGAAGAAATTGGTCTGTTGGACAAACTCTGATCTGTCTTCTGACTAAAAACGAAACCCTCGATATTTATATATTAATAAGAATGAGAAATGCAGATGCTTTAAAAAATATATCTATTTCAAGGGAGAGATTCTACAAGGAAAAACTACTATCAAGCTCCCCCAAAATTTCCCTAGTGTAAAAAATAAATTGGCACAAGTTGGATGTATATATTTGTATATATACGCATATGTGTATTTTATATATGTATATGTGTATTTTATACATGTCTGTGTGTATCTATGCATATTTGTTTATCCATAAAATGAAGAGTTTTATGATCCATTGTAAAGTGTCTTGAGATAACACTTGTTATGAAATGGCGCTTTACAAATAAAGATTGATTGATTGATTGATTGATTGATTAACTGATTAGAAACAAAAAGTGTCCCAAAGTAAGGTACGAGTAGACTTCTACTCAGGTCATTTGATATATCACTTACATTGTTTGTATGTAACTACAGTCTAACAGACAATTGCCCCTCCGATCCGAGTCCCAAACAAGTCCCAAGTTTTTTCTGTTGTGGGCAAGTCCAGTCGAGTCACAGGTTTGTAAAGTCGAGTCAAGTTGAGTCAAAGGTTCACTTTTCCCCACCCAAAAAGCACTCAGATTTTTAATTTGAAGAGAGAAACCTTATCTTCCCACACATACAACACACGTACACCCTCTTTACTAATGTTAGCTTTGCTAGCTTCATATTGACTACAGGTCGGGCTAACATTCTGCCATATTGACCTGTGACAGGAACGTTAACTACCTGGCTAAAGTTTGCAGATTTCATTTACTTCATGCCTCATGTGTCCTCAGGTGGAGGATAAAGTTTGATGTTGTGCCATCTTTGTCTCTTATCAAAGTGTTGCAGGTTGTGCACTTGGCGTTTCTTCGTTTTCCATCTGACTGAAATTCTTTGTATGCAAAGAAAATAACTTTGGGCACAGAAAACATAGTGGTTTCTAATTTGTAACCCACTTCCCGCGCATCCTGTCCACTGATCATCACTGTAGCAGAAGCGGGTGTGTGGTAGGAATGTATGTGTGTAGTACTGTGTCGTGTGCGGGACAATAATAGGTGATGGACAAGTGTGCTGTGATGGAGCATCAATAAAGTGAACCTAAAAGGAAAGAGCGTATATCTCTTCATATAAAGCCTGAGAGCGTGCAGTTTTCTGAATCATGTTGTCTCAAGTCAGGTCGAGTCTGGAGACATTTTCTTCCGAGACTGAGTCGAGTCTTGAGTTTTTACCTCCGAGTCCGAGTCGAGTTGCAAGTCGTCTCATTAGCGGCTCAAGTCCCCTCGAGTCCACGTCCCTATTACTCGAGTCCAGTTGTCTGCAGTCTAACTTTTATGTTGACCGATATTTTATATAATATTGCTGATGTTTTCTTTTAAAGATCTCCTGCAGTTTGATATGCTGTTCTAACCTTTTATGCATGAGTTTAATCATTATATCATCACATAAATATTCTTAGAACAGGAAAATGAACCATCATGCACTGAATGAAGCTGCTCTACAAGTTTAATATATTTTGATACTTTTGAGAAGTAATTATAGTGTGAGCTTATATGTTTCTGTAAAAACATACAAAGTGAGCTTATACGTTTCTGGGGAAAAGTCAAAAAGCCTGCAGCACCAGGACTTCTCACACTCCCCCATTTCACAGCAACAGCAGCAACCTTTAATACCTCTTAACGCTGACCCGAACCCATCAGACCTGCCTGCGTGACGGATCACGGCTGTTAAGTTTACAGTTTTTTGCCCACTGGCTCAGGGAGGCGAACCCAGTGGAAAACATGGACCAAAGAGTGGATGTTATTAGCTGCAGTTAAGTGATGTTTACATGACAGTCACTGCCTGTCAAGTTTACTCCTTAGAGGTGGAGACACATACGTATATGGTATGACTAAAACATCATAATCACACATTTAAAGCACGTTTAGCTCCTGATGTACATCCATCCACACGCTCAAACATCTGAAGGCATCCAGACCAGCTCCAGAGACCCAAAGCCTCACTGACCTGCTTCATCTTGGCCAGCTGTCGGCGTGTGTGCTCATCGTATCGCAGGTTTTTCTTGGTTCCTACGAGGATTATGGGCACGTTGGGGCAGAACTTTTTCACCTCAGGAGCCCACCTCTTTGGGATGTTCTCTGCAGCAGAGACATGATATGAATCTTCAGTATGGATTATTAATGCAAACATGATATTCATTAAAAATAAAACAAGACAGAAGTCTCACCCAAACTCTCGTGGCTGTCAATGGAGAAACACATGAGGACAACGTCTGTGTCGCGATAGCACTGCGTCATTAGGCTGTCGTAGTCCTCCTGACCTGATGTGTCCCAGAGATTCAGCTCCACCTACAACAGCAACACAGTTAACTCTTAAAGACAGAGAGCAGCGTGGACTTTGAGCAGGATTTATGGATGAGGGAGAGTATTATAGAGTTTTATAATAACTAAAGATCAAAAAAATACAGCAAGGAAAAATCCTTCCTGAGCTTCTTGTACAAAACCCAAAACCAGTGAAGTTGGCACGTTGTGTGGAACCGTAAATAAAAACAGAATACGATTTGCAAATCCTTTTCAACTTATATTCAATTGAATACACAGCAAAGACAAGATACTTAATGTTTGAACTGAGAAACTTTATTTTCTTTTGCAAATATTCATTTACTTAGAATTTAATGGCAGCAACACATTGCAAAAAAGTTGGCACAGGGGCATTTTTACCACTGTGTTACATCCCCTTTCCTTTTAACAACACTCAGTAAACGTTTGGGAACTGAGGAGACCAATTTTTGAAGCTTTTCAGGTGGAATTCTTTCCCATTCTTGCTTGATGTACGGCTTAAGTTGTTCAACAGTCTGGGGTCTCCGTTGTTGTATTTTACACTTCATAATGCACCACACATTTTCAATGGGGGACAGGTCTGGACTACAGGCAGGCCAGTCTAGTACCTGCACTCTTTTACTACGAAGCCACGCTGTTGTAACACGTGCAGAATGTGGCTTGGCATTGTCTTGCTGAAATAAGCAGGGGCGTCCATGAAAAAGACGTTGCTTGGATGGCAACATATGTTGCTTCAAAACCTGTATGTACCTTTCAGCATTAATGGTGCCTTCACAGATGTGTAAGTTACCCATGCCTTGGGCACTAATACACCCCCATACCATCACAGATGCTGGCTTTTGAACTTTGGGCCTATAACAGTCCGGATGGTTCTTTTCCTCTTTGGTCCAGAGGACACGACGACCACAGTTTCCAAAAACAATTGTAAATGTGGACTGGTCAGACCACAGAACACTTTTCCACTTTGCATCAGTCCATCTTAGATGAGCTCGGGCCCAGTGAAGCCGGCGGTGTTTCTGGGTGTTGTTGATAAATGGCTTTGGCTTTGCATAGTAGAGTTTGAACTTGCACTTACAGATGTAGACGAACTGTAGTTACTGACAGTGGTTTTCTGAAGTGTTCCTGAGCCCATGTGGTGATATCCTTTACACAGTGATGCCAGTTTTTGATGCAGTACCGCCTGAGGGGTCGAAGGTCACGGGCAGTCAATGTTGGTTTTTGGCCTTGCTGCTTCCGTGCAGTAATTTCTCCAGATTCTCTGAACCTTTTGATGATATTACGGACCGTAGATGATGAAATCCTTAAATTTCTTGCAATAGCTGGTTGAGAAATGTTGTTCTTAAACTGTTGGACAATTTGCTCACGCATTTGTTCACAAAGTGGTGACCCTCGCCCCATCCTTGTTTGTGAATGACTGAGCATTTCAGGGAAGCTGCATTTATACCCAATCATGGCACCCACCTGTTCCCAATTAGCCTGTTCACCTGTGGGATGTTCCAAATAAGTGTTTGATGAGCATTCCTCAACTTTCTCAGTCTTTTTTGACACTTGTGCCAGCTTTTTTGAAACATGTTGCAGGCATCAAATTCCAAATGAGCTAATATTTGCAAAAAATAACAAAGTTTACCAGTTCGAACGTTAAGTATCTTGTCTTTGCTGTGTATTCAATTGAATATAAGTTGAAAAGGATTTGCAAATCATTGTATTCTGTTTTGATTTACAATTTACGCAATGTGCCAACTTCATTGGTTTTGGGTTTTGTAATTTCTACTGGTTGTATGTGCTGTTTTAAATTCAGTCTATTCTGTTTTAATTTTCTGTGTCTATGTTTAAAGTTAACCAGTTAAGATATCAGGGGAAGTTTTGTGCACTCAGTCAGTTTTATTCAGGAACAGCGTATTTGATCAAATAATAATAAATGCCAAATACTGTACATGAATATAGATCAACACTAACTTCATTATAAATCTGTTTTGACACTTAAATAATGCTAAAGCACTTTCAATTACAAAATTTAGGGCAGGAAATCCAAAAAAAAAAAAAAAACAATACCAGTTGAGAATCGACAAAGGAATAGTTGAAGAATCAGATAAACATGCAGAATCTTAATCAGCATTTGTATCAGAAAAACTTTATCTGTTCTCTTGCCTGACAAAATCTGACCCACATTTAGGAGCATTCTCTCTCTGGTATGTCATTACTCCTTTATTCTGTGTTCAAGACCTGCTATGAACATGAAAATTATATAAATCTGACCTGTTGCCCGTCCACCTGGATGTCTGTGATGCAGTTTTCAAACACTGTGGGCACTTCATCTTCAGGGAACTGATTATCTTTGAATGTGATGAGGAGGCTCGATTTTCCACACACGAGATCACCAACAATCACCAGTTTCTTTCTGATCACAGCCATCTAAAGAAATAATCAATTAAATTACACTGATTCTCACTCCAGTGTGTCACTAAAGTCCATCTCTAAAAAAATATGTAAAATATATATATATATAAAAGCACATTTACTCATAAAATATAGAAAGGAGCTCACCTGTCTGCAGCAGTTCACAGGTACTCGCCTTTCTTCATTTTCTCCTCTTTGACCTCACTGTCAATGCTGCATAGATTGGACACACCTACTTCTCACACTTTCAACCAACAGGAGGGGCAACATTTTGATTGAGTGGTAGGATATCCAAACAGCATTAAGCTGTATAACCACACATGGCACAGTTTCTGTTTCACTTTAGGCTGTTTACTTGGGTGTGAAGCTGCATAAGTATTAAAGCATAAGTTTGGTTTCTGCAGCTTTCACATTGTTTATAGAATGAAGTAGAACAATATACTCACCCAGGAGGCTTTCCTGATCCAAACAGTGCTTCAGGAGATATTTGGATCCAAAATCGAGCGGCAGACATCCGTATAATGGTAGCACACGGGGCATACAGCGCCGCTCCTAAAACTGCATTAATCGTCCAAAAACTCATTAGTTTCACCAATATTCCATCATGGTACACTCGCGCTACTCCTCCATTACAGTCTGTGTCGCTCCATACAGCGTTGTGTGGCTGTGCCGACCTCTGAACTGAAAACTTTCTTTACGGCTCCGCACATGCGCAGTACGGCTCATTGTTTCAGGGGCGAACATCGGCTACACAACAACTTTCTTCTTCCAGTTTTGTGCAAAATGGATGAATATCTATCGGATGAAGATGTTGTGCAGGTGATCTTTGAATATGATGGGTGTCCTTACAGTTTCGAGCCAGAGTTTACAGATGAGGAGCTCATCGAAAGGAGGACGCTGAGGCAGCGCTCCAGAGAGTACTGCGCAGGCGCGGAGGCAAAGAATCTTCCTCTTCAGTTCAGAGGTCGGCACGCTTACAAAGACATGTCTGGAGCGACACAGACTGTCGTGGAGGAGTAGCAAGAGTGGACCATGATGAAATATTGGTGAAACTAATGAGTTTATGGACGGTTAATGCAGTTTTAGGAGCAGCGCTGTTTGCCCTATGTGCCACCATTATACGGATGTCCGCCGCTCGATTTTGGATCTAAATATCTCCTGAAGCACCCAGCCTTCTGGGTGAGTATATTGTTCTACTTCATTCTATAAACAATGTGAAAGCTGCAGAAACCAAACTTATCCTTTAAGTCTGGTATACTGGTAAGTATAAAACATGGTTTCATGAGGTACAGGGAGGAAGAGGAGTTTTACAACCGAATGTTTTGATAAGTGTTGAATAAGTGATTTATGTATTTGTTATTACTGTGTTTATTTTCTGGTTCTTTTTTTTTTTTTTTTCCCTTGTCTGCATTATCTTTACAGCTGAGCACTGTGTCCGGTGGCAGCGTTGGAAAGACTAATGCATTTTTTTTTCGAGCAGTGAGAGATATGTGAATATGATTCACTGCTATAGTGACCATCACCGGCCCCCCCTGTAGGCTACTCCATCATATAAAACTTTATTTAACCCCTGATGGGAGCTGAAGGGGAGGGCCGTGCCACACCACAGTGTGAAAGAAGGGGAAATAGTGACAGACAGGACGAGACAAGACAAGACAAGACAACTGGGAGAAGAACAAACAGGTATTGTAGGTAGTTTAAGATAGTTCGAGTGCTGTGCTGATGCAAGTCCATACTGGAAGTATGTGGTGTGTATGAAGAGGGTGGCTCATGTGTAGAGTGTGTGTGTGTGTGTGTGTGTGGGGGATGAACACCCTGGTTCGGGTAGTGGAGGTGGAGGGGAGGTTAGGAAAGGGATGAAGACCCTGGTTCGGGTAGTGGGTTAGGATAGGGAGGGTTGGTTCTTTTAAATGTATATTTCATAAATATGTATGTTTAGCAAAAACTGCCTGTTAACTGAGTAGTGGAGAAGTGGCAGGTTTAAATAAGCTAATGCTTCATCTTCCTCCTTTTCCGACATGTTGGGTTAATATTATTATTGTCTCAACTCCTCTCCTTTGTCTGTTTTTTCAGTCCACTTTATGACACTGGCACATGTTCAGATTAAAGCATTCACATCATAAATCAAACTAAATCAAGTCTCTGAAGTGACACAATTAAAGATTATCGGCCTGTTTTTGTCCGAAATTTTCCCTCTTCCTGATCACAAACAGCAGAAGCTGTGTGTGGGAAAGCTGATGAGTCATGACTCTGGGAACTGTGACGTAGAACAGAATGTAGTCAGTCAAGAAGCGAGCTGACAGAGGAACAATGAGGCATTTAAAAACAAGCAAGGGCTTGAAACATAAAGTTGGCTGGAGCTCAGAAAATGGAGGATCAACTCACGTGTTCATGTAGTCTCCAGGATTTTCCCATAGTCTTTTCTTTAGTTCAGAATATTCTGTTTTTTGTTATTTTTTCTTCTTAGTTTGTTTTAGATCAGGTTTGATCAGATTTGGGGGACTAGATTCAAGATCAGTGGTGGACAGAACGGTTATGTGTGTGGTGAGCTGCGGTGACATTATCAGAGCTCACCACACACAGTACAGTCAAAACTGTTCAATGTCTGATATTTATCTTCATGTGTGAGCTCTCAAACAGATAAAACATCTCTACAGATTTAGAAAATCCTTTTGAGTCGACCTCCAAACTTTCTGCTTTATGTTCAAACTGCTGACTGTACCTGTGCAACAAAAGTCTTTTCTTATTACAGTGGAATCTCTGCCATGAGTTTATTGGTATTTATGTAAAAAGGCTAAAAATTACATTACTGATCAGTTAAAGAAAGTACATTACAAAAAGAAAGAAATACAATTATTGATCCCTCCACTTCTACAAAAGTACAAAAAATATTTTTTTGTGGTCTATGGTGGCCTGGAGGGCCAAAACAAGAGTACAAGATCCAAAACAATTTTGCAAAGCTTGAGACAAATTGACATTTTAGAAAACACATTCACAAGACACAAAACACTATTACAAATGGAAAAACAAATTTACATTTCAGAAAATAAATTCACAAAACACTTTTACAAAAATCTAGCAACCGGAAAGGAAATGTACCAACTCTGGTACTGAACCAGAAGTGCTAGCAGAGAGCAGCCAATACAAGCCGAGTTAGTGCATGGTATGAAAGAACAAGAGAAGAAGAAGCTCATGGTAAGCAAAGATGGACCACCACCAAGTGCCGTTTTGCCAGTTTTGTGGAAAACATATGAGCCCCTTACAGTGGTTTTGTACGCCATTTGGTCGGTCTCAAGAGTTTGCTCACCATTAACTTCTTCTTCTCTTGTTCTTTCACAACTTGGCTCGTATTGGCGGCTCTCTGTACGCACCTCTGGTTCAATGCCGGAGTTGGTACATTCTTTTTCTGGTTGCTAGAAATTTGTAAAAGTGTTTTGTGTCTTGTTAATTTGTTTTCTGAAATGTACATTTGTTTTTCCATTTGTAAAAGTGTTTTGCGCCTAATTAATTTGTTTTCTGAAATGTTAATTTGTTTTTCTATTTGTAAAAGTGTTCTGTGTCTTGTAATTTGTTTTCTGAAATGTAAATTTGTTTTTTTATTTGTAAAAGTGTTCTGTGTCTTGTTCATTTGTTTTCTGAAATGTAAATTTGTTTTTCCATTTGTAAAAGTGTTTTGTGTCTTGTTAATTTGTTTTCTGAAATGTAAATTTGTTTTTCCATTTGTAAAAGTGTTTTGTGTCTTGTTAATTTGATTTCTGAAATGTTAATTTGTTTTTCCACTTGTAAAAGTGTTCTGTGTCTTGATAATTTGTTTTCTGAAATGTAAATTTGTTTTTCCATTTGTAAAAGTGTTCTGTGTCTTGATAATTTGTTTTCTGAAATGTAAATTTGTTTTTCCATTTGTAAAAGTGTTCTGTGTCTTGTAAATTTGTTTTCTGAAATGTAAATTTGTTTTTCCATTTGTAAAAGTGTTCTGTGTCTTGTAAATTTGTTTTCTGAAATGTAAATTTGTTTTTCTATTTGTAAAAGTGTTTTGTGTCTTGATAATTTGTTTTCTGAAATGTAAATTTGTTTTTTATTTGTAAAAGTGTTTTGTGTCTTGATAATTTGTTTTCTGAAATGTAAATTTGTTTTTCCATTTGTAAAAGTGTTCTGTGTCTTGATAATTTGTTTTCTGAAATGTAAATTTGTTTTTCCGTTTGTAAAAGTGTTCTGTGTCTTGTTAATTTGTTTTCTGAAATGTAAATTTGTTTTTCCATTTGTAAAAGTGTTCTGTGTCTTGTTAATTTGTTTTCTGAAATGTAAATTTGTTTTTCCATTTGTAAAAGTGTTCTGTGTCTTGTAATTTGTTTTCTGAAATGTAAATTTGTTTTTTTATTTGTAAAAGTGTTCTGTGTCTTGTAATTTGTTTTCTGAAATGTAAATTTGTTTTTTTATTTGTAAAAGTGTTCTGTGTCTTGTTCATTTGTTTTCTGAAATGTAAATTTGTTTTTCCATTTGTAAAAGTGTTTTGTGTCTTGTTAATTTGTTTTCTGAAATGTAAATTTGTTTTTCCATTTGTAAAAGTGTTTTGTGTCTTGTTAATTTGATTTCTGAAATGTTAATTTGTTTTTCCACTTGTAAAAGTGTTCTGTGTCTTGATAATTTGTTTTCTGAAATGTAAATTTGTTTTTCCATTTGTAAAAGTGTTCTGTGTCTTGATAATTTGTTTTCTGAAATGTAAATTTGTTTTTCCATTTGTAAAAGTGTTCTGTGTCTTGTTAATTTGTTTTCTGAAATGTAAATTTGTTTTTCCATTTGTAAAAGTGTTCTGTGTCTTGTTAATTTGTTTTCTGAAATGTAAATTTGTTTTTTTATTTGTAAAAGTGTTTTGTGTCTTGATAATTTGTTTTCTGAAATGTAAATTTGTTTTTTATTTGTAAAAGTGTTTTGTGTCTTGATAATTTGTTTTCTGAAATGTAAATTTGTTTTTCCATTTGTAAAAGTGTTCTGTGTCTTGATAATTTGTTTTCTGAAATGTAAATTTGTTTTTCCGTTTGTAAAAGTGTTCTGTGTCTTGTTAATTTGTTTTCTGAAATGTAAATTTGTTTTTCCATTTGTAAAAGTGTTCTGTGTCTTGTTAATTTGTTTTCTGAAATGTAAATTTTTTTTTCCATTTGTAAAAGTGTTTTGTGTCTTGATAATTTGTTTTCTGAAATGTAAATTTGTTTTTTTATTTGTAAAAGTGTTTTGTGTCTTGATAATTTGTTTTCTGAAATGTAAATTTGTTTTTCCATTTGTAAAAGTGTTCTGTGTCTTGATAATTTGTTTTCTGAAATGTAAATTTGTTTTTCCATTTGTAAAAGTGTTATGTGTCTTGTTAATTTGTTTTCTGAAATGTAAATTTGTTTTTCCATTTGTAAAAGTGTTCTGTGTCTTGATAATTTGTTTTCTGAAATGTAAATTTGTTTTTCCATTTGTAAAAGTGTTCTGTGTCTTGATAATTTGTTTTCTGAAATGTAAATTTGTTTTTCCATTTGTAAAAGTGTTCTGTGTCTTGTTAATTTGTTTTCTGAAATGTAAATTTGTTTTTCCATTTGTAAAAGTGTTCTGTGTCTTGATAATTTGTTTTCTGAAATGTAAATTTGTTTTTCCATTTGTAAAAGTGTTCTGTGTCTTGATAATTTGTTTTCTGAAATGTAAATTTGTTTTTCCATTTGTAAAAGTGTTCTGTGTCTTGTTAATTTGTTTTCTGAAATGTACATATGTTTCCGGACTTTTTAATGTGTTCTCTAAAATGTGAATTTTTCCCAAGCATTGTTAAAGTGTTTTGGATCTTGTATTCTTGACTTGCCTCTCCAGGCCACCATAGTAGTCCCTTGATTAATTTAATTTATCATGATTTATTTTTAGATAATTACTTATATCTCACAGTAATTTAATTAACTATAGTAAATGGCATTATGATTTCAAAAGGAATCATCTCTTATGATGGCACAGCAGAAGGGCTGAACATTGGGAGAAAACAATATTGCAGTATTTTTCTACTGTATATATAAACTACTGTATATAAATGGTACTTTCTTCAGAGGCATTTTATGGCCTCAATATGGAGACAATAAAAAGTGATAATAAAAAAGGAAAGAAAGCAAGAAAATGACACTGATATGTCAACTTTACAGAGGTATGCAAGGCATGATTATTTTGTCGTCATGCTGGTGTCCTGTGGGATGTGAAACTTCCCTAACTGGCAACCCTGAGAGCTGTCGATCTAAGACCAGGGGCTCCGCCTCCAAAGTGCCAAAAGTCTTACCCCGCGGGAGCAGAGAGCACTCCACAAGCGAGTGGAAGCTGCTTCTTGCACATGCGTAGTGTGTGCAGTGCACCGCGAGCGCAGAAACAACCCTCGAGCAAGAAAAGTTCTTCTCCGCGAGTGGGAGCAGAACCTCTTGAGCTCGCGGGATTCAAATCTGCGCGCGATAGTCAAATACCGCGTGTGTGAAATCATGTACATCGTTCGTGACGTTATTTTGAGCGTGTGATGCATTATTTTGTGTGAGGGATTATTGACCCCATATTGACTCCATACATTTTCAGATAAATGTTCTTTCAATAGACTTTTCTAGTGCTCAGCTTGAGCAGCTCCTTTTAACTTCTGTGTCAAGTTAAGTTTCAGTCAGGATAAGAGAGGAGCTCAGGATAGTGTTGTACCTAAATTAAAATCCTTCAGACACCACATAAAATGACATCTTAAAATAAAAAGTTCGATGGTCCTAAACTTTAAAATCAACCTTGAGGCTTTTTAGACTAGAGTCTTTAACCCAGAACCATCACAGACTGCACCTACACTCGTTTTATTTTACAACAGTTTATTAAAGACAAGTTTTTGAGCAGGAAGAGAAGAGAAAGAACTAGAGAATTTGCATTTCCTTGCAGCAAATGCGTTGAAATGCTGAGTCTGAATGCTGGAACTGTGAAATGAAATTTCTAAAGCCAGTGCAAATAAAGCTGAAAATGTGACATAAGTAGTTGGAAACAGTAAAACAAAGCTCACAACTGGCTATGCTAAATAAAAATGTTAAAAGTTGTGAAAGTAAGCTAGAAACCGAATAAAGGTGAGCCAAATTTGCATAAGGCCACTGATATGTTTGCCCACCCTGAAGGAGTTACAATTGTTAAAAGGGGTAAATGGATAAGACCTAAAATGACAAAGACTGTAATCAGTAGCAGAAGTTTTAAATATGTTCTGAAATAAGCATCCTAAAGAAAGAAATAGAGTATGGATACATTTCTGTTCATGTACATATGTGTGCATATGTGTGAATAAATGATTATGGTCATTGGTCTATATGTGCATTTGTGCATGTATGTTTGTATGATGGATCTATGCATATATCAGAGTATGTGCATATGTAAATGAAAAGGTATCTTTCATTATGGGTATATTTCTGTTTATGTGTGTATGACTGAAGAAAATGATGCATATGTATATATGTATGCATCTGTAAAATGACAGAGTGACATTAATGTGTGAAAGCAAAAATGCAGTATGTAGGTGAAACTATGCCAAATGTGTAGAGCTCAGAAGTTGAAGCAGTTTTAGCAGGACTGCATAAATCTCCCATTTATTTGAGTATATTTAAGTATACCAAATCTGTAAAGCTTGAAAGATGAAGCAGGTTCAACTGCATAAATGTCCAATTCATTTCAATGTGAAAAAAATCAAAGTATTTTTGTCTTTTAAAACTATCACAGTTAAGAATTTGAGAAAAAAAACAGGAGATTTCTGTTCAACAATCTGATTTGCGCAACTTTTTTCTCTGAACATTACGTGCAAGAGACCGTGCATTGTGTTTTAATTTGAAACTTCTGGTCACTCCACACGGTGACTTCCTGTGAATTTATGATGTTTGGAAGCGGCCGTGCTGTAAACAGACCTTTACTCGCATGTAGCGAGCACGGAGCTGTTGACATCCCCGCCTCGTGTCTCACCAAAACTTCCGCTGAATGTCTCCGTTTCACGGAGGCTTTGTACGTCAGCTGCGGGTCTGTTCCTCAGTGCTGAGCCGAAGCCGCTAGCGCTAAGCTAAACTAAGCTAAGCTAAGCTAAGCTCCACCTTTCACAGCCAATGTATGGAGGAGCTGAGGGAAAAAAGCTGGGTACTTCCGGGTAAACGAAGGCTCGCTGTGCCAAAACCGTGATAGATATCAGAAAAGGGATTGCACTGTGAGCATCCCAAGAACATGCTGAAGCTATGGGTGTAATTTTTATGTCCATACAGTAAAGAATGTTGACATAGTGGCGAGTTAAAAACAGGCTTCAAAGTGAAGCGCCCAGCTGTCCGGAGGTGAATTTTTGCATTACCGCAGATGAGAAGATTCTGACTCATACCGCAAAAGCTGAAGCTCACTGAGACAAAACGATGTCAGATTAAACTTTGAAGCGGATTTCACGTATAAGACGAGAAGGTTCGCGACGTTTTGATGCATAAATCATGTCTGTGGACGACAGTTTGACGAAGTTATAACAGGATAATTCTGCTGAGTCCGCGAGAATTTTTCTGTCTGTCCACTCTGAGATGACGTCACACTCGCTCTGAGGACATTGATTGCCTCAAAAGTTGGTGTTGCTTAAAAATTCATATTTAAAAAAACGTAGAAGCCAGCAAAAAGCTGAAGATATGTAAAAATAGCTGAGAAGTCAGTGCAGCTTTTAAAGTACGAATGAAGTCTCTAGGCAAAAGCATGCCCAAGCTGTGGAGCTTCAAAGTTGGTGAATTGTTCTGCAGAGCTGCGGAGATGTCCCATTGATTTCAATGTAAAAATACATGCCGAAATTATTTTTTACTGTAAAAAGTATAACTGTTAAAGCTGTGAAAAATACAAGCGCACTTCTCATGAACATGCTGCATATGTCAATTTTTTTCTGTGAAAATCTGCAAATTTGAAGCCTGTGAAAGGTGCTAAAGTCCCAGAACAAAATGTCACAAAATGGCGCTAGGGAGAACAGTATGTTGAAATGCTGACACAGCATTTCAACATAATAAACAGCACAGAGATTAAACCAGAGCTTCAGTCAATTCAAATATTCAATATTTACACCTTAACAGTCTGACCCAGGTCCCACGACTGCCCCTCAAATTTGACCTGAAACTTTAGAGCAGAGTGCAGGAGCTCTCTTTTTTGCTTGGCCTCTCAAACTCCAGAGCAGCCCTGGCGGCCATCTCAAACACCTCCTTCACGCCATCGTTGTACCATGCAGAGCACTCCTGGTAAGCGTACGCATTGATCCGCCGTGCCATCTCCTTCCCCTCCTCTGAACTCACCGGCTCCTGTAATTTATAAAACAAACAAAAAGAAGAAGAAGAGCAGTGATTGGGTTAAAAAAGAAGCAATGACAGGATGTTTACTGGGATGATTAAGAATAAAAATTTGATTCACTGCAGCTTTATAAAATGTTCATAAGTTAAATGATTGACTCTAAATCCAGACATCCACTGTGCCAATTTTCACCCGTGCGACTATTTTGGGGATCAGACTGAGTTTTGGCTCAATCGTGCGTTTCATATCCTGTAGTATACACGAGGTAACAAGAAGCGATTAACACCTCACGACCACCTCCCGATCGATTGGATGAAAATCAAACCTGTTTGAAATCCTGGTCGCCCCTCGTGAGGCTATGTAACACTGCACATGCACAAACGTAGATACAGAAGAGAAAACAAATGCACACAGCGGACCTGGACCCAAGCAATAGAGGGTCCACTTGTTGAGCTGTGGCAGGCACAGCGGAGCCTATTAGGGCAATGTGTTTTTGTTATTCATTCGCATCTGTGAGCATCCGACCATTTTCCACTTTTTCTTCTACTATTGCTTTTAACGTTACATTTCCGGGTACAAGAGTCCGACGTGTGTCGTGTATTATAAGACTTTATTAAACTATAAGTTCTTATAATACATCCATGCATGTTGTACATGGACCAACAGTGTGAGCAGTCAGATCACATCCGAGCATTGGGTTGTATAGCATGAGAAGAAGACTCATGAGCTGTGAACTTTTACCCTGGCAATTCACTCGTACAGTATGAGCAGCAGCTGAATGCTGAAAAAGTCGTGGAGTGAATGCCCAGCTTTAATGTGTCATCATTTCCACAAATGTGTGACTTTTAAATCTGTAAGATCCAGAGAAAATCTGTAACATTTTTTAAACTAGGGATGCACATCAGCATCAATTTAACATCCTTATTGACTGATATTTGTACCTTTCACTTACATCAGCAAATGAGTGCCGGATGAATCAAATGTTTATTTGTTCCATCACACCAGTTTGATGCCAACATGATAAACACTTTACTGCTGATTAATAAAATAATTCTTCTTTTGGCTGAAAAAATTGGTCTGTCAAGCAAATTCTGCTATTTTCATGACAAAAATGTGAGATTTGTCATTTTAAAACCTTGTGACGTGTGCCCTAAATTTCTAAAGTCAATGAAATCACCAGTCCAAGGCACATGTTTCTGTACCATAAAACAGATGAATAAGAATGAGAAGATAAATTACATATTTCAGTATTCTACCACAGCATAAGTTCTGTTATGATGAGAGCTTATCAGAAGGCAGACTCTTCGGCACAGCAAACTTGCACCTCCCAAATTTGATTGACAGATCAGAGTGCGTTACATGTGAAGACAATCAATCCAGGCAGAGGTTTCCAACAAGTCAGCATGCAAGAGGCAGAGTCAAAACTAAACCAGTCGGCAACAAGAACTAGAGCTATGAAGAAAATGCTGGAAAGAGACATGAAGTACTACAATCTGGCAACAGGACAGGGGAAGACATGGAGCTTAAATACAACAAAAACAATTAGGGATCAGAGATATGACAGAGCCAGACAGGAAATAAAACCTATGGAGACAAGAAAGATGGGTGGATTTTCAAAGTAGAGCAGGAAACAAAAGACAAAACATAAAACACGAGGACAGTAACCTCTAACATCTCCTCACCATGTGCAATGCATGGACCAAAGAGTGAATGTAAAGTAGTGCTGTGTTGTTTGCAAACGATTCATTCAAAGAACAATCTATTAAGTGAACGTACTGAACCAAATCACTTCCTCAAGTGATTTGCTCATTTCAGCTACAGCGGCTAATGGCTAACAGCTTTACTACCTTAAGACTTTTGTTTCACATTAAACTATACCACACAGATGGATCATACAACACTTAAATATGACATGAACCTTGTCTAAGACAATCGCTATGAAGTAAAGTTCTGAGGAGAGCAGATTTAGCAAAGTATCACTGAGTAATCATGATGAGCACAGGCTAACCGGCATTAGCTGCCATTGTTTTCAAACACTTCTTGTCAAGTCCAGTGTTTGTAATAACAGCATTAGAGTATAAGGCGTTACCAACGGCATTATTTTTTTCAGTAACGGGTAATCTAATTACTTTTTCATGCGCCACAACGCCGTTACCATTACTAACAGGGAAATGTGGTGCGTTACTTTGCACCGTTGTCAAGCAGCTGGTATCCGACCAGCCTCACCCTCAAATTCCACGGCACATGGAAGCGCCGCACCACGGTCTTGCCCTGACAGACAAAAACCCACTGAAAGGGCACACCAAGCAGCGCCGCGCCGTGCAGCCCCATAGGGGGATGGCTGATCCCCGGAGTGCTACAGACTCTCATGATGAGCACAGCGATGTCACACGCTCATAAAACATGTTATACACTGAGAAAAGAAATAAACAACACCTCACTTCCCTTCTCTAAGGTCCCTTTGCTGGTCTCAACCACAAAGCTTTGTAATTTATTCAACTTCTCTCCGTCTATATCCTTGTAGAAAAGAGGTTTTTGTCATGTATACAATGTTATGTATTTCTGTGCCTCTATGAATCACTTCTTCGTCTATGGTGTCGTGTTGCCTCTGGGACCCTCTGACCGACTGCTGCCTCCGGTTTTTACACAATGACAAACAATTGAAGAAATTTACGTTCAAGAGTCCGTGCATTCTGTTTTATTTTGAAACTTCCGGATACTCCACTCATTGACTTCCTGTCTGGTGCTTTCTTAAAGACAGTGAATTTACGAGGTTTGGACGCAGCTGCGCAAAAAATAGATCTGAAGCGAATGTCCAGCGCCTTGGCGCGCGCTGGCTCTCACCAACGCAGCGCTGCGCATAGGTGAAGCTTACTGCGGAGGGAGCACTTCGCTCCCATTCTAGTCTATCAGGCAAATTCCCCTGCACGTGTTATTGGAGAACTGATGATGTCAGAGCTGCTGTAGCAGGTAACAACAAGGATGGACACAGAGACAGAGACACACAGTTCAAGCAGCAAAAGCTTTTTAAAAAAAGTAACACATCAATTACTTTAGCTGGTAACTAATTACATTTATGAAGGAGTAATTCCATTAGTAATTCAGTTACTTTTTTGGGAAAGTAACTAGTAACTATAACTAATTACTTTTTTGAAATAATGTGCCCAACACTGGTCAAGTCACATCCTGTTGTCATCACATCCGCTGCTCACACAGCTCCCGCCTCTCTCCCCTAATTGAACTGTTAAGCATTTAGCCGTGTGAAACCACTGGACAGTGAAGGCTGGCAAAATGGATATGCATGATTTCAGAATCAGGCAGGTCCGTCTGCTCTCGGTGATTCGATGAACAAATCTTCTGAACAGATCTTTTTAGTGAACTGATTCTCGTGATTCAGTACATATAAAAGAACCGCCATACCCATCACTAACGTAGAGCTGCGGACGACAACACCAAGCAGTGCTGAACTGACCAGTTACTGCAGAGCAAATCAGTCAGCCAATCAGAGCAGACTGTGCCCACGAGAGGAAGAGGAGCTAAGACTGGCAGGAGCTCCAGAGCTGCGTTCACATCAAACACGACTTGGCAACCGAGATTGCATCACCTACCTTCGTCGTGTTTCCATAAATACCTCATTTTGGTCACTGTCGCCATCAGATAATGACGTCACATCCACTGGAGTTTCACAGCAATCATATCATATATCACATAATAGGATGTATAAGCTGACAGTATTCCACCTACCAACCACAGAACACTGCAGCTGATGCCCTTCAGCAGCATCATCTTTTTGTTCTCTGTGGTCCGTCTAGGCGGAACTAATGTTTTCACTAACTAGTGTTTCCACAGGGACATGGATTGTCACTCTGTGAACCAGAATAAAAACTGTCACGGGTACCGTCACACATTCACACAACAGTCGTGGGTGTCACGACAGCCACACGTGACAGCACCTGAAGAGTTCAAATTGCGTCCATGTCACCAAGATCACGTTGTATCGCGGGAGGATTAACCGCGGTTGCACATTGACCTTAAATGGAGAGTGATCGCCCAGGTTGCAAAGTCGCGTTCGGTGTGAAGGCAGCTTTACAGAGCTGATTGAAAATGATTGAATTTGTGAGACTGGCTTGACAACAAAGAGGCTAAAGCCGCCTGTTAACTGGCACTCATAGAGAGATTAGCATAGATGCTGCTTTAGTGGTTCTGTTATCAAAACTTAAACTAAATGAATCATCAGAAGAGGAGCAAAGAGCACCAGCAGTTTCTTTGTCGGTGTTCTGAGAAGAGACTTTTCTGAGCAAACTTTCTTCACTCGAGCTGCAGTAAAGTGGTGTTGATTCAACAACTGCTGCCTGTCGAGTTAGCCCTGTCAAGTTCACTCCTTAGAGTAGGCCTGGGCGATTATATGATCGTGATTAGTGATTGCGATTAATTTCAAGTCGATCACGGTGATCAGCTGTGAGCACATTTACTCGATCAGACATGGCGGAAATGTGCGTGACCATAGCCAATCAGAATCGACCTTTTCCTGCTCAACTTCCTCCAGTAAGTTGTCTGAGAAGTAAACAGAAATGGCCGAACACAGAGCTGAACGTGGAGCCGAGGGCAGCGAAACAGATGATGTCAGCCAGGACTTGGCATTATCCTCTGAAGATGAGGCTATTGTTGACAGGAAAGGTTACTCAACATCGGTTGTGTGGCGGTGGTTTGGATACCTCCAAAGTGACGTGCAGCAAACTAAGCCGGTGTGCAAGGTATGTCGCCGGTCGGTGCCCTCAAAAACCGGCAACACAACAAATCTGTTCAATCATTTGAAGAAGTACCACCCAAGTGATTATACGGAAAGCATGAAAACACGAGCGGAGTCTGCACAGTCTTTCACCGCTGCAAGCACACGCAGCATTAGCGGCGTAGCCACAGCTAGAGCCACAGCTAGCGGGGCAGCCGCTGCTAGCGGGGCAGTTGCTGGACCAAAGCAGCAAACCATAGTGTCATCTTTTCAGGCCATTGCACCATACGAGCAACATTCTAAGAGGAGAAAAACGATCACACCCGCGATTACTTTTTGTCTAGCAAAAGACATGATGCCTTTAAACTCAGTGGAGAAAGAAGGATTTAAACACTTAAAGTGCTGGATCCGAGGTACCACATCCCCGGCAGAAAATATTTTTCTCAAACTGCAATGCCACAGCTATATGACGAATGCAGAGTAAAGCTGGAAACTGAGCTGAAAGAGATGAAATACTTTGCAACCACCAGTGACCTTTGGTCGAGTCGCATATCTGAGCCATATTTGAGCCTCACGATACATTACATTGACCAGGAGTGGGCTCTACAAAGCACATGCTTGCAGACTGTGTATTTTTCGGAGGACCACACTGCTGAAATCATCAGTCAGGAGCTGGGGGATGCACCGGAATCGTGGGGCCTGAGCGAAGATCAACAGGTGTGCATCACAACAGATAACGGAGCCAACATAGTTAAAGCTGTTGCTCTCAAAGGCTGGACTCGACTGCAGTGTTTTTGTCATCGGCTGCACTCAGCTATAGGTAAGTAAATAAAAAAGTTTTTCATTATAAATTTTTGCTTTTAAAATAACATATTGGTTACACATTTTATCATTTCAATTTTAATTCGGACACTATATCTGCCTAGCACTTCAAGTTTTTGTCTATCCCCTGTTAAAATCTGATAATAATTCATATAACATTTGAAAATATTTCCAAATATTTTGTCTTACTGTTAGTGAGTATTGTAGATTTTGTATTTGAAGTCTAAATGTATTCTCTAAATTTATGAAACCTTACTGATGTTGTGCTTATGTTAAGATGAAGACTTTGTCATTTATTTTTATTTTGTTTACTTTTCTACAGAGGGAAGCATGAAGGACAAGAGGATTGAGAGAGCTGTCAGTGTGTCCAAGAAAGTGGTCAGTGCTTTTTCTTACTCATGGAAAAAGAAAAGGGCGCTAGCAGCTGCCCAAGATGAACTCAAACTGCCGAAGCACAAGCTGATCACAGAATCTCCTACTAGATGGGGGTCCCGTCATGCCACGATTGCAAGAGTACTGGAGCAAGAGAAGGCCATTGCAAAGGTTTTATCAGATGATCGAAAAAACAGGCACCTGATTCCCACATGGCAAGACATTGATGTCTTGGAGTCTGTCCACAAGCTCTCAATCCACTTGTTGACTTTACTGATGCCCTTTCTGGAGAAGCATATGTCAGTGTTTCTTGTGTGAAACCTGTACTTCAGCTCTTCAATGAAGAGGTCTTGAAGCCAGGAGATGCTATCTTCGTCTATCTTAAAGAGCTTGTAGTGCTGTACAACCCCTCTAGAACATTACACTCCCAAAATGCCGGCCTACTTGTGGTACCATTAATCTCCAAAAGTAGTATGGGAGGTAGAGCCTTCAGTTATCAGGCTCCTCTTCTCTGGAACAATTTACCGACCACAGTTCGGGAGTCTGACGCTCTCTCTACCTTTAAGGTTAGACTTAAAACTTTCCTCTTTGATAAAGCTTTCAGTTAGGGACCAGCTCATAGTTTATAAATAAATAAATATTAGTTCATAAATTAGACTCATAGTTTAGATGTAACAGGCCTAGACTGCCTGTGGGGGGGCGGGGGGGGATCTGGCACAATGGGCTCTATCACTCTCTCTCTCTCTCTCTCTCTCTCTCTCTCTCTCTCTCTCTCTCTCTCTCTCTCTCTCTCTCTCTCTCTCTCTCTCTCTCTCTCTCTCTCTCTCTCTCTCTCTCAGCATCTGCTTTTGCCCCTTTTGTTTGCTCCTGTACTCGTCTCTGGCTCTTGTCTTGTAGGTGGCCTGGGATCCTTGGTGGAGACTGCCTGCTGCTGTGGAGCCATGAAGCCTCAAAACTACAACTATAAACATGACACATAGTTGGCCATTTTATTAGGAACACTCCATTCCCATTATCATTATAGCTGTTCATGTAGTTATTAGCATGATCTCCATATCCATGATCGTTACACCTACAGTATCTATTTTTTATTACCACATAGTCATGAAGTCCCTCTTGAAAATGGGATGTCACATCTCAAGAGGCCTTTAACACATTTATATTTAATGGAGACAAATATGGTTGGGATGCACTTGTGGTCTGGGCACCCATGAGGTCGTCACTACCATAAATTCTTATTTTCAGTAAGAATATCTAAGATTATACTTCTAGAAAATGATCACCACAACCATTCAGACATGAGGACCCTCTTGAAAACCAGATGTAGCATCTCAAGAGGCTAACCTCTAATAAATCAGACGACAGGTCTATGGTACAAGAACCTGTCCCTAACTTTAGTTATTATTCTAGTCCACTTGTCTCCTCTTACCTCCCTTCCTTTGCCCTCACACCCAACACAGCATCGTGTGGATTTGCTGTTCATCATGAGACTGGGATCCACATTCAAGATTTCCTGCTGCTTAACAGAAGGTTTTTTCTTGCCGCCATGATGGAGGGATTCATGATTGGCTATATGGATTCATGTTGGGTGTTGGATGTATATATTTGTATATATATGTATATGTGTATTTTATATGTATATATGTATCTATGCATATATGTGTATCCATAAAATGAAGAGCTTTATGCTCTATTGTAAAGTGTCTTGAGATAACACTTGTTATGAATTGGCGCTTTACAAATAAAGATTGATTGATTGATTGATTGATTGATTGAGATGCTGACACAGACCTCACCAAGGCCATCAAGAGTTCAGTCACCAGCTACTTAAATGAAAAATTTAATGATGCTGCCACTGATGACCTCCTTTGCATGGCAACCCTCATTGATCCGCGCTTCAAGATCCACTACATCCAGGCTGACAAAGTCGAGGCTGTGAGGGCCAATGCTGTCTCACAAATGTTGGATGAATGGAAGACTTCACAGTCTGAGCCTACTACCTCAGCAGGTGCTACAGCTTCAGCGACACCAGCAAAAATACAGAAGAAGACACTTGGCAGCTTTTTCAAAAAGCCCTACACAGTCTCTACTTCTGGACTTGCAGCCCAGCAGGCTCTTCGGGCAGAACTAAATAGTTATCTGCAAGCGCCAAATGCAGACAGTGAAACCAATCCGTTGGCTTGGTGGAAGACCCACTCTGCAACATATCCCAGAGTTAGCCTCTTGGCAAGGCGGTACCTCTGTATCCCTGCCACCAGCTCGCCCTCAGAGAGGGCTTTCAGCACAGGGGGCAACATTGTGTCCTGCTACAAGGCAGCTTTGAAGCCAGGTGCTGTAGACAGGCTAGTCTTTCTGACAAAAAACCTGGCCTAAAGTCCTAAATGATGTGCTCTAGATTCAGCATGTATCTTGCAGAAGTCTTGCACTTTTTACTCAGGTGGTGTGTTTGTCTGTTTATTTTCTATTTTGTTTACCTCCAGAAATTCTCAAGACTGAAAACGAGTGCACTGTTTTGTTATATTTTTCTCCATTTCTTGCACTGTTGAGTGATTTTGTTCTTATATTTTACTATATATTTTTTATTTGACTGATGTGCTAATATGGAGAGTTTACTGTGTTAAATTTTTACCACGAGTAGTATTGGTTTTAGTAAAAGGCATTTGATCTGAGTATTCAGTGCTGCTATTTTTTATATTATTGTTGTTTTGTACTGTTACATTTTAAGTTGAATCTATCAAGTTTATATTGTTTTGAAAATTTTGTACGTTTAATGCAAGCATTAATGATGGCAACAACAGATGTAGCATCATAACTTGAAAATAATGTTTACATTTCAAAGCACCTTCATTATCCCTAAGGGGGTTTGTTTAGTTTTTTAATCTTGTATAGCACCAAAAATCCTCAGAGCTGTAAACTGTGACACTGTTGGTGCTATTTTTTTTCCATTTGTTGCACTGTTGAGTGAAATTGTTCTTATATTTTTCTATGTTCATATTATTTAATTTGCTTTGTTATTTACTTGGTTTGTTAATAAAATGTTAAACTACTCTATAGTTTCTTAGTTTTCAGTGCAGATGCTTTAAAACTGGTTTAAAAACAATATAACTTATTATTGTATTATTATAATTGATTATAATCAAGATTGAATGATATGAAAAAATACAGTCATGGAAAAAATTATTAGACCACCCTTGTTTTCTTCAATTTCTTGTTAATTTTAATGCCTGGCTCAACTAAAGGTACATTTGTTTGGACAATTATAATGATAACAACAAAAATAGCTTATGAGAGTTTAATTTAAGAACTAAGAACTATTCATTTTCCATGGTTTTCTAGATAATAACCAAAATTACTTAAATTCTTACATCAATAGCTATGGCATTGTACCGCCAAAAACACTACTTTTAAGCATTCCATGTTTTCTTTTGTGTTTGCTTTAAACACATGATACACACAAGAGTTAATACTTGATTGCATAACCATTGTTTTTGATGACTGCAGCCATGCGTCTTGGCATGCTCTCCACCAGCTTCTGACATTGTTCTGCTGTCACAGCAGCCCATTCCTGTTGGACAAATTCAAACAAATTTTCTTTGTTTTTGGGCTTGTGGTTCTCCATTTTGAGTTTGATGATTTTCCACAGGTTTTCAATTGGATTAAGATCTGGTGATTGAGCAGGCCAAGGCATGTCTAATGTTGTGGTTCTCCATCCAGGCTTTAACTGACCTTGCCGTGTGGCAAGGGGCATTGTCTTGTTGGAAAATCCAGTCATTCGAGGCAGGAAAGAGTTTTCCAGCTGATGGAAGAAGACTGTTTTCAAGGGTAGTCCTGTACATGACCTGGTTCATTGGCCTTCACACAATTGCATTTGCCCTGTTCCCTCAGACTGAAACAACCCCAGATCATGACTGATCCACCCCCATGTTTTACTGTAGGGGCAAGACAGTCTGGGTTGTAAGCTTCTCCAGGCTTCCTCCTAACCAGTAAGTTGGCTGGAGTGGGCATCAATTCAAAATTGGATTCATCACTGAAGAGAACCTTAGCCCAATCATCAACAGTCCAATCCTTGTGGTCTCGAGCAAAGAGTAACCGGGCCTTCCTCTGCCTTTCATTGATGAAGGGCTTCTTGCGTGCTCTGTGTGACTTCAACCCAGCTTCAACAAGTCGGTTTCGAACTGTCCTTGCTGAACAAGTCACATTTCTCGACAGTGCCCACTCATTTTTAAGGTCCCTGGAGGTCTGGCAGCGATTCCTGACACAGGAGCGGATGAGTGCACGCAGTCATCTCGTGGGGTAGAAAGAGCGTTTCCTGCCACAGCCAGGTAGCAATTTGGTAGTGCCATGTTCAGCTTGTTTTTTTGTTGTAATGAGCGGCTGTCTTGGAGATCTTCAGTTTTTTCGCTACCTGTCTCTCACTCATGCCAATTTCCAGCAGTGCCAAGATGGCTGCCTTTGTGGCTTCACATAATTCTTTTGTTTTAGGCATTATGTGAGAGCTGACAACTTCTGAGTTGTGCTACGGCTTGAATGTAAGCAGGAAACCACTCTAGGCCTTTGCATGTGCAGTGCTGCTTGTGACATGAAATGGCCTCTTATATACCCTGGGAATCAATTAAGCTTAAGAATGTCAAATAGGACATAAAGTATTATGTGACCAGCTGCATTTTTTGTTGTGTTCATTGTATTATACGTTTAGTGGTACCAGATATTAGAATGACCAAGAAATTGAAGAAAACAAGGGTGGTCTAATAATTTTTTCCATGACTGTATATCGTGATCATTTTTTTTGCCATATCGCCCAGCCCTACCTTAGAGGTGGAGTCACATATACAGTTTATTATTATAAAATGATAATAATCACACATTTACAGCACATTTAGCTTCTGATGTTCAACCATCCTCACATTTGAACATCTGAAGTCATCCAGACCAGCTCCAGAGACCCAAAGCCTCACTGACCTGCTTCATCTTGGCCAGCTCTCGGCGTGTGTGCTCATCGTTTCTCAGGTCTTTCTTGGTTCCTACGAGGATTATGGGCACTTTGGGGCAGAAGTGTTTCACCTCAGGAAACCACTTCTCTGGGATGTTCTCTGCAGCAGAGACAAGGTATGAATCTTCAGTATGGATTAATGCAAACATGATATTCATTAAAAATAAACAACACAAAAGTCTGACCCAAACTGTCGGGGCTGTCGATGGAGAAACACATGAGGATGACGTCTGTGTCGGGATAGGAGAGTGGCCTCAGCCTGTCGTAGTCCTGCTGACCTGCTGTGTCCCAGAGAGCCAGCTCCACCTACAACAACAACAACAACAACAACAACACAGCTAACTCTAAAAGATGGGGCACAGCATGGACTTGGTGATATGATGTGTATCAACCTTAATGGAAAATGATGAGACTTTATTGATACAAAGTTCGTTAGTGACTGCAGATTCTCTTCATGGTGAAAATCTGCTTACTTTAGAATTTCAGTGGCAACAATTTCAAACACATGACACTCCTGATAGTCAGCGCTGTGCTGCATGATGAAATGCTCCTGAAAGTTTCTGGTGTTTCCACTTACTGAGATTTTGTGCAGTAAGAGTCCACAGTTTTAACCACCTCTGCTTGCTGTGTCAGGATTTTTGGATTCTTTATAATGACTGTCTCTGATGAGAGTGTGACATCCTTAATTTATAAAGCATGCAGAACAAAGTTAAGTTAGTTTAGTTTATTGATTTATTTGACAGGGACCATGTACAAGTACATTAATCTTTCAATAGAAAAGATGCTTTGTACCAGATTTAGCAAATGCTTATTTCCATCTGCAGTCCCTGGGCAGGTTCACAACAATCACAATGCAATTACATAATTGTTTATGTTAAAAACTATTACAAAACACAATACATTAGCTCATTTAAAATTAATATACATCAGTGTCAAATCCTATATACAAAATCAACTGGACTGATGCTGACACAGTTGGTTATCAAGAATATATTTCTTTAGATTTCTAGAAAAAATGTTTAAATCTACAGAACATTTCAGACTCTCTGGGAGCTGATTCCATTGTTTAATGGTTTTGAATGAAAATGCTGTTTGAGCAAAAGCAGAGGATCTTTTTGGGACAGCACAGTTTCTGTGAACTGTCGAACGAGATGTTCAGGTTGTTTGCTCAGAGTAAAGTTGAACAAATTTTTTTTCACAGAGGTGGAGCAATGTTATTGACAATTTTAAAGATATTTCTTAAGTTTGTAAATAAGATTAAATTGTCAAAACTTAATATTTTATACCTACTGAGATTATTGCAATGATGATAACGAAGAGGTTTTTTGTCCAGTACCTTTAGTGCCTGATTACAGACGGATCTGAGTGGTTTGAGTGTGGTCTCATTGGCCTGAGACCAACAAGACAGGCAATAAATGATGTGAGAAATGATCATTGCGTTTAAGTACATAAAAGATGCCTCCATAGTCAGACTATTCCTAATATGTCTAAAGGAAGAGATATTGTATTTAATTGAATTGCATAGTTTTTTGATATGCTTCTTAAAACTTAAAGTTTAGTCCAAATGGACGCCTAAATACTTCAAATTTGTTGCAATGCTTAATTTTTCTTCATTGACAAAAATGTCAGGCATTTTCTTGGGTTTGTATGATTTTGTGAAAAACATTCCAACTGTCTTTTTAACATTAAGGGCTCTAATTTCGTAGACCAGGCGCAAGCGCAGGCGCACCTGCCTGTGCCGGCCTTCGCTGCGCGGACTGGGTGTGACCTGCGCACTTTGCAAGTTTCCTGCAGTGCCAAGAGAGGCGCACTCATGGCGCAGAGGGGGCGCAGAGGTTGCTTGGCGTCACGCCCGTCTCTGCCTCTCCGCAAATGTCAGAATAGGAGGAGAATAGACGTGAGTGGGATTAACACAGCCGATCGCCGTCTTCACCAATCAAATGAGCGCCTCTCCTCACCTTTAAATGCGCTGCGGCTGAGGCGCAGCGTCTGATTGGTCTGAATTATCCCGCCACATGAGCAGTGTGCTGGAAAGACCCAGCAGTGGAGACGCTGTCCCTTCAGCAGGAGAATGGACAGCGGGGCGCGTCACCGTGTGGGCCAGCTCCTGGGACAGATGTAATCTGTTCCTTTGTCATTAATAGGAGTAAAAAAAATAAGAGACAGTTACACCACAGCTGGCTTATTCATTCATAATGCTTTTGATCCACCTGCACTCCTGGTTTGTCATCGCCAAATAGCAGAGCCTTTAGTGATATACTGTATACTCTCCCGGTGTCTCTGCCTCATCCTCCTTACAATAATGCTCTCCATCTTTTTAGAGCACGTTAAAAATAAAGACTAAAATAGAGGAATATGGGAAATAACAGGTAAATCCTGAGTGACATACATTTATTTTCTCTCCTTTTTCTTCGTCTTTTTTCCCCTTTTTTTCTTTTTATCTAATAAAATGAGAGAAGCCAGATATTTACTCAGTTTCAGATGTTAAGGCTGTTTATTGTTGACTTGTAAGATGTGCATCAAACTTCCAGCTGCCGTCAGATTAAGTTTCCATGATGACAAACGGCTTTAATCCGACATCAGATGTGACGGGAAGGTTAATATAGATATAAATGTATCTGCTGGTTCAGACGGGGACATTAAATAGTGATTGATGTGATTGTTTATTGCATTAAAATGTGCCTGACACTTTGGAAACCTGCCTCTGAGGCGTGCGCACATGTGCGCTTGTCAACAAATTACAGCTGCTGAGGGTGCGCTCCGCCCTGCGCCGAGGTTAGACCAGGTTGCAGTTGGCGAGCTTTCAGCGCACTTTCTGCACTGTTTTTGGCACGAAATTGTCACTGCGCCAACATGAATCTGCCGACACCTCCCCCTGGTGCGCCATCACCTCCCCTTGGTGCGCCGTCACACCCACCTCTGCGCAGATGGTCTACCAAATTGTCAAATTGGCAGACAAAGACGCGTGCGCCCGGACAAAATTAACACTGCGGCTGAAGTGCGCCTAGGTTTATACTTCTCGCGCGCTCTGAAATTAGAGCCCTTAGTGTTAGACAAGAGGATCTGAGCCAATTTTGTATGTCATTCATTGCAGAAGATAATTTCGATGCCACTTGCTCCATCTCACGTTAAAAATAAAGACTTAAACACAGTAGGCGAGAAGATGGCCGCAGCATGAGGTGGGAGCGCAACACAGGCACGTCTGCTTTCTAAAAATTTAGCCCGACAAACTATCCTGCATGTTGTTGTTTTTTTTTTCTTCTTCACACCTGACATATTGCAGTGTTTAAAGTCTGGTTTTTCCTCTGCCTATTTTTGTTTTGGACAATGCCAAATTGCAAACAACTGAACTGATTTCCCTACAAACTTTGTGGGAAGGCATACAACAGATCAAGACTGAAATGCTGGCTCATCTTGATTCGAAAGTAGATCCAATCCAAACAAAACTGTGTAGCATTCAGGTGTCTCTGGACACCCTTGGAGAACATGTCTCTTCACTTGAGCACCGGGTAGGAGCAAATGAGGATGATATTAATAACCTCCACATGCTGACCAAAGAGCTAACTAAGGACAATGCCTACCTGTTGGACAAGATCCAGGACCTTGAGAATCAAAGCAGAGCCTATAATTATCGCTTTGTTGGAATCCCTGAATCTGCAGAGGGACGAGACATCCTGGGCCTTACGTACAAGTTGATTACACAACTATTCGGGCCGGGAAACTTTCCAACGCCTCTGGCCATTGAACAGGCTCACAGGACGCCTACATTCCACCACACGGACAGAGTAAGTCCAAGACCTATCCTGATTAAACTCCTCAATTTCCAGGATAAGGTGAAAATCCTCCATCTTGCCAGAGAGAAGAAACAACTGGTGTTTCAGGGTAATCCCATATTCATATGTCCTGACTTCAGAGCTGACCTGGTGAAGAAACGCAGCTCCTTTAATCCAGTGAAGCGGAGACTCCGAAAGTTAAATCTAAAATACTCTCTCCTGTATCCATGCACTTTGAGTGTCATTGTCGAAGGGAAGCCACAGATGTTTACCTGCCACAGAGCAGCTGAAGCTGCCTTTATGATTCCCTCAAACTCTCCTATGGCTACTAATGAGAGCTCTCCCATATAAGAAAAAGATCACAGCGATCCATTAATGCCGTTGCAGTTTCCATTATTATATTACTTTATGATCCGAACCTCCTTTGGGACTTCAACGGTGTGGCATTTTGTTTACCACTAGGTATGACTTTATTCACCTTTCTCAATGGATTATACTCGCTGGAATGGCTTTTTGTGGACCGAGGCTGTTGTTTACATCCGGTTGTCATCTGGTGTCTTAAACCATACTGTCGTAATGCCAGTCGCTTTCAGTACCACTGACAGTAACAGAAGCGGAGCTATTGTCACCCCTTCCTTTTTTTCTGATGCAGACAATCCTGTTTGCGGACTATTACTGGTTTCTATTGTATTGAAATAATTTTTGCCCTCTCACTGAGGTGCCTTGGCCTACGATGACTGAGGCTGCTGAGGCTACCTCAGCCAAGGAGGTTATGTTTTGGGGAGTTTGTCCGTCTGTCCGTCTGTGAACAAAATAACTCAAAAAGTAATGGACGGATTTGGATAAAATTTTCAGAAAATGTTCAGCATGGGAAAAGGAAGAACTGATTCGATTTTGGTGTTGATCCAGATCAGCGTCTGGCCGCCATAGCAAAAAATGTGATTTCTGTGAAAAACTACTGAACTAAAATAGATATCATTATGAGTCAATTTGCTAATGGTATGTTTTCATGCTCAAGGATTCTAAATATTTCGATGAAATAAAGGTAGGAGTAATATTTATGGTCAAAATGACAATACGGGTGAGGACTGTGGCGCTGGCGGAGGTCTGTGCTCGCCGAGTGCTTTCTAGTTATAATATATGTTTCACAGTTTTGCTAGGCTTATATTTTATATTATCTTACTTTATTTCATTTTACTACTGCCATGGCCATTCGTGGTCATAGTCATGTGCTCTTGTTGTACTCATTTTATTTTATTTATTCAATTTTTTTTTCTTTTGGGTTGTGCTGATGTTTGTGGGTTTTTTTTGTTTGTTTTCTTTCTGTCGTGTTGTTGTTGTTGTTGTTGTAGGTTGTTGACTGTGTTTTGTCTCAGTTCATCTAGGACCCCCTTGAAAACGAGAGGCTTCCTCTCAAGGGGTTTATCCTACTTAATAAAAATGTTTGGAAAAAAATAAAGACTTAAACAGAGGAATATGGGAAAGCAGGTAAATCCTTAGTGACATACATTTATTTTCTCTCCTTTTTTTTTTGTCTTTTTTCTCCCTCTTTTCTTTGAATTTAATGAAATGAGAGAAGCCAGATATATACTCAGTATCAGATGTTAAGTCTGTTTATTGTTGACTTGTAAGATGTGCATCAAACTTCCAGCTGCCGTCAGGTTAGTTTCCATTATGACAAACGGCTTTAATCCGACATCAGATGTGACGGGACAGTTAATTTAGATACAAATATATTTGCTGTTTCAGACGGTTATGTTAAATAGTGATTGATGTGATTGTTTATGGCATTAAAATGTGCCTGACACAGTTTTTTGGCACGAAATTGTCACTGCGCCAACCTGAATCTGTCGACACCTCCCCCTGGTGCGCCGTCACACCCATCTCTGCGCAGACGGTCTACCAAATTGGCAGCGCACAGCAGTGCATCAGATGAAATTAACACTGCTCGGGGTGCGCCGGCTCTGCGCCCCCTGCGCTGCGCCACGAAATTAGGGTCCTATGTCTCTCAGCTGGCCTGGGAACGCCTTGGGATCCCCCAGGAAGAGCTGACGAGGTGGCCGGGGAGAGAGAAGTCTGGGCTTCCCTGCTTAGGCTGCTGCCCCTGCGACCCGACCTCAAATAAGCAGGAGAAGAACGTAAGGTATATTCTAATACTGTAAAAATTACGATATATCATGTTTTTTCACAAAAAGATTTTAATGTAGAATTACTATGTGCATAAAATTACACTTCCTACTAAGTGATACATCTACGATGGCCCTCCCTCCTGCTACAGGAAGTTGTGGTCATATTGTGCAAAAGAGTGACAAAAGACTCGACTCGTCCTGTGTGCTGGCATGTTCGCTGATGTGCACTGATAGTGGTGTGAGTCCTTGCATCCCATGTTTTGTTTTATGTATATATGAGAGATGATTGTATTTTTGTCATGGTTCGCGAGAATGAAGAGTTTTATGGAGGTGAAAATACTATTGTTTATTTTTGTTTATTGTTATTTCAGAGCTCAATCTCCCCCTTTATCAAATTAATAAAGTACAACAAAAATTTCAGCTCCTCCTAAAAGGTGTAGTCAGCGATGTGGGAGAAAAAGAGTGAAGAAGTTGTTTGTAAACAAATTTCGACCTGCCTCTCCCTTCATACCTCACCCCTGGCTCCACCCTCGAAAGCTGATGGACGTGCATCATCATGGAAACGGACGTAGAAACTGCGTAGCTGACCAACGTAGCTAAGGTAACCCCGACTCGTCAAACAACTCGACTTCCAATATTGACAACATCACAACAACAGTACATTCTGTCAGATTATACAATAAGATGAATGCCCGACGGCTGTTACTGTTATGTGAAGCACCACAAAGCTAATGTTGCTAACCTATCCAGCAGACAGACGGGAACATCCGCATCCATTTTTAAGGTCTTTCATTTTGCGGAGTTCCCTCCACTGTCTGAAACTAACACCAATGTTGACCCAGGTCTTCGCTCTTTCATGGTCATAGCCCTTCTTTTTCACTTTTCACTCCTCTGACCTTTTTCTTTTGGGCTGTTTTTCAGCCATTGCTACTGCAACTATTGTATCTCTCTCTTACGCTAACTGCGGACGCTACACAACCTATGACTCCCCCTCCCCCCTCTGTCTGATCTGCGCATGAGTATGATTGCCCCCTGGATGTGGGGGGGTGTACCCTGTTTTGGTAACTCGGCCCGAGCCACAGTATTTACCTGCTGAAATTCAGAGCCAAGGCTGTGTATTGAAACCAGACTTTTTTTTCAACATGCTGTCAGTGGGGACATCTTGTGGATGGAGAGGAGAAATACGGCGAATTTGACAAATACTGCATTAGATTACAAGATTAGAAGAACGCTGACTACACCTTTAAATATAAATAACGATATCAGATCAATAAGTAGAATCTTAAACAGCACTTGTATCAGAAAACTTTGTCAGTTCTCTTCCATAACAAAATAAGACCCACATTTAGAAACATCATCTCTCTAACACATTCTCTACGTCATCACTCCTTCACTCTGTTTCCAAGACCTGCTTTAAATATGAAAATTATTTTAATCTGACCTGTTTGCCGTCCACTTCAATGTCTTTGACGTAGTTTTCAAACACTGTGGGCACAAAAACTTCAGGGAACTGATTTTTGCTGAACACAATGTGGAGGGTTTTTTTTCCCATCCCGCCATCACCAGTAAACACCACTTTCTTTCTGACTGCAGCCATCTGGAGAAATAATAAAAAAAATATTAAAGTACACGGATTCTCACTCCAGTATCCATCTTTTCATCACCATGAAGAGACTGTTACCATGTGAACTCATCTTCTGTTGAAGACTTGTGCTTGTTCTATTTAAATAGTTGAAAAAATAATCTTATTGCTCCTGTCATTTTTGTGGGAAGAATATTGGGACGCCCCACAGGAAGTGATCGCCTCTGAACTGTAAAGGTGTGTTCATACCAGACTTGACTTGTACTGTTAATGTACAGCTGCAATCAGCTGTGACCAGATCTCACACGATGGCATGGACGCCATCTGGTGATGCATCCCTGAAGACATGTGATACACCGGCTTTATTCTGGTCCACAGAGTGACAATTTATGTCCGTGTGGAAACATTAGTCAGTGAGGAGATTAGTTCCACCTCGACAGACCGCAGAGAACTGACAGATGATGCTGCTGCAGGGCATCAGCTGCAGAGTTTTGTGGTTGGTAGGTGAGTGAAAAGGAAAAGTGACAATAACAACAAAATGAGCCAAGTACAGGTGGTTGGACTTGAGTTGCAAATTGATCTTGGTCCCTAAGTTGTGTTTGGTGTGAACGCACCGTTACGTTGGACGTAACGAACCATGGGCGTGTTCCCTTTTCTACTGTTGATTGTGGTTCCAGTGTCATGTACAAATGTCGAGAGAAGCCCGGCGAGGTTACCTATCGAGGCATGTGGTGCAATGGAAGCTCCGATTCTGTCCTGTCCTCTGAACCCTTTAAAGAGCCTGCTCCAGCGTGTGAAGCATGGATGCTAACGGCTAAGCTAAGTCTCAGATTCTTTCTTTAAACCTTGACTTGCCACAATATTTTTAAATGCAGTGCTAAAGCAAACCCCCTAAATAGTGAAAAAAGTTTATTCTTACTGATATCACTGCTAAACATGTCATATTTATAGATATAAAGTGCCCCTCAACCCTCCTGTTTGGATGAATTTTTTTCTTTTTTTACTCTTCTGAGGTGAAATAACAAACTGGTTTATCACCCATCTGATCTTTACCAGAGAGAGTAGGGGAGACCGGGTATGGTTGTAGTTACTTTTGCTCCAGCACCTGAGTTAGAGTTCTCAAACTATATTCAAACTCATGTTTGTCTACTACAAATTGCACAAATTTAAACTTCTGCTGGAATATCACAGGCCACTCTCCGGATCCTCTAACTCCTCCTCCTCCACTCTCCTGATCCTCTAACTCCTCCTCCACTCTCCTGATTCTCTATTGTCTCAGGAGTCTGAGGTGGAGGCTCAGTCCTGCATGTATCTAACATGTCAATAGTAAGAGAGAGACAATTCCACAACTGAACAAATGTCATGTTACTTTACTTAACATTACCCTTTATGTCATATAATTACCAGCTTCAGGGGTGGACATTAGCTCAGTTGGCAGAGCGTCCGTCCCATGTACGGGGACTGCTAACCCCCAGCAGCGGCAGTAGGTTCGAATCCCGGCCACAGCCCTTTGCTGCATGTCTTCCCCCCTCTCTTCACCCGCTTTCCTGTCATTCTCCAGCTATCCTATCGAATAAAGGCCATAAAAGCCTGAAAAAATATCTTAAAAAAAAAAAAATTACCAGCTTCCTTCACCTTCTCACATGTAGGCTACATCTTTCTATAGATCTTCTATATCTGATGGTGAGGCGCTCTTTTTTACGACAGTTAAACTCAGATGTCCAGAAGCGGAAAGACCAGAATCCTTCATCCTGCTGCTTTAACTAAAAATAAGCTTAAAACTGAAAGATATTCATGCCCCCCCTTGGGTCCCTGGACCCCAGGTTGGCAACCAAGACAACAGAGCAACAAATCTGCAGCCGCTATGTTGTGCTATCACGGAGATGTGGACCGACATCTCCAGTGTTGGGAGTGACAGCGTTAAAAATAGCACCGTTACTAACGCTGTTATTTTTTCCCAGGAACAGGTAATTTAATTACTATTTCAAACGTTATGACGCTGCCGATACCGACAGTGAACTGTGGCGCGTTACTTTGCACCAGTGTCAAGCAGCTAGTACTCGACCTGCTACGTTCAGCCAGACACACGAGAAGAGATGCCAGAGTTGCCAAGTTTGCTTATTATAAGCACTTTCAGGTTCTTCTTCTAACTTGCATGTTGATGTTGAGAGTTGCAGGTTCCAGTTTTTTGGGCATGTTGTTTCCCCAAACCCAGGAGGAATCTGTTGCATCATCTACTAGTGATATAAACTCAGTTCAGAGTTATTAAAATTATTTTATCCCGGCCTAACACAAATTAAAATATTTCTGTAAAAATGATCTTTCCACCAAAAATAAATCCTTATAGCCAGAATTAAATTAATTTCTAATGTAGCTACTACTGTTTTCACCATAATATAGCTGTAGAGGATTAAGAAATAACTTATATAAAATCCTGACATGTTTTTTCTGGGTTACACAACTCAGGGTTACACAGACTGTTTAGCAATAACGGAGTTACTGCTGTAGTTAACAGCAGCCCCTCCCTTCACTTCTGCATAAAGAAAAGGATGTTCACCTCCAAACAAAAGGAAGTTTAATAAGAGACAAAACAAGAAATATGACTTTGAAATTGAAATGAAATGTGATGAAAAATTAAAACATGCTTCATGTAGGTTTCTCTCTTTAAAAATGCTTAATTCAATCTCAAAATCTGGCGACATGGCAAGTGGACAATCATGGTAAAAATAAGAATCCTGATTATTTTAAGTGATATTGAAATCACAATTAATATACACAATTAATCATTTATTTAAAAACTTCAGTATTGATTTAAACACAACTTTAAAGAACCAGTGAGTGGCACATACAGTATTATTGATCCACATAAGTCACACACACTCGCTGTGGCTGTGCGTGGAACACAGAAGAGCTATGAAGCGCAGGAACTTGCATACACAGCACTCCACACTGTGTGGCATATTAATCATTTTTCTTTGATTATAATGTTTTTATGATTATTAGATGGCAAAATTGAAATCATGATCAAAATCTGATTATTTGTCCAGCCCTAATGGCTAGCTGCAGTGATGGCAAATCTGGAGCGTCTGTGGAGTTAAAACTGGAGTTTTCAGGATGGAAGTAAAAGAAGTAAAAGTCAAGAACACACATGTGAAGTGTCCATTATGTCCTAAAGCAAAGTGTTTGTCTGTTGTTAGTAAATCTAAAATCTAGAGACCAAAAACAGCGAGAACTCCGCTGATGATGTCAGAGCTGCTGCAGCAGGTAACAACAAGGAAGGACACAGAGACGGAGACACACAGTTCAAGAGGAAAAGAGTTTTCAGAAAAGTAACACATCAGTTACTTTACCTGGTAACTAATTACATTTAAAAAGGAGTAATTCTATTAGTACTACAGTTACTTTTAGGGGAAAGTAACTAGTAACTATAACTAATTACTTTTTAAAGTAATTTGGCCAACACTGAACATCTCTGAGGGATGCTCCAGCATTTTGTTGAATCAACTCCACAATAATTAGGGAGCTCTGAGGGTGAACATTTATATTTATACCTTTGATTAATTAAAATAAACATAAAAAATAATGTAATGCACATGCCATTTGTAATGTTTAGTATATATAATTTTCTTTTTAATGGCAAACATGATCACACTTATATTTACATACATCATAAACAAACAGCTTGAAGCTAACAGACTTCAGTAAAAACAGAAGTGCTTCAGTCCTACAGACACTGCAATATACCTTCTCTTCCTCTAAAACAGTTTACCATCTAATGTTAGCAGATACTGAGCCTTAGTGCTCACCTTAATGTGAATTAATATAAGTAATAACAGATAAACTAACCGGACCCTGTGTTTTTTTTTAATCAGCTGATATTTAAAGAAGTAAAAGAGTTCACCTTTCAGCAGCAGCTCACAGTTTAGAGGTACTCCTCTTTCTTGAGCTCTTTCTCTTGGACCTCACAGTCAGTGCCACACAGATTGGACACATCCACTTCCCAGACTTTTAACCAATAGGAGGGGTCGAAATTCTGATGAAAGTTTTGGTAGCCAATCAGCATTAGATGCCAGTATCAGTACATCACCCAGTTTCTGTTTCACTTTCTTGAGCTGTTTATTTTGATGTGAAGCAGCCTGGATATGAAAAGTTTTTTTTTTCTGACACCAAACCTTCTGCTTTGTGGTCAAAATGCTGACTGTAGCAGGTTCAATAAATACAGTGGAATTTCTCTGTCGTGTCTTAAATGCTATTGATGTATAAAAAAAAAAAATTAAAAAAAAAGGGGAGGGAAATACATTACTGATCAGTTTAAAATACACTGCCTGGCCAAAAAAAAAGTTGCCACTTGGATTTAACTAAGCAAATAGGAGCCTCCTGTTGGATAATTACTGCATGGGTGATTATCTTTCAGCTGAAACAAGTTATTTAACTCCAGCTGATGACATGAGCAGCTTCTCATTTCTTCAACAACCATGTCAAAGACACATCCTGTGGTCGTGGAAAAGATGTTAGTCTGTTTAAGAAGGGTCAAATCATTGGCATCAAGCAGAGAAAACATCTAAGGAGATTGAAGAAACTACTAAAACTGGGATTAGATCCAGTGGCAGCTGCTGGTCAGTCAAGGAGGGGAAGCTCATTCTTTTCTGGCCTACATCATAAATTTATGTATTTATTTAAATGTAAATTCTACCCTCCGTTCCTTTTCAAGACTAGAAAAGCACTCCGAGAGTGCAGACCTCCACCAAGCAGCAAAGTTCCCTATCTCCAAATGATGAAGAATCCTTTGAACAACTCCTGGATCCAGACGGTGATCCGGATCAGCACCAAAATTGAATCACTTCTTCCTTTAACCATGCTGAACATTTCCTGAAAATTTCATCAAAATCCATCCATAAATTTTTGAGTTATTTTGTTCACAGACAGACAGACAAACAAACAAACTCTCCCGAAAACATAACCTCCTTGGTGGAGGTAAAAAAGATCTTTGACCCTGTCTTACCAGCTACGTGTCTTTTCCAGGGATTTTACCAGTGTTCTCTCAATGACCAGCAGAGCTAGACTGCTTTGGCCTTGGCTCATTGTGTTGTGGGTGTAAGACTTGAGCCGCTTTAAACAGGAGAAGCTCCTCTCCAGAACAACTGAATGTAAAACTTAGAAGATGCTCCGGTGGAGGGATATACTTCAAGATCGCTGATTGGCTCATTTCACTGTCAATCAAAAAGGGATTTGGCCTCAGACAGATCATCCAATCATCATGCAGAAGCCGAGCGTCCAGGCCAGCCCACTGCCTCATAGACCCCCAGAGACGCTGAGTGTCCGATGGGCGGGACAAAGCCCAGCGTTTATCCAATGACCGTCCAGTTTCCACAGTGGAACAACCCACTCTACGCTTCCCCATCAAAGTCAGAAGACGCTCAGCGTCCGACTGTGTTAAAGCGCTGAGACGCTGCGGGGATGAATGAGAAGGAAGTCGCTCCAGTTACCTGTGATAAGTAGCTGATTCTGAATGAAAGATGAAGGTATTCTAGCGCAGATTTAGTCAATGAAATGTACACACAGCAGTACATATTAACACTTTTTCAGGGACATTTTAGGGGAAGCTGAGCTTCCCTTGCAGGCTTATAGCAATCGCCACTGTTAAGAACTGTCCAACACATTATTAAAAACTGGAAGGATAGTGGGGAACCATCGTCTTCAAGGAAGAAATGTGGTCAGAATAAAATCCTGAATGATGGTGATCGGTGAATCACTTAATCATTTGGCCAAATCAAATCAAAGAAAAACAACAGTAGAACTCAGGGGTGTGTTTAACAGTGAAAGTAAGAGCATTTCCACACACACAATGTGAAGGGAACTCCAGGGATTGGGACTGACCAGCTGTGTAGCCTTAAGAAAACCACTAATCAGTAAGGCTAAGCAGAAAAAAGGCTTCAGTTTGCAAGGGAGCATAAAGATTGGACTGTGGAGGACTGGAAGAAGGTCATGTGGTCTGATGAGTCCAGATTGACCCTGTTCCAGAGTGATGGGAGCATCAGGGTAAGAAGAGAGGCAGGTGAAGTGATGCACCCATCATGCCTAGTGCCTACTGTCCAAGCCTGTGGGGGCAGTGCTGTGATCTGGGACAATTCTAAGACATTGGAGAAGCTTAAAGAAACAATGACACAGAGAATGAGACTGTAATCAAAGCTAAAGGAGGTCCAATGAAATAATAGAGTGTGACCTTGTTTTTTTTTGGTAGTGACGTTTTTTGGCCAGGCATATATGTCTATATATTTAATAATTTAAAAAAAAAAATAAATAATAATCATACATTTAATTTACAAGCACTTTTTGTTAAGGAAAATCTCAAGGTGCTACAGAGTACATTAAAAAAAAAACATAAGGACATAAAAACACCAAAACAATAAAATCTGGAAGAAAAAAACAGCATTAACAGCAGTTTGGGACGGCCTGTGTGAACAAAAAAGTCTTCAGGTCTTTTTTTAAAAGAGTCCAGAGGCTGAGGATGGTCCTGAGATTTGGGTGGTTGGTGCCGCAGGACCATGGATACAGAGGTGAGTGAGGAGAGAAATCTTATAGTGGATTCTGGAGGTTATGGGGAGCCAGTGGAGATTCTGAAGAATGGGAGTGATATGTTCATGTTTGCTGATTTTCATTAGAGTATGGGCAACACTGTTCTGGATGAAGTGAAGTTTGAAAAGTTTTTTGGGGATTTCCAATGGGCAGCCTGTTACAGCACTCAAACCTGGAGGAAACAAAGGTGTGAACTAGGGCTAGGTATTTCCAGCAACTTCACGATACGATACGTATCCCAATACACGTAAATTGTGAACATTGTCTATGCTTTAAGCAAAATTCTTGACAAGTCTATATTTTTCTTATCAGAAGAAAAAGAACAAGGATGAGTTTTAAGTGGTTCTAAAACTTGAGAGACATAATTTCTGATCCTCAAAGATGGTAGACCTAAGTTCAAATTTAGAACATATGCTTCATTATGTAGCTCATCTTCTACCTTGAACTGTGCCACTGTTAACATTATCCAAAGTGTATTTACATCAGCTGTCAAAATATTTAGGCCGTATCGATTTTGTAGAATCCGAATCAATACACGTATCCCGAAGGAGTGCGATGCGATATTTTGCCATATCAATATTTTGAGCACAGGCCTAGTGTGAATGAGTTTCTCTGCATCAGTGAAAGTCAGGGAAGAGCGGACCTTGGAAATGTTCTTAACCCTTGTGGACTGTTCAAGTATACTATACACAGGTGCTGTTATGGCTGTTTTCAGTTATTAACTTTTTTGACTGCTCTAAAAACATATAGGATCAATATTCTTTTCTACTTTTTTCACTTAAACTTCCTAATCCACTTCTGCCCTGCTAAAAACTACCAAGCATTGAAAAATAAATAACAAATCTTAACACCTTAAGGGTAATTTAACGGAAAGAACGCCAATTTTTATGGGAGGGTTAAACACAAAATGACCTATTTTCTAAATAAAAAGTCATCAGAGACCGGAGATTTTTTACGGGGTATCATAGTCTTGGATATGGCAAAGATTAGTGACATCATTGACTTTGATGTCTTTTTAGCTTATGTGTAGCATCAGATTTAAAAAAAAGTTACACAGGTACTGTTATGGCTGTTTTCGGCCACTAACTTTTAACTGCTCTAAAAACTTATCAGATCAAAATTTTAACTCTTAAAGGTGTAGTCAGCGATCTTCTAATCTTCTAATCTAATCTATTTCTCCTCTCCATCCACAAGATGTCCCCACTGACAGCATGTTGACAAAAAAATCCGGCCTCAATACACAGCCTTGGCTCTGAATTTCAGCTGGTAAATACTGTGGCTTGGGCTGAGTCACCAAAACAGGGTACACCCCCCAGGGGGCGATCATACTCATGCACAGATCAGACAGAGGGGGGAGGGGGAGTCGTAGGTTGAGTAGCGTGCGCAGTTAGCGTAAGAGAGAGATGCAATAGGTGCAGTAGCAATGGCTGAAAAACAGCCCAAAAGAAAAAGGTCAGAGGAGTGAAAAGTGAAAAAGAAGGGCTATGACCATGAAAGAGTGAAGACCCGGGTCAACATTGGTGTTGCTTTCTGACGGTGGAGGGAACTCCGCAAACTGAAAGACCTTAAAAACGGATGCGGATGTTGCCGTCTTTCTGCTGGATAGGTTAGCAACATTAGCTTTGTGGTGCTTCACATAACAGTAACAGCAGTCAGGCATTCATCTTATTGTCTACTCTGCCAGAATGTACTGTTGTTGTGATGTTATCAATATTGTCAGTCGAGTTGTCTGACCAGTCGGGGTTACCTTAGCTACGTTGGTCAGCTACGCAGTTTCTACGGCCGTTTCCATGACGATGCACGTCCATCCGCTTTCGGGAGGTGGGTCTAAATTCATTTATAAACAACCTCTCCACTCATTTTGTCCCACATCGCTGACTACACCTCTAATGGCCATTTGAAGAAATATGGGACAGATTATGGGACGCACACACACACACACACACACACTTACATTGTTTATTGTTCTGCCTACATCCATCCATCAACTCTTCCACTGCAGTTTAGGTGTGAATAATTGATGATAATTGATTGTTGTTGAGCATTTGAATTTGGTGTTGTGCTGTGTTTAGTGAATAAATGGTTATATTTGTTTGTTAATCTAATGCTAATAAGGTTTTTTTTTTTTTTTTTACATTTTTTGGGGCTTTTTGTGCCTTTATTGATAGGAGAGAGACAGTGGATAGGCTTGTGAAAGGGGGGGAGAGAGTAGGGGGAAACACTCTGCAAGCTGGTCACAGGCAGGATTCCAACCTGGACCTACAGAGGCAAGTACATGGGGTGCCTGGTTGCGTACCACTCCGCCAAACCAACACCCTATGATCAGTTTCTGATTGGAAGAGCAGCTGAAACAGCCATTTCAGTCATTTCCTTTGACAATCTCATGCTACACAGAAACTAAAAATACAGCAAAGTCAATGATGTTACTAATCATTGACATGTCCAAGACTATGATATCACATAAAACTTCTTTACATTTTTTATATTGAAAACAGGCTAATTTGTGTTTTACCCCTCCCATGATATGAGACTTTATGTCTTTAAATGGCCCTTAAGGGGTTACAATTTTTATTTGTTTTTCAATGCTTGGTAGTTTTGAGCAGGGCAGAAGTGGATTAGGAGATTTATGCAAAAAAAAAAAATAGAAAAAAAAATTTGATCTGATGTTTTAGAGCAGTTAAAAGTTAGTGACTGAAAACAGCCATAACAGTACCAGTGTAACTTTTTGAAAAAAACTGATGCTACAAAAAAATGATAAATGATTTAAAAACAATGATGCTCCTAATCTTTGACATATCTAAGACTTTGATGCCACATTAAAAACCTTCTGTCTCTGATCATGTTTTATATTGAAAAATAGGTCATTTGATGCTGTACCCTTCCCGTAATCCGTCCCATATTACTGTAAATGGCCATTAAGAGGTTAAATGTTTTATTTATTTTTCAATGCTTGGCAATTTTGAGAAGGACAGAAGTGAATTAAGAGGTTTGAGTGAAAACAGTAGAAAAAAAAATACTGATTGGATGGGTTTTTACAGCAGTTACACACGTGGACAAAATTGTTGGTACCCTTCCATTAAAGACAGAAAGCCCAAAATGGTCACTGAAATGACTTCACACTGACAAAAGAAAGAATAAATAAAAATGTACTGAAAATCAACAAATGAAAATCAGACATTGCTTTTTAATTGAGGTTCAAAAGAACTATTTTAAAAAACAAAATAATGAAACTGGTCGGGCCAAAAATGGTGGTACCCTGAGAAAATATTGAAAATGATGTGACCACAGGGACATGTTAAACTCAGGTGTGTCCTGTAATTATCATCACAGGTGTCCTCAAGCCTGTAATCAGTCAGTCGGCCTATTTAAAGGCTAAAAAGTGGTCACTGTGCTGTTTGGTATCATGGTGTGTACCACACTGAACATGGACCACAGAAAGCCAAGGAGAGAGCTGCCTCAGGAGATTAGAAAGAAAATTATAGACAAGCATGTTAAAGGTAAAGGCTATAAGACCATCTCCAAGCAGCTTGATGTTCCTGTGACTACAGCTGCACAGATTATTCAGAAGTTTAAGGTCCACAGGACTGTAGCCAACCTCCCTGGACGTGGCTGCAGGAGGAAAACTGATGACAAACTGAAGAGACGGAGAATACGAATGGAAACCAAAGAGCCCAGAACAACTTCAAAGAGATTAGAGGAGAACTCCAAGGTCAAGGTACATCAGAGTCAGATCACACCATCATCGCTGTTTGAGACAAAGTGGACTGAATGGAGGACATCACTGATGAAAGCTAATCATAAAAAAGTGAAACTGGAATTTGCCAAAATGCATATTGACAAGCCACAACGCTTCTGGGAGAATGTCCTTTGGACAGATGAGACAAAACTGGAGCTTTTGGTAAGTCACATCAGCTCTATGTTCACAGAAGCAAAAATGAAGCATACAAAGAAAAGAACACTGTACCTACTGTGAAACATGGAAGAGGCTCAGTTATGATCTGGGGCTGCTTTGCTGCATCTGACACAGGGTGTCTTGAATCTGTGCAGGTACAATGAAATCTGAAGACTATCAAGACATTCTGGAGTGAAATGTGCTGCCCAGTGTCAGAAAGCTTGGTCTCAGTCACAGGTCATGGGTCCTCCAACAGGATAATGAGCCAATCACACAGCTAAAAACACCCAAGAATGACTCAGAACAAAACACTGGACTATTCTGAAGTGGCCTTCTACGATCTCTGATCTAAATCCTGCTGAAAATTTGTGGAAGGAGCTGAAACATGCAGTCTGGAGAAGACAGCCTTCAAACTTGAGACAGCTGGAGCAGTTTGCTCATGAGGAGTGGGCCAATATACCTGTGGACAGGTGCAGAAGTCTCACTGAGAGTTACAGAAATCACCTGATTACAGTGACTGACTCAAAAGGTTGTGCAACAAAATAAGAAGTCAAGGGTACCATAATTTTTGTCCAGGCCAGTTTTTTTATTTTGTTTTTCAAAATAATTCTTTTGAACCATGATTAAAAAGCAATGTCTGATTTTCATTCATTGATTTTCAGTACATTTTTTATTCATTCTTTCTTTTGTCAGTGTGAAGTAATTTCAGTGACCATTTAGGGCTTTCTGTCTTTAACGGAAGGGTACCAACAATTTTGTCCACATGTGTAAAAGGGTAAGACGCTGAATGTAGCAGGTTGAGTGCAAGCAGATGGCAGAAGTGGGAGAGCTGAGACTGGATGGAGCTGATCTAATCCTTGAAGGATGTGAGAAAGCTGTTACACTGACCTGCTGTGGGATCATCTGAGTTTGATTTGAGCTTTAACATTTGAGAAGGAAAGAAAAGAAGTAGGAATCCCACTTCTTCTCCACATTAATAGCTCCTCCCCTTCTCTCTGAGGCTGATGTTTTCAGAAAATTCACCATTCTGGATCAAAACTCTGTTTTCTCTGTTAATGTTAAGTTTGTTAGATTTATTAAATGATACTTAATCTGTCATTTTGTCAGCCTCACATGTGCAGCAGGGGTCATCAAACACATTTGTACAAAGGACATTTTCTTCTTGGCACATGTTCTGGAGGTCAGATAGCAAAGCTTCAATCTTTAATCAGACTTCAGTGTTCGGACTATTTTTCCATCTGACCCTCTGTTTTGTCCCTTTGGTCTGGTTTGAGTTTTCTCCTTCGTCCCACGACTGGCCCTCAAATATACCCTGAGTGACCTGAAACTCTAGAGCAGAGTGCAGACTCTCTTTTTTCTTGGTCTCTCGAACCCCAGTGCAGCCCTGGTGGCCATCTCAAACACCTCCGTCACACCATCATTAAACTTGGCGGAGCACTCCAGGTAAGCATACGCATTGATCTGCCGCGCCATCTCCTTCCCCTCGTCTGAACTCACCGGCTCCTGTGATTTGTAAAACAAACAAAAGGAAGAAAAAGAGCATCAATTGGGTTAAAAGAAGCAATAACAAAAAACATACCCACTGAATAACCATGAAAGTTTAATTTACTGTTGCTTAAAAAATGATCATAAGTTAGATGTTTGACACTGAACATTTTAATGGTGTTATCATTTCCACAAATGTGTGACTTTTATATCTGTAAGATTCCCGAGCAAAGCTGTTACATTTTAGAAACTAGGGATGCACATCAGCATCAATTTAACATCCATAGCGACTGATATTTGTACCTTTTCCTGACATCAGCAAATGAGTGTGGGATGAATCAGATGTTTATTTGTTCCATCGTGTGAAACACTTTACTGCTGATTAATAAAATAATTCTTTATTTGGGAGAAGAAATTGGTCTGTTGGACAAACTCTGATCTGTTTTCACGACTAAAAATGGGAGATTTATTTTAAAAAGCTTGATTTGTGCTCTGGATTTCTAAAGTCAGTGCATCACCTCAGCGTGATAATTGCTGGTAGGAATGATCATCTGTATCTCTCTGAAGAAGCCTCTCACTGAACATGCTCTGTTGTTTCTTAACAGTGATGTGAAGAGGGTGTGAAGAATCTTCCATTATTTTCAACAGCTTGTGCAGCATTGGTGCAGCTTTCATGATCAACTTGTTTAGTCTCTTCAAGTCTCTGGCTCTGAGGCTGCTGACTCAGCAGATGGCTGCAAAGCTGACCGCACTTTCAGCAGACTTGTAGATAGAGGACTCGAGTCAGACTCAAGTCACAGTTTTGATGACTGGACTCGACTTGATAATATCATCAAAGACTTGCAACTCGACTTGGACTTTGACATCAGTGACTCGGGACTTGACTCTGACTTTAGTCTGATGACTTGAAAATACTTGAAATTTTCAGTAAGACTGTTGAATAAAATCTGCTCCTGTTCAAGGTATTCAACTAAGTGAATGATTTTTGTCATTTCCAGCAACATAATATTTTTTCCCACAGGATCTGCCCCGTTGAATGCATCTATTAACATCCAATCAGGGTTAAGAAGAATAAACAAAGAGGATGTGGATTACACAGTTACTTCCCTGAGTGCAAGACTGCAGGAGAGCGGGAACAACCCAGAGATGCTGAACCATGCTACAGAGGATAATTTCATTTGCATCCACAAACTACGATGTCATAAACAAAAAACGAACTGCCGTTTGCAAACCTGCAGCGTGAGAATAACAGATAGGCAACGACGTCAAACTTTGTTCAGCACCTGAAGCTGCACAAAGAAAGGTACGCTGGTCTGGTATCTGTTGTGAGATCCTTTTGGGTAACTTTAGCTTAGCATCTGTTATATGCAACAATGACTTTGCTGGTAAACTCGCCTTGGCTAAAAACTGAGACTGAATGCTTATGACTTGGAAGGACTTGAAAATTTCAAGCCTATGACTTCAGACTTGACTTGACTTGTCTTTACTTGAGACTTGACTCGAGACTTGGGTTTAAAGACTTGAGACTAACTTGAGACTTGCAAAACAGTGACTTTCTCCCACCTCTGCTTGTAGAAGATATGCAACATCAGCATCAATTATAAGAAGGAAAAGATATAAGACATAATTTCATTTTTTATTTTCCTACCACAGCAAGTTCTGTTATGATGACAGCCTGTAAGAAGGCAGACTCTATGGTACAAAAAACTTGCACCTTCCAAAGTTAATTAACAGACCAGAACTTTACTACTTACCCTCCTGAATGCTCAGTTTGTTTACATCAGGGGTGTCCAAACTTTTTGCCTGGAGGGCCAGATTTGGTAAGGTGGAAATGTGCGGGGGCCGACCATTCAGCTTTTGTCTCCAATTGTCTCTTAATATCTAATCAAATGTCTTCAATTCTCCGTACCACAGTGTTACGAGCCAGGCAGACATTGGCAAAATCTTGCTTCTTCTCAGGACAAATTTTCTCAAGTATTTTCAGCACACAGTTTTTTAATAAATTCACCTTCAGTGAAAGGTTTGGAGTGCTTGGCAATCAGCATTGCCACCTCGTAGCTAGTCCTTGTGGCACTTTCATTTGACTCACGGGCTCTTGTAAAAAAGCGCTGATGTGCCATTAAAAAAGCTTCCAGTTCTTTCAATGTTTTGTCGCGTTCGGCCCCAGTTAGCTTGCAGTATTTAGCATGTTTTTTCTGGTAGTACCGCTTGGCACTGAATTCCTTAAAAACAGCTACAGCCTCATGGCAAATTAGGCAGACACAGCTGTTACATATTTAAACGAAAAAAAAACTCAAATTTCCACTTGTTCTGGAATCGGCGGCACGCCCTGTCAACTTTTCTTTTTTTAGATACAGTCGCCATGTTTGAAATGGGATGGGCTGAAATGATGACAAAAGGTCAGGTGTCAAGTGCCACAAAGGTGTGGCCACAGCGCTACTGCCATCTTCTGGTGAAATGTAAAATAGGTTTTTTGTACACAAGTATTTTACACAGCAGCCAACGGTGCAAGAGGGCCACATGAAATTGATTTTATAACAGAGGCTGCGGGCCGGTGAAAATTTGAACACGGGCCGCATTTGGCCCCCGGGCCGGACTTTGGACATGCCTGGTTTACATGATACTTGGCGCATCCAGTTTCGTCGCAAGAATATCCGGCTCATCTACTGACGCTATGATGTTGAGAAAATTACTATGAGGATTTATCCTCCTTCTCTATCTCTCTCCCTCCCTTCCTGCTCTTCTGCTGGCAGTGGGCGTGGTTACCTCTGCTGCTGACACACATCTGCACCTGATCACTAATCACCACTGGTATACAGTCACCTCATCTTTGCCACTGGATTTCCTCATCTTGAGTAGTTTGCTGGCTGTACCTACTGCCCTACTCTGTCTCCTTTTGTCTCAAATCCTTTTTTGAATCTCTGCTCTGGAGTTACGACTTTGAAGAGTTTTTTTGACTGTGCTTTTGTCCATCACCACGTGGGAACCTACCTTTGTCTTCTGCTTCCTCTTTTTCTCCTGGAGCTCTCACCCTGCCAACTTGTATATACTAACCATATTAACATGTACCATTACTAAGACACTGGAATGCTTCTTACCGTGGTTATTGTGGACTGTTTTAACCACTAATTCTGTGCTTACCTTTGGTGGTGCCTCTGTCTCCAGCTTTTAGGTCTAACTTTAAACACTAATGGCCCTTTTCCATTAGCCCTACTCTACTCTACTCGACTCTACCTGGCTCTACTCTACTCGCCTTGTGCTGCTTTTCCATTAGCCCCATTCGCCTGCCCAACGGGGTGCATTGTCGCTGTACACAGCTGAGTGGCTTTGCAGTGACGTCATTTTGAGCGCGACACAACAATCTATGGCTTTTTGTCACAAACCGAGTAAAAAAGGAAAGCAGAAGAAGGCTGCAGGTGGTAAGAAGAAATACCCCTTGAGAAGCACAGGAGAGTTTTGGAAGCTATACAACAGAATGAAGCCGAGGACGAGAGCAATCCAGCTGCAAAGAAAAGACGTATGAGGGTAAGCTAACGGTAGCTACCGCTAGCATGCTAGATTGTCGCGCTCATGACTCATCGATGATGACATCGTCTGACCAATCAGTAGCTGACAGTCAGTGGCATCATCTTTTAGCATCGACTCTGCTCGCAAGGAATCAGAGTGGAGGAGGTACTAAAACTAGCTTGTTTTAGGAGGTACCAGGCTAGTGGAAACACGCTGCATATCGAGTAGGGCCGAGTAGAGTAGGGCCAAGGTGTGCTAGTGGAAAAGGGCCATAAGGAACTGTACCTTGACAATTTCAGTGTAGTGTCCGAAATCTCGTTCCCTATGGAGTTCATTATTTTATTTACACTACATAAGGAAAAGTGAGTAAGTAAATGAGTGGACAGTTTTGAACACAGCTCTAGAAAGAAAACGGAAACACAAGACAAAAGACTAAACAACCTAAAGGTGCGTTCAAACCGGACGCTACCTGTACTACCTCGGCGATCACTCTCCATTCAAAATCAATGTACAGCCGCGATGGGGCGGGGCTAACCCTCCCGCGATGCGACAACCACGTAGAAGACGGCCACTCATCGCACAATGTCAATGTTAAAAAAAGTTGATCTATTCAAGCGATGTCGTGTGTGGCTGTGCAGCATCAGCCAATCAGCGGTGTGTGTATGTGTGACGGTGCAGTTATTCATCCGGACTACAGGGCGGATGACTTCCGTCTAGGCGGAACTAATCTCAGTGAGGACATTCCACCTAGATGGACTGCGGTAAACTCACAGATAATGATGCTGCAGGGCATCAGCTGCAGAGTTTTGTTGCTGATAAGTGAGTGAAAAGGACACAGCTGGAATGATGTCCGCTTATACATCCTATTATGTGATATATGATATGATCGCGGTGAAACTCGAGCGACGTGACGTCACCGAGCGACGACAGCGGTTACCAAAAGGTATTTATGGATGCGCGACACTACTCCGTGGGCGACGCAACTTTGGTAGCTGGGTCACTTGCGGTGTGAACGCAGCATAACAAAATCAGTTGCATGATCACGACACAGCCATTTTATACATAAGTGCTGATGTTTTCTTTTATAGATCTCATGCTGTTTGATATGTTCTGACCTTTTATGGATGGGTTGAATAATAATTTCACAATGTTAACATTTTAAAACAGAGACTTGAACCATTTTCTCCATCATGCATTGAATGAAGTTGTTAATGTTACCTTCTCTTCAGTGAGTTTATATGTCTCTGTGAACAAGACAAAGAGCCTGCAGCACCAGGACTTCTCACACTCCCCCATTTTACACCAACAGCAGCAACCTTTAATACCTCCTAACGCTGACCCAAACCCATTAGGCCTGCCTGCGTGACAGCTCACCACTGTTTTGTGACAGTTTTTGCCCACTGTCTCAGGGAGGCAAACATAGTGCAAAACATGGACAAAAGAGAGGATGTTGTTAGTGATGCTGACATGACAACCGCTGCCTGTCAAGTTCACTCCTTAGAGGTGGAGACATACACAGTCCTACTCATCATTATTGGCACCCATGAAGTTGAAGTACACAATGTGACAGTACAGGTTCTTTGCAAACCTCTCTATCTTTGCTCTGCTTCTCTTTATCAGACTCAAACTTAGTAATGTTCACATATTAAGGTTTGTAAATTATACTTCATTAGCTACTATGATCATGCAGTCATATTTAGAATAGGCAGTTTTAAGTGCCACCTCTTGAAAGCCTACAAGGAAAAGAACACCCTACCAACAATTAAGCATGGTGGAGGTTCCATAATGGTTTGGGGCTGCTTTGCTGCATCGGGTAATGGAGACCTTGACTGTATCACAGGAATCATGAAATCAGAGAATTATCAAGAAATTTTAGAGCCAGATGTTCGACCCAGTGTGAGAACACTTGGTTTGAGTTAAAGATTGTGGGCCCTCCAGCAAGACAAATGCCAAAAGCACACATCCAAAAGCACACAGGAATGGTTGAGAAGGAAAAAAATGGACTGTTTTAAAATGGCCAACAGTGAGTGCTGATCTCAATCCGATTGAAAATCTTTGGTATGGCTGAAATCTGCCATTGGGGAAAAGAAACCTGCAAATGTCAGAGAGCTTGAACAATTAACATAGGAAGAGTGGAGAAAATACCAGCTGAGAAGAGCAAGAAGCTTATAGATGGCTACAAGAAACATTTGGAGGCTGTCATCAGTGCCAAAGGGTGTGCAACAAAATACTGAAGAGGGGTGCTGTTATTGCTGCACATGCTTTGTTTCAGTTCTCTCTTTGAAATTACAACATGTAACCTGTAAAAATGTTTGGTTTTTTTTGTTACAGTATTTTGGACCTTCAATTAAAAGATACTGATGACAAAAATTTGGTACATTTCAATTTATTTCTGAAGATATTGTTAAAGTAATGAAAATAATGAAGGGGTGCCAATAATACTGAGCAGGACTGTATACGGTATGACTAAAAAATCATTATAATCACACATTTAAAGCACGTTTAGCTCCTGATGTTCAACCATCCACACACTCAAACATCTGAAGACATCCAGACCAGCTCCAGAGACCCAAAGCCTCACTGACCTGCTCCATCTTAGCCAGCTCTCTGAGTGTGTCCTCATCATTTCGCAGGTCTTTCTTGGTTCCTACGAGAATTATGGGCACACTGGGGCAGAAGTGTTTCACCTCAGGAGCCCACTTTGCTGGGATGTTCTCTGCAGCAGAGACAAGGTAAGAATCTTCAGTATGGATTAATGCAAACATGATATTCATGAAAAATAAAAACAAGGCAGAAGTCTCACTCAAACTGTCGGGGCTGCCAATGGAAAAACAAATGAGGGCGACGTCTGTGTTGGGAAAGGAGAGAGGCCTCAGCCTGTCGTAGTCCTGCTGATGTGCTGTGTCCCAGAGATCCAGCTCCACCTACAACAACAACACAGGTAACTCTTAAAGACAGGGCTTTGCGGGTGATATATGGATAAGGGAGCATATTATAACGACTACATCAGATCAACAAATTACAGCGAGGAAAAATTCTTCCTAAGCTTCTAGTGAGGAAACTGTAGCAGGTCAGTTAGGAGATATTAATATTTATACATTAGACCAAGGAGTGAAAAAAATACACAAATATTGTGCTGAAATAAAAGAACATTTACTCTATAAAAACTATCCTCAAATACAGGTGACAGTAATGCTCCATGGGCTCTAATTTGGTAGACGAGGGTCGGCCCTCCTGTCCTGTGCTGTGCTTACAGGGTGTGTTCAGGTCATATTGCAATTTTTCGTGCACAGCACAGTCCAGCGCAGCAAGATGTACCCAAGCCTCTGTCCTCCCACTGGCACAAGTGGCAAAAAGGGAGCAGAGAAGGCGTGATATCACCTCATCACCCATAGGGTTCAATCTGACGTCGGTCCACCCGTTGCAACTATAACAGCTTAAACTCTTCTGGGAAGGCTGTCCACAAGGTTTAGGAGTGTTTATGGGAATTTTTGACCAGAGCATTTGTGAGCTCACACACTGATGTTGGACGAGAAGGCCTGGCTCTCAGTCTCTGCTCTAATTCATCCCAAAGGTGTTGTATGGGGTTGAGGTCAGGACTCTGTGCAGGCCAGTCAAGTTGATCCACATCAGACTCTGTCCTCCATGTCTTTATGGACCTGCTTTGTGCTCTGGTGCACAGTCATGTTGGAAGAGGAAGGGGCCAGCTCCAAACTGTTCCCACAAAGTTGAAGCATGGAATTGTCCAAAATGTCTTGGTGTGCTGAAGCATTCAGAGTTCCTTTGACTGGAACTAAGGGGCCAAGCCCAGCTCCTGAAAAACACCCCCACACCATAATCCCCCCTCACCAAACTTTACACTTGGCAAAATGTAGTCCGACAAGTACTGTTCTCCTGGCAACCACCAAACCCAGACTGGTCCATCAGATTGTCAGATGGAGAAGCGTGATTGGTCACTCCAGAGAACGCGTCTCCACTGCTCTAGAGTCCAGTGGCGGCGTGCTTTACACCACAACATCCCCGCTTTGCATTGCACTTGGTGATGTGAGGCTTGGATGCAGCTGCTCGGCTATGGAAACCCATCCATGAAGCTCTCTGCACTGTTCTTGAGCTAATCTGAAGGCCACATGAAGTTTGGAGGTCTGTAGCGATTGACTCTGCAGAGAGTTGGCGACCTCTTCTCACTATGCGCCTCAGCATCCGCTGACCCCGCTCCGTCAGTTTACGTGGCCTACCACTTGGTGGCTGAGTTGCTGTGGTTCCCAAACACTTCCACGTTCTTATAATCCAGCTGACAGTTGACTGTGGAATATTTAGGAGTGAGGAAATGTCACCACTGGATTTGTTGCACAGGTGGCATCCTATCACAGTTCCACGCTGGAATTCACTGAGCTCCTGAGAGCGACCCATTCTTTCACTAATGTTTGTAAAAGCAGTCTGCATGCCTAGGTGATGATTTTATACACCTGTGGACATGGAAGTGACTGGAACACCTGATTCTGGTTATTTAGATGGGTGAGCGAATACTTTTGGCAGTATAATGTAAATGTTAATGAGAACAGACCTCCACGGGCTGATAATGAAAACAGCCTGGGAGGGAGTTACTAATTTTCTCAATCAGGTTTGCCAAGAACTGCTTTAAATATGAAAATATTAATCTGACCTGTTTGCCGTCCACCTCCATGTCTATGATGTAGCTGTCAAACGATGATGGCACAAAAATTTTAGGGGACTTGTCTTTGAACGTGAACAAGAGCTTAGTGGTTCCACTCTCGCCATCACCAACAGCCACCAGCTTCTTTCTGATCGCAGCCATCTAAAGAAATAATAAAAGAATATTAAATGACACTGATTCACTGATGTCCATGTGTTCATGACCACAGTGGACACCTCTTCTGATGGAGAACACAGCACCACGACATGAAACTCAGATCATCTCAAACTGGTTTCTCCAACAAGATGATGTCTTCACTGTACTCCAGTGGCCTCCACAGTCACCAGATCTCAAACCAATAGAGCAGAGACTCCTTGGCCAGCCAATGCTTTAAATTTGATGTGCAACAGAAACATCATTTTTAATGTTTTCATTAGAGCTGCAGCTATCGATTCTTTTTGTAATTGATTACTCTAAATTTTTGTCAATTAATCGAGTAATCAGATAACGTTACATTGCGCTCACTGCAGTATTTTTTTTTGCATTGAATCACAGCACATTATTATTATTGGTAAAACACAAAACAGAAAACAGAAAAGCCAGGCCACTTAAATTAACAACTTATTTTTCTTATTTTGAACATTCTGAGCCTAAATGGGATCTCAAAATCTATTCTTTTATTTTTACTCTGGGCCATATCTTGCTTTTTTCAGTATTTTTTTTAAGTTTGGTTATTTTTATTTTATTGTATTCATGCTTGTCTCTTTTTGCTAAATTATTGCCTTTACTACTGTACCATATTGATGATCTTATTTTGCTTACTTTATTTCTAGGACCAAATAATCTCATACTTAGATACTAAGATAATTTAACTAGCTAATGTACATTTCTATAACATATGAAAGCATTCCCTACACCTGCTTCCTCTACTCACTGTCAGTGTTTCCTCTTCTACTCTCTGCAATCAAATTAAATGTAAAATTATTGGATGTGAAAAGTATGTGAACAAAATACACATGATTCTGGGCAAGTAGCCTCCGCATTGATTTACGTTCTGAACCAGCCTTTACATGGAGCCATAATCAAAGTAGGTTATTTACTAGCCCATATCTCAGTTATTGATCACATCAGCTGCTTCTGTTGATGTATCATGAGTGTCATCCTGTTGTGTCGCTCGGACGCACAGACCGGATGTTTACTGTTGACGTGCTGCAGCAGTGACGACGTGCTATCATGCTAAGCTATGTGCTAAGCTAACTCTGTTTGACATCAGACACACTGCACTGTGTTTTCTTTTCGTCCCTTCTTGTAGTGACCACACACTTGGGACACTCTCTGCCATTTCTTCTGTGGACTCTCTCCTTTCTGTCCCTCTCTTTTCTCTTCCTTCATGATTTTACAAGCCGCGCAGCAGCGGAGGTAGCAGGCGCGTTGTGCCACAGAAATTACCATCCGTGTCAAACACTGTGCACTGTATAGTAGTCCAGATATATATTTTATATGTATAATTATATTTAAACGAGGCTTCGAGGCACAAAATTTGCTTCGAGGATATTTTGTAATCGATTACTTGCGATTATTCGAGGAATCATTTCAGCTCTAGCTTTCATTAATAAATTACTAACAAAACAAGCTTGAACCAAAACTCCTATCTCAGCTCTCATTGGGTGAGAGGCGGGGCACATCTTGAACCAGGCACCTGCCAATCACAGGGCCACATAAAGAGACAGACAACCATTCAGCCATTCATGCTCACGCTCATACCGAAGAGCATGTCAATTTTACCAGAATATCTAACAAGCATATTGTTGGTCTGTGGGAGTAAATCAGAGCACTCTCCACACAGCGAGACTCTGATCGACAGGGATTCAAATCAGCAACCTTTTTACTGTGTGTCAGGCTGTCAGTTTATACTCCGTGTTTGGAAATCCATTCAAGCATGGGAGTAAAATCAGCCCTTAAAGGAGACATATCATGCTGATGCATGATTTAATACTTACATATAATATAATAAATTTGAAAACAAGACCTTACACCCCCTTAATTTTCAAAAAATGAGATACTGTATTTTTTCTGATATCCTAGAACGAGATTTGATGCCTCTGAAAATAGGTCATTGCGAGATGTCTGCGAGATTTAAATCGTCGTGACGACATGAGGTACATTTCTTTTTATTGGAGTAATCTGATAAAACACTTCCTCCTCTGTGACGTCCGTTAGCCACAAAACCGTCACCGAGGAACACATCCACCAGCAGGGGTATATAGATCCCTAGCTCACACTCACTCATTACCAGCTCTGGCCTGTAGGGGGACTCAATACGCGGTCGCTGCTTTGAGCCTGCCGGAAAATACAGTAGAAGAAGAAGGACAGGCTGGCTCAGCCCCCGATAGAACTGACCAATCAGAGCACAAAGGGCTGTGACGTTGCGAGGTAACTGTAGGTCAGCCTGAGATCCGAGCGTTTCAACGAGAGCTTGATAATGGCCTAAAATGAGGATTTTGAGAACGCTATTGTGGGGCAATGAAGGAACTAAATGACTTGTACTGAGGGCAGAAATGCTTTACAGGCATCCTAGTCTGGCATAGTGAAAAGGAGAAACAAGCATGATATGTCCTCTTTAAAGTGTAAAAAATCTGATCCTGATTCTCGAACTTCTCCTTCATGACTGTCCTGATCATGTAACTTCTCTTCCACCACTCTTTATTTATTAATTTCATTTTACTTTATGAATGTTTTATTATCGCTTTCATTTATGGCAATCATTGTTTTTACTGCTATAACTCTTGCTGCCACCACTATTATCGCTTAATTTTGTTTCTGCTATTAATTTTTATTATTATTATCACCCCCTTTTCCCTTTAATTATTATTTCTTTATTTCTTTCTATTTATCGTGTACAGTGAGTATAGCACACCTGGGTGGGTTGGTGGGTGGGGATGGAGGGATATTTTAATAATAATATTCTTTTGTTAAGATGTTGGGGAAATGTCTTAAAAAGAAAAAATGTCAGACTTCTCACTTGGAGATATTTTTGTACACCGTTCATGATGCCTTTTAAAGTCTGCACAACAAATACACTTGTAAAAAAAAAAAAAAAAAGGAACAGTCCATTACTCCAGGTCTGATGCGCCACCACACTCGATATTTTACATTCAAATATTTATTTACAAGACAGTTACGGATATTTATCCCCATATTCGATGGGTTATTCGAATATCAAATACAAAGTGAAGCAGGCTTGTGTCAAAAGGACAATGATTTATTTGTTGGTGTTATTGGTTTATATCCACTTCAATGCACTTTAGTATTTTTTGATGCATGTTTTGTTTTGTTTGAAGGCCTAATATGACTGAAAATCTTTGTTGTGCTTTCTTGAAAAGCAAAGGCTACTGGGATGTTAAAAAATGTCATAATAATCAAGCAATTACTTTCTTTTAAAAACATTTCTAAAATTTATTCTAAGCTATTTATGCACTATAAAAAATATAGTGAACTACTTAACCTCCTCATTGGATATTCGGTATTTTGTATTTGGTATTCGACCAAGCGTTTATATTTTATTCGGCTTCTGCCACAAATTTTCATTTTGTTGCATCCCTAGTTCAAATCTCCACTCATCTTCATGAAGATAACTCTTGCAGCACACAGCCTTCTCTGAAACAAAGCTTGGTTGCGCTTAGTAACAGAAAGCCACATGCTGATCACAAAAGAATTGTTTGATTTCGTCCATCGTTGCTCTTTGTTTACTGTGTCGCGCTGCTATGACGTCTGCTGCTTAGACGACGCCTATCAAGTAGGGTTTGATAGGCTGTGGAAAAGCAAACAGGATCAGGCTTTACCGATCCGGCCTGAGCCAAACTGTGCAGATCCATACCAGACCACTTGGTGGAAACGGGGCTAAAGAAGCCATCTTAACCAGACTGGACTCTGAACCACCCCTCTCTTAACAGGAGTGGACTCAGACACAACCTCTCAGTCACCTACAATGCTGTGCCAAGCTCTTTACCCAGGAAGTTCTCCAAACATTCACACCTGGGACCATGAGACCACCACACCTCACACGACAGGGGGAGCTAACGACCCTCAGGGGCTGAACCACCCTGTGAAGAGTTTCTCTGAGTCCTTTCTACATCTCCTCCCCTTCTATTGTTGTAGTCTTCTCCTCTAGTAAGATAATGCTGCGGTCCAGTTGTGCTGGAAAGTCAGGATTCACAAGTTTCTGGTAAGAAATTTCAACTGAAACGCCCCCAAGGTCAAAAATTCCTACTGGGAACTCGAGTTGACGATCAAAGATGGCTGCCCCGGTGTAAACATTTATTAAGCTCATGTAATATTCTGTTTTTTTTGCCCTTCTGAGTAGAGTTTATGGCAGAAAAACAGCCATATATAAACTTGTATGTATGGGAATGTTGCCATAGTGATATTTACATTCCTCATGTGGCATTTGTGAACTACGACCCAACAACAACGGCTCACAATATCCAGGTAGATCGACAAGTCTTAACTGAAACTGATCATTTGGAGATGACGTGCTATGATTGTGTGTCATTTATTGATTTATTTAGACCCGTGCAGTGGTGCATTTCGATTGGCTGAGAGCTGATGGCTGGTATTTTAAATATGACCACAGAAGAAGAGACGCCCACCCTCCTCCTACCTCGCTAACATGCCACAGTTCTAAAAAAGCCGATTGTTTTTGTGTGATTCTGTGATTCTGTGTTTTCTCCTGTTTTTCTGTTCGGGAGACACTTTAGGTTAGTGATCTATTTTCTTTTATTTAGTGGTTAGGTAAGATTTTTGATTTATAAGAGTGTGATTTGTTGTTTTTAGTTTTAGCCTGCCTTCCCCGAGGTCATTTTGATTTAGTTTGTAGAAGAAAAAGAATTATTGAAAAAGAAATATTGTTGTTTGAACTACAAAAATGGTGTTTGTTGTTTCTTGCTGGTGTGCCTTGGGAGTTACAAAGGAGTGGTCAATTTTATGTTTCTTCCCCTCGGCTGGTCGTAACATGACGTCACTCCCAGCTCGAGGTTAATGGGACGCAGTAAAGTATCTGCTTCCCTCACCAGACAGGAACTGAAGGAGCTTCTCAACACAGTCAGTTGACTCGTTTTAGAATCTTCAAAAGTAGTTGCTAACCCACTTCCAAATAATAATGAGAATAATAAATAACATATAAACTAAATTAACTAAACAGTTATAACTTAATGATGAAAATAGTTATCAGAGGAAAATAAACATAAACAACAGGAGAAACTACCTCAGTGAACTTAAGTCTGAACTGGGTCTTTCTATAAAAATGGTAACTTTCCTGTACCTGCAAAAACATATTTTGGGTCCCCGCATGACCCAAAATATCATTTTTTTTGTCACTGAAGTGTGTGATTGTTATTAAAGCAAACATAAGACAGTTTTAATGCACATTTTTTAAAAGTGCCCACAAATCTGGCATGTCCCTCGGGTAAGGAGTTATAGTTTACTGACATATTTAGACTTAAAATGTTTTTTTTCTCCTTTTTGAAAGATTATAATATGAAGTAAAGTGTGATAATTATTTATAAGAATACTTAAAACAAGAAAATATAAATAATTTTAAAAAGTTTCCAAAAAACAGCCGTCCTTTGACTTCATGTCACTGGTGTTTCTATTTGTAAAAACCTTTATTTTGAAAAACTGCTGCTTTCCTGTGTTCATCCTTCTGGGTCAAGACGTCATCGGAGACGTGTTCGTTTTGAAGAGCACGTGGCAATTCTGCACCTTCCCTTTATTTGTTGAGAATTTTATGAATTAACAAGAAATTTCATGCGAAGCTACCTTAGTGTGTCACTGGTGTAACAGAGTTTATAGTAAGGAGAAATAATTGATTAAAATAATTGATCAAATTTTAAGATTAGCTGATATATTTATATGTTAGGAAGTTTGTTTTCACCTTCAGTGTCCACCATCTTAATTAAGGCCATAGCCACTCGGCACTTTGAGTTACATATGTTGTAGGAAAAGTGCTTTATAAATAAAGTTTTACTGACTGATGGCCTGGAAATGTCACCGGTGTTACTGTTCTGATTTGAAACATCTCCTGTTTGCCATTTCCTCCATTTTGTGTCACTGGTGTTACTAAATGGTAAATTGGTGTTGTGGCATCAAAGTTGCTAAGTTTCTTTGAATGTGTATTTTATTTTTAGCTAACTTGTGCAACATTCATTGGTAAACATTTTGAGGATATAACATTTGAAGACTCGATGCCAATTAATTCTGAAGTTATGTTAACAACTTAAAGACAGAAACTTAACCCTATAAAGCCAATTGTATCATACTTGATACTTTTATAATACCTCTATCTGCTCAATATGATCAAAAAATTACAAAAAACATCTGAATAAAATTAGATAAATGATAAAAATGTCCTCAAATGGATTATCAGTTGCCAAAAAAACACCTTATGGATCAAATGAGATACAAAAATTCTAAAAGTTGAATTTTATGGAACTTTTGATATTTTTAGGATTTTAGCAGAAAGTGAAACAAACATTTCAGCTCCAAAAAATTAGAATTTTCTGTCTATATTTTATGGTCTTGGGCCTCAAAGGGTTCAAAATGTCTCACTGTAACTAAAACAAGAACATATTTAAACTAAATTATTACTTATTTAAAAACGTAATTAACCTTTGCTTGCTATGATTATATATGTAAGTTAAATAGTCCACTTACATCCCAGGAAGCTTGAATTCTCATCTTAAACATCGGTAACACCAGTGACAAAAAGGAAGAACAAGCATTGTAAAATATAATCAAAATATAGAATAACATTAAACTGTAATTTATGTTGATTTAAGATGCTAATGATTTATGATTATGTTTTAATTGTTGATAAAGTATATAGTAAAACATGAAATTGCAGTTCAAAAAGCCACCACTCTGATGGAATGACCCAACCACTCAATATCTGGACATTATTTCCCCATTCAGTTTCACAGTTTGACACCACACACAGACACATTAAAGTTTTTCCTGTAATAACAAATAAACTAACCTGACATTTGATCATTTCTTTAACATTAAGCTGATATTTACAGAAGGAAAATGAACTCACCTGTCAGCAGCAGTTCACAGTTTCTGGCCTTTCCTCAGATTTTCCTCTTAGAAAATGCAGCATGATTGGACACGCCCACTTCTCCAGACTTTCAGCCAATAGGAGGGGTTGAAATGATTAAGTGGACGGTCAGCCAATCAGCGTTACGCCTTTGTATCCGCATATGTCCCAGTTTGAGTTTCGGGCTGTTCACTTTGGAGTGAAGCAGCCTGAATATAAAAAGTATTTTACTTTACACAGGGTTCCTACAGCTCAAGCCAAGTTAAAGACTTTTTTAAGGCCTTTTGAAATAAAATTTAAGACCAAGTTGACAACGAACCACAATTGAAACAAACAAAACAAACAAAAACACCACATGAATTACCTGAGTTAGAGGCAATTTTAACCCAATGTTTATTTTGATTAAAACATCACTTTTTAAATTCTTTTTAACCCAGTTTTTACAACTTTATGCCTATTTTGCCCCCATTTATCTTTTTTTGGCCACTGTAAGAACCATTTTTGGAATTTTTACATGTTTTTTGAAATTCAAAATCAAATTTAATTCCCAATTTTGTTGCCATAATAAATTTTCCCAAGCCACTTTTGGATTTTTTTTGCAATTTCATACTTATTTTGCACCTATTTATTAACCCTTTTCCATTTTTATACCATTTTTACCCATTTTTTGCAATGTCATGCCTTTTTTTAACCTCTATTCACACACTTTGTCCCATTTTTACCTTTTCTTAAACCCATTTTTACAACTTTCTACCTATTTTGGCCCCATTCATCTTTTTTTTGGCCACTGTAAGAACCATTTTTGGAATTTTTACATGGTTTTTGAAATTTAATTTCAAATTTAATTCCCAACATCTGCTCTAAAAGATCCTGGTGCAACCACATCACCGTTTTGTTAGTTCTGCTATTGTGATTATGCGATGTTGCCGCTAGAGTAAATTAGCGAATTATTTTTGAAAAATAGATAAATGTTACTAAATTTTTTAGTTCAAACCAACATAAATCTTAAGGTGTTCAAGACTTTTGAATCATACCTATTTTGCACCTAGTTATTAACCCTTTTCCATTTTTACCCAATTTTTGCAATTCCATGCCTTTTTTTTAACCTCTATTCACACACTTTGTCCCATTTTTAGACCATTTTTACCTTTTCTTAAACCCATTTTTACAACTTTCTACCTATTTTGGCCCCATTCATCTTTTTTTGGCCACTGTAAGAACCATTTTTGGAATTTTTACATGGTTTTTGAAATTTAATTTCAAATTTAATTCCCAACATCTGCTCTAAAAGATCCTGGTGCAACCACATCACCGTTTTGTTAGTTCTGCTATTGTGATTATGCGATGTTGCCGCTAGAGTAAATTAGTGAATTATTTTTGAAAAATAGATAAATGTTACTAAATATTTTAGTTCAAACCAACATAAATCTTACTAAGGTGTTCAAGACTTTTGAAAATTGGATTTAAGACATTTTAATGCCAATTAAGGCCTTATTTGTAGAATAATGAATTCAATGCCTTTTAAGACTTTTCAAGGATCCGCGGGAACCCCGTTTACGCCAAACCTTCAGCTTTATTTCCAAACCGCTCACTGCAGTCTTTTCCCATTACAGTGTAATATCTCTGATATGAGTTAAATGTTATTCATGTAAAAAGGGTAAACATGAAATCACTGATCAGTTTAAAAATATACATTTAAAATACATTAATGGATCCCACCACTTCAAAAAACAGCTGGTTTTTGAGCTTCCTTTGACAGTTTTCAGGACTCATTTTTGTAAATAATTTACAGTATATAAATTAATTTTGCATTGTTTAACAAATTAAATAATGGCATTATGGTTTCAGTGGGAATCTTCTCAGTTGATGGCATGACTGAAGGGCTGCATGATATTGGGAGGAAAATATGTTATATTTTTTCTTGACACAATATAAATGGTACTTTCTTCAGATGAATGTTCTTTGCTGTTCTATAAACTTAATTTATAGACTTTTCTAGCTCACAACTTGAGCAGCTCCTTTTCCTGCCTCAAGTTCAGTTTCAGTCAGGATAAGAGAGGAGCTCAGGCTAGTGTTGTACATGAATTAAAATTCTACATACACCAAAAAATGGCATCTTAAAATAAAAAGTCTGTATGCCCTTGATTATAAATTCAATCTTGAGGCTTTTTAGACTAGAACCTTTAACCCAGAACCATCACAGACTGCACTTACACTTGTTTTATTTACAACACTTTATTAGAGACAAGTTCAGAAGCAGGAAGAGAAGAGAAAGAATAAACAGCATGAAGTAAAAACCTAAAGCTCTAAAAAGAACAGAGATAAAACCAGAGCTCAAGTCAATTCAAATATTCGTCTATTTACACGTTAACAGTCAGAGTCTGACTGAGAGACAGAGTGGTAACAATACATGTTTCCGTCTTAAAAAAAAAAAAAAAAGAATAAAATATTTAAAGAAGTAAATACAAAAGTTTTTCAAGAGGAGGATCACAAACGGAATCGGTCGGAGAAGTTTGGAGAGTGTGGGACCGTCAGAGGAACTTCACTTTTCTTCAGAGCGACGGGTTTGTAGTGTCTGATGGGCTGAGCCTTGTGGATCTGCAGGAAGTGAAATCAGAAAGTCAGAAAGAAGTGGCACACAAAAACGTACAAAGACTTCCTCTGGTTTGGTGGAGTGGGAAGCAACCAGGCATGATCCATGAATGTGATTCTTCTGTCAGAAGTGAGTAACTCTTCCTCTGTTAGTTAGTAAAAATGTACAAAAGTGACTTAGAGCCAGATGTGTTGACAGAAATATGGACTGAAGCTCATCTAGTGACCATTGTGAATGTTTGGAAGGAGTTCAAGTGGAAGGTGATCAGACTTCTTTTTTGTTCAGACACCAGTCATAGTTGTCAAATTCATACCAACACATTAAATAACTGCTGGAGGGAGTGTGGGGCAGGTATCAGGAATATTTTTTGGTCATGTCCAAAATTAAAAATGAGGAGATATTTGAGCTCTTAAAGGGACAGTTCAGTATTTTTGAAGTGGGGTTGTATGAGCTCCACATGGTCACTAAGGACAGTAGATACTGTAGAAAGTTCTCTCCTCTCCACCAGAAAGCCACAAACTGCGACCATCGGTGACGAAGAAACGACGCCAATAGAAAAGTACCGTTTTTGGGGGTTAATTATATTTAACATTATATTTTTGGCTACAAAATAAAATAAATGAAAGTAATATGTTGCATATTTTGAAGGTCACAATCTCCTGTTACTGAAGTTGGTGTTGCAGGAACAAAGAAAACATTACATGCTTCAGCGTGGTGTATTTGTTTAATCATTCTGCAAAGTAAAATGTAAATTTAAATGGGCAAAATTAAGAAAACAAATTAAGGATTTAGCACTCTTATTCTGAAGGGTTTAAGCTGTTAGGTTTAGGAATCAAGGATATAAAATATATCAACATTCCGAAAAGAAAATCAAAATTGATTTAAATCTACAGGTGGAGCAAACTCAAAGAGGAGGAAATGACAAGAGACAAGACAATTTGTGTAGATATATTTAATACAGCAAGAGGTGAACTCCACTTCCATTGTTTCAAGTTTCTAAAAATATATATCTTTTTACTAAGTTAGATAGAAGATATTACGTCATAGATCCAGAATGGCCGACAAAGGAGGAAACGCACCCACCCGTCAGGAATAAGTGTTACGTCTTTGTATACCAGACAGGTTATATAAAAGAAATATATTCTAATTTAATAAGATGTTAGAAAAATATAAGAGAAAGTATTTTTTGAATCAGCACACACTGTTTCTGTGTCCAAAAGTTAATTTGTCCACTCCGATGGATGCTTTGCATAAAGGTTAGCCTATATTCTTCTAATGTTATTAAAATATTGATGAGTAGATTAATTAAACAGCAATACCAAATATTCTTCAGACTTCGCACTTTATTCCATTTAGTATCAATAAACATTTGTAAAAGATACAGTCTGTGTTTGTGGAGCTATGTTAAGTTTTAATTATATTTCTATTCATATCCTGCAGTGGAAAATATGACTTATTGAAAAAATGACCATAATTTTGAACCTATTTAAAAGTAAAAGCAAACATTTCAAATAACAATTCTTTTTAATAATTCATGCATGAAAGGGTTAAAGAAACATTTTCTTTTCCCCTCTTTTTTTTTTTTAAATAAATATACAGGTCTCCTCTTTATGTGGTTGAAGATGTTGCCATGAATTCTGATTTTTCATACTATTGTTTGCCGAATTGTAAATATTTCTTCCAAAGTTATAACTATGTTTCAACATTTGAGATGTATAAATATTAAAAGCTGAATAAAATGTTCAAATAAACACATCAAATCAAAGTTACATGATCATCCTGTTTTTAAACAGAGAGGGAGCAGTGATGACGCCGTCTGCATTTATTTAACAGATCTTAATTTCACGATGAAGCACAGGAGTTTGTTTTCAGTTGTTTTTAAGATTTAAGAGAAGAAATCTGCCCAAAGCTCAGGTGCTTACCGTTTGCATTTTGTCATGGTAATATCTTTAATTACAGATCCATATAAAAATGTAAACTCAGCCTTGAACGGCCTTCACGCTCACCTGTTCCTGCCGCAGCCTGGCGATCTCCTCCTTCTCCCTCTGCTCCTCCTCCCGTCTCTGCTCCTCCTCCATCAGCGCCCTCAGAGCCTCCTTCTCGCTGGCCAGGCGCTCGTACTCCTGCCGCTCCCGGGCCCTGCGCTCCGTCGACAGCTCGAAGGCTTCGGTCACTGTGGAAGAGCACATGCCTTCTAAGGAGGGACGCAACCGAGTGTGACGAAGGCAACGGGAACACAGTGAGTGACGCCAAGCCGCAGAGAGCTGCAGAGCTTCACACTGCAGCACCAACATTCAATAATCACTCCTTCAATCACTGACATCAGGACGAGCACGGTTAGTGGACAACACCAACATGAAACCTACAGTCTATGATCCGCCCTTAAACATGAAGAATTAAGATGAAAGAGTGCAATCATAGCTTCAAACCAGGGGTTAGTATTGGCAAGAACCTCACAATATGATATGCATCACGATACGATAATATCACGATATCGCTATATTGTGATATATTGCGATATTCTACAGTTAACTAAGAAAAAACTAGAGCGATTTACTTCTTAGATATTCTGGCTTTCACTTCTTTGCTTGCAAGACGCCATCTTCTTTTTCTCTGCAAGTCAACTAAAGCACCCTCTGCTGCCCAGTGGCTCAGAGACACAATGTCTTTTCTTAAACTCGAGAAGATCAGATATTCAACAAAAGGCTATTCTGACAAATTCTACAAGATGTGGCTTCCTTTTCTCAGCTTCTTTCACTCTCTTCAAACTTTACCTTCTGAGTAATGGACCCCTCCCACTCCACCTCTTTTTTTCCCCCCTCCTCTTCTTTTTCTTTCCTCCTTTACCTTTATTATTTTATTTTATTCATTTATTTGTTTTCTTTCTCTCTCTTTTTATTATTTGTCCACTTCGCTCTATTTGATTTATTTTTGATTTGCACTAAATTAAAAAACATCCCAGGGGGCAAACTGTATCTGTTATTGCTCACTATTGTATATTTATATATTTTTTTACACCTGTATCTGTTTCTATTTCTGTTATCACGTTTTGCTCAATCTATTCATTCCATCTTGTGCTCTACCAATTGTCTGTTTTTTTCTGATCTGTCTTGCCTCCTAATAAAAATATTGAAAAAAAAAAAGAAAAAACTTGAGATGTTTATGTAAATCACATATTACTCAAAACTGAAATTACAAATCAATTCAAAACTATTTGATTGAAAACCTTTATCTTTTTGAAATATGTCTAATGCAGTGTTCCACATACTCTTCACTTGAAAACAGAGTGCATTACGTCACTATAAGTAATGTTGCAAAGAAATTATTCTTGTTTTCTCTTTAATTGTTTTCCTAAAATGTTTTTAAATTGAAAATAAAAGACATGGAAGCAGATTTAAGGTTACTGTCGATTTTTAAACTGGGCTGTTGAACAGCTGATCCAAAGATATGGCTCACTGATGTGTGTTTTTAATCTAAAATGATGAGCTTTGTAAATTGTTATATTTCTTTGTATTTGTAAGTTTGTGTTTTTTGCCCGTCTTGTCCCCATGAAAAAGAGGTTTTTAACCATCCTGGTTGAATAAAAGTTAAATAAAATAAAAATCCAGAATGGCAAAGAGGAAAGTAACTTATTTTCTTTTGGAGGGAATAACTTGAGTCTGCTGCTGATGCCAAAAACATATCATGAGCGACTCATATTTATTTATTGTTCTGTATTATGTAGAGGAGCATTTTTGTTTTTTCCTCCTCCCTCCCTTTTTGCTCCTTCCGTTTTAACATGTGCTGCAGGTGGAGTGTCCTGATTGGACGGCAGCAAAAAGATGTACCCAACACGGAGTTAAGGAGACCTGTCTAGTGGCGTCTTGCGATTGGCTGGGAGCTTTTTAAATCTGACAGAAGCAGCGACGCCGACCCTCCTTCCTCACTGCCAATGTTCACGCACACACCTCAGTTTTTTGAGAACTGTGTGTTTTGTGCAACTTGCTTGTGCATTTTGTGAATGATCTTTAAAACTAAGTAAAACAATTTAAGTTTAAGCAGTTTGGTATGTATGGAACAGTCGAGCTTGATTTTCGTTTTTTCCTGTTTTTCAGATTAGGGGGTCACTTTAGGTTTGTATATTTACTTTTACTTTACTGGACAAGTAAGGCCTTTGATTTTCAAGAGTGTTTTGTTTTATTTTTGCCTACTCTCTCCTAGGTAATCTTGGTTTACATTTGTTAAAACAGACACAAGAACAATTCAAACACTGAATTGTCTGGACTGCAAACCAAAGGGGTGGTCATCTTTATGTTTCCTCCAGTATCCCCTCTGCTGGTCGTAGCAATGACTGATTTACTTTATTTTTATTCGTCGCTGGTTGTTATTTCTTCAAGTGAAGAGGAATTATTTGCCCACAGATTGTCTAAAAATGATTGACAGGCAAACTGAAGGGTGCAGAGGTTGACTGTTGTGACTGAGCAACACAACTGTGAAGCTTCAAGTGCAAAAACTACTGAACTCAGGCCCTGAATCAGGGTTTTGATTTCAAAAAGAAGCAGATGAAGGAGACGACGACAGTGTTTTGCAGAGTTTAGGGCTGTAGCATCACTGCTTTGTCGACATTCTGGTCTAACATGTGTCGGGTCAGTTTCAGGGAGCAGCCATAAACATCCTTACCTGCTGCAGTGCGGCTCTCCTTTTTAGGCTGGAACGGCTCTTTGTGAGTGACCGTGTTGGGCCTTGCTTTAAATACTGCTGCTTCTTCACGTTGTTTCTGCTCCTCCTTCACCTATGAAACACAAACATGCAAGTCTGTAAGTCTAGATTAAGGAAGCTAAATAATAGAATTATTTCTTCAGTTTCCCAGCTCACCATCTGTTCCCAGCGGCTGCTCTTCACAGCTCCTCGCTCGTCCAGGCGAAGTCTGAACGGCTCGGGCTTTGTGGCCTCGAGCTTCCTCTTCTCGGGGAGGCTCACGTGGTCGAAGTCGGGCAGAGGCTGAGCCTTAAACTGTGGGACCTGGAGAAGATCGAGGATCAGCTTTTTGAACTACAGTCAAGAATCAAACATATCCCAGGACATTATAGCTAACGATTTAGGCAGTAGAGTCCACAGAGCTCTGAATCGAAATATTTGCAGTATGTGGCTTTTCATTTAGACGTGAAACGAAACCTCAAAGGTAAGCTCTTTTGGGAAAAAAAAGAGCTGAAAAGGCTCTCAAGTACCAGCTGCCAACTCACTTTACGTATCGTTGCCTTTTACAGAATCAAGGTTGGTCATCAGGGTTTCCACTCTTTTCTAAAAATCATTTTTCAGGACGTTTTTACCCCCTACTAGCTACATCTTAGTCTGGCTTTTACGTAGTGCCTTACTATTTTAAATTTAGAGTTTGTACTTTTTTTTTTTTTAATATGTTTGTTGATTTACTGTTTTGAGCAGCCTAGATTTAATTTTACCATTTTGTTTTTGTGACCTTTGTTGAGTTTTTTTTTTAAATTTTATTTCTTAACTTGCATTATTTTAATCTACATTTTCACTTCATTTGTTATGCTTGTTTATTGTTCACCAACAAGGTAGAAGGGAGTTAAATCATACAGACAACTGAAGCTTCTCCAAGAGATTAAACATTTTTCCTCATTTTCAAAATTGGTCAATCATTTTCCAGGTTTTCCAGGACACGGGGGGCGGGGGGGGGGTTATCGATTCATAGATTCATCAGCTGCAGCAGAAAGCACAGCAGCAACATCACAGTGTCTGCACAGTGAGCTCTAAAAGTCTTTTTCTGTCGTTCTTCATTAGCAGATAAATTCTCCATGATTGTAAAATCGACAGACTGCTAGTAAAGTTTCAGCCTTGTTCCCTTACCTCTTCATTTCTCATCTCCTCCAGTTTCTTCTCCTTCAGCGCTCTCCTCTCTCGCTCCCTCTCCTCAAAGGAGAAAGGAACCACCTCCACGTGGTGATGCTCCTCGTGCCGGGGCTGGAAGGGGAGACCGAAGTGCGGCACAGGGTGGGCCTTGATTGGTGACGGCTTCTTAACCTGATCGGAAAAATAAAAAACAGATGATAAAACCTTTGTCGTGAGCCGAGGAACACAGCAGCTTTGACTCCAAAGCTCCTTCAATTTCACATCATCCTTCTCTCATTTCTCCCGCTGCTAAAGGAAATGACTTGACACACTGTTTGAAATCAGGGCACCGTATAAGTATTTGACAGATGAAGTTTAGCAAACCCATTTGTGTTTGCTGTTTCTCATTTTGTCCACCAGAGGGAAGACTACATTGTTTGAATGTGAACAAATAAATATTTGCTTTAGATGCAATTTGAAATTATTTCCAGATGCATTTATTTCTTTACTAGGCTAACTTCCAAGAAAATGTTACTTATTCTGCTTTTAAATGTGTATTTTTGTCTGTTTTGGATCTAAGTTTGGTTTTAAATATGGGACTTTATTTTACAGAGCACCACCTTGTACTTCCTTCCTGTGTGTATTCCTGGATGAAAACAACTCAACGCGTGAGCAAACTGTGGAACAAAATAATGGCCCTTTCCCATTAGCCCTACTCTACTCGCCTCATGCTGCTTTTCCATTAGCCCCAGTCGCCTGCCCAACGGGGTGCTATGTCCCTGTTAACAGCTGAGCGGCACTGCAGAGATATCATTTTGAGCATGACACAACAATCTGTGGCTTTTTGTCACAAACCGAGTAAAAAAGGAAAGCAGAAGAAGGCTGCAGGTGGTAAGAAGAAATACCCCTTGAGAAGCACAGGAGAGTTTTGGAAGCTATACAATAGAATGAAGCCGAGGACGAGAGCAATCCAGCTGCAAAGAAAAGACATTTGAGGGTAAGCTAATGGTAGCTACCACTAGCATGCTCGGTTGTCGCGCTCATGACTCATCGATGACAACATTGTCTGACCAATCAGTAGCCGGCAGTCGGTGACGTCATCTTTTAGCATCGACTCAGTTCACTTGGAACCAGAGCGGAGTAGGTACTAAAACTAGCTTGTTTTAGGAGGCACCAGGCTAGTGGAAACACGCTGCAAATCGAGTTGGGCCGAGTGGAGTAGGGCCAAGGCGTGCTAGTGGAAAAGGGCCATAAGACAGCAAAGCTGAAATAGGAGTTTAATGATAAAACTTACAAGGCTAAGTTATGGCAACTCCCAAGGAGGCACAAGGTTGGTGTTCACTATTCTTATAGTCTTTGCATCATTATTTGATAATTTGTGTTGGGAAAAGAGCTTATGGTTTGCATGAAATGGTGGTACATTGCAGGGCTGTGAATTTTTGCTATCTTTAGTTAGCTTTTTTAACACCAGTGAAAAAGATGAATAATGATGATGCCTACAGACTGTATCAGGAAAAATACACATCACATGTGAGTCTGTTTTCAGATTTATTTAGCAATATATTTTAACCAGCTGTTTATACTCTCTCTTCGAAAGACTGGATTGTATTTAAAAGTGGCTTATTAACACAGACTAAATTGAAGCATTAAAATTTTGAAAAAAATGATTTTTGAACAAAAAGATCTACTTAAAAACAAAAAATCCAGATACTTTTGTGAATCAATTTTTTCTCCCACCTCTAGTACATTGCTTGAAATGCTAGAGTATTTTCTGAGATTGTAGCTGTGTTATCATTTTTATAGACAGAAATTTGATTGCCTGGCTTTTCTGTATTTTTTGTTATCATGTTGGTTTATAGAGCTGATTCGTGGAACTGCAATTAAAGTTCTAAACCATCATTTGAGTCTCAACATCTTTCGGAGGGTACGCCACATTAAGTGTCAAAACTCGACCATAATTTCTTAATTTTAGCACCCCTTAGTTTCTCTTACGCAACCAATTTTTTCTTGCTTTTCCAGATAAAACGCTTCATTCTAATTTAACACACATCCACATTTTGTCCAAACCTTACTCTCTCAGACGACTCAAAATTTCCCTTCATTCAAAATTTTTAATTAATGAAATTTCAGTATTTTCACAACAAATACCCTACACACTTTTCTCTCAACCTGATAATGAAACACCTTTTGTTTCATACATGCCCAATTACTCAATTTCTGTCCAAGCATGCTCAGTTGTAGTGTACCAACCAATCAGAGAGCAGCAATCAACATGTCCATGTCTTCGACCAATCACAACACAGCTACTTTGGCCCCCATGCTCACAAGATGTCAGCGCCCTGTTTACATGTGAGTGGTACCATAAGACTTTAGAATTACACGATTACTATACAAAAGTAAACTAATTGGATTAGAACATCTTAACAGTCAGTTTAATAAGAATTAGGGCTGAACAATTTCAGAAAATAATGTTATTGCGATTTTCTTCCCCAATATTGCGATTTACTCTGCAATTGTTTCAATGTTCCTCATCTTATGTATTCTTAAACAAGCATAAGCAGTAGATCTTTTTATAGTGAAACCAATATGACATTAAATTAATCTAAGGATAAAAGATTTGAGAAAAAGTGGAGAAGTGAAGAACAGAAGCAAAATAGGTATGAAATTGTAAAAACTGGGTAAAAATGGTACGAAAGTGGAAAAAGGTTAATAAATAGGTGCAAAATAGGTATAAAATTAGGAGTGGGAGAAAAAAATCGATACACCTAAGTATCGCGATGTTTTGTCTGCCGATTTTAAAATCGATATTTTTATTCAAAAATCGATATCGTCCCCCCACACACACACACACACACACTATAGGCGCTAAAGTCACCAAACTGAGGCAAGCTACATTGCTGGATAAAACAAGCCACAGCTGTTAAAATAGAGCTGAATAGTGTTCCTACTTTTTACCAATAGATAGTGGACAGGTGACAGATTTCTATTCAAAGTTTTGGCGTAGGCTATATTTATTTTAAAAACACACACACCGGACCGAGGGACGTGAGTGTGGCTGTAGAGGCTGTGGAGCGGAGCAGAGAGAGAGACACAGAGTGATAGAGAGTACTCACGATGCCGAGAGTACTTTGTCAAGTACTGTCTGACTCTGAATCTGAGGAATATTTACTCTCTGAGGATGACAGTCAGTCGTCCAGTGAGGACGAAACTGACAGCGTGTGCGCGCAGCGGGAGCGGGTCCGCGCGCCATTACAGCCCCTGAGCACTACATACCGAGAGCTTTTCCTCTCCATGGCCGGCGACTGCCGAAGAGGGTATGGTCTGGGATGCAGGGAAGCTCAAAACACTGTGAAAAGTGACGGTGTTAGCGGAGAATGAGACCGCAGAGCTCTGGACAGACGAGGGAGAAGCCGGGGGTAAACAGTGCAGGCAGCAGAGGCGTTCATGGTTGGCCCGTAAATTACAGCGATGACGATGGCTGGGAAAACTAACCACTTTGAAACTATAGCCTTTTTAAATCTTGATAGCAAAACTGAATATTTCTTGAAAAAACTCTGTTGCCTGAAGGGATAATAAGCCACTTTTTATATGCAATCCAGGCTTTTGAAGAGAGGGAGCATAAACAGCTGGTTTAAATATATTGCTGAATAAATCCTAAAAACAGACTCACATGTGATGTGTATTTTTCCTGATATAGTCTGTAGGCATCATCATTGTTCATCTTTTTCACTGGTTTTAAAAAAGCTAACTAAAGATTGCAAAAATCGGCAATATCGTAGAATCGCAATTTAAATCGTATCGGCACCTAAAAAAATCGCAATAAATCGAATCAGGAGAAAAGTGAATCGTCCCAGGCCTATATAAAATTGCAAAAAAGTGGGGAAAATTGGCAAAAAAAAATCCAAAAGTGGCTTAAGAAAATTGTTTATGCCAAAAATGGTTCTGGAAAAAATAGGTATAAAGTTGTGAAAACCAAAAAAAAAAAAAAAAAAAAGGTAAAAATGGTCCAAAAGTGGGAAAAAAGTGTGTGAATAGAGGTAAAAAAACAGGCATGAAATTGCAAAAAACAACATCACAATGGCAAAATGTTCAACACATTTCGGGCTAAAAATATTGAACTTTCTACAATCTGAAAATTGCAACAAGCCATACTGTGATTTAATCTAATTTGCAATTAATTGTTCAGCCCTAATAAGAATTACTGAAGTTTGTCTGTAATGTTTCACACAGAGAGAGAACATTTTAGCTTTTTGTATCAGATGTGTTGTAATCTCCGTGTTGGTGAGACGAAATATGGTAAACATTTGCTTGTGCATAATTTAGACCTTATTGAAAAGCAAAAAAAAGTGTGTTATAGATAAGAAATTAGGGTAATACTGCAGGATGTGATGGATTATCTGGCTCTTTGCATGCTGTTAGGTGATGTAGTTTTTTGGCGCATCCTTACCTCTTCAACTTTGGGCTCCAAGGGTATCCTCTTCTTTAGGACAAAAGCTGGAGACTCTGGGACTGTTGGAGGCAGAACCTTCTTCTCTGGTAACCCCTTCAGAACAGATGGAAGTCTTTCAGCTACCATCATGAGGAAAAATACTTTAAAGGTTTATTGTTTTCAGCTCCAGACTCACCACCACTCCTTCCAGGATCTTCTTGGGCAGAGGCTGGGATTTGAAGGTGTGTGGTTTCTCGTCTTCCTCCTGAGGTTTTGTCGCTTGTCTCTCCTGGAGCCTTTTTTCAATCTGCAGCTCAAAGCCTTCTGGTACGGTCGGTTCCTTCACTGTTGGCTTCTTCAGACCCTCAACGCCCTCCAGAATCTTTTTGTTCAGCTCCAGAGCTTTGAATTTAAACCTGCGATTGAAGCAACATTAGTGATTATATTTGATGCTCTTACTCTAGAGGCCTCACAGTCAACCGACTCCAGCTTGCATGACTAGAAAAGTATCTCAGTGGCGAAAGTTTGTCCATTCAAACTTGACCAATTATCTCGATAACTGGGATTTCTTTTCAAAAGAACGAGCCCTCATTTGTCTGAATTATACTCCTGTGTCAGAGTGATTCACCAAGTCCTGAACAGCACAAAAGCCTGATGTACACATTGAAAAAGCAGCAACTACACGATGAAACACAAGCCTTGTGATTGGTCCTCTGCACAGCACTGAGCAACTGCAAGTCAACAATGATTTGAATATTACAATCACACAGCAGTCATAACAGGGAAAAAGCAGCCTCCCCCACCCCCGTGAAACCAAACAAGTCGAGCAGATTCATGCACCCTCGTAGATGTTTGACGGAGCTCCATCACTGGTCAGAGTGCAAACTGAAGCTTTTCAGTGTCACTAGTTACAAACTTTAGCAGTACTTTAATGTTTGCGGCCAGCAGCTTAGATGAATAAAACCTCCTGTTCCTTCTTTTTTTCTGGGGACCATCATCACCCAGGAACCCCAGTGAGGGCTGAACATTAGAGAACGTACCATTTCCTGAGACAGATAAAGAAATTCAACCTGTCAAAGATGATGATGGTGCACTTCTACACACCATCACTGAGTCCATCCTCACCCTCATCACTGACCACAAAGGACTAGAGCTTCAGCACACCATTGGCTCTGCAGAGAAGGTGATGGCTGCAACCTTTCATCTCTTTCTGGCCTGAACACCTGCAGGATCTGAGGGCATGCAGGTCGATCCCGACTCCATCTTTGAACTGGCGGCCAAAGAATTGGTTTGGACCCTGAAAAACTGACTTGCAGCTGGAACCAAAAAGACGTTGGTGTCAGCGCATGAACCTTGACATCATCGGTGGGTGTGCCGTATTCTGTGTTGATAAAAAGAGCAAGAAGTTGAGGAACTCGCACACATTTACATACCAGATGCCCTCTACATAAGTCTTCTATGTTTCCTCCACATCAGTTATTGCACCCTTTAGTGCTGGATGAAAACAAAAACCTTAACTAAAGCAGCAAAAGCTTTAAGAGCATCGGTGCATTCCATCATTTCACCAGTGTACTGTCTACTTTCGCCCGTGTAACACGGAAAATCACCCTCCCACTTTTGTTATTCCTGAACTGGTACAAATGCAGGCTGGTTTGCTAGAAGGCACCAAAGTTCCAAGAATCTGGTACTGAACTGGTTCCAGATCCAGAACCATGCAAGTGTGAAAGCCTCTCTTTGACCCCTCCGTCACAAGGCTGAGGTGAATCCCAATTGGGCCTGAACAATTTCAGGAAAACATCTGATTTTTCTGTCTGATACTGCGATTGCAATTCAATTCACAATTTCTTCAAAAATCAAGTTTCAGTGCAATTTTCACCGTTTACAATAAAGACAACAGAAGGGAAATCAGTGATCAGAAGCACATAACTCATTATTAATCATCCAATATTGATGATAATCTGTTTTCATTATTTAAGGGATACTCTCACTCCTAAACATAGACTTTGTGTTGTTTACCTGCTCACCAGCACTTCTGTAAATGCAAATTGTCTTCAAATTTGTAAAACAGCATGTGTGAAATAGTTCACACAGGGGATCCTAGGGCACCGCAAAAAAATGCAGCTTTGGCAATCCCAAGATTGAACTGTCTGAAATTACTGTTTCAGTCCAAAAACAATAAATCTTTCAAATGGAGTAAGAAAGCTGTCAAAAAAGACGTATGCATGTCATTTCAGCACATTCTGATTTGTATCCGTAAGCTCGGATTCGTACTCACAGGGAAGAATTCGTAGTTGTAAAAAAGTGAGTTGTATTCATAAAACTTTGTACTTGTATAAAAACAACTGTAACTTGAACCCAATTTCACAGACTTAAGTATATGACAGCAGATTTTTGTGTGAAACAACATTTTTGACACAGAAATGGTTGAAATTACAAATATGAATCATTAATTATGCGTACGTTTTTTTTGACAGCTTTCTTACACCGTACTTTCAGCCCTAATCCAAAGTAAAACCTCTCAGTTACTATCTGCTCCATTTTCCACCTATTTTCATGCTTTATTTCTCTTGACATTTAATTGTTACTTTGTATGATATTAATTCATTTTACCAAGTCAAATTCCTTGTATGTACCATGAACACAACATTGACTCTGATTCTTCTGACTTGTACCTTGCAGTATTGACCCTCTGAATGGTTAAAAAAACACATTGAGCAGGTCAAAAGCAGCCCTCACTTGTTCAGTTTCTCCACCTCTTCGGCCTCCAGCTCGGCGCTGCTCTTCACAGTGGGAGGTCGGCTCCTCTGATTGGTCATCAGGTGTGGAGTGTGAGGCTGCGTGAGCTTCAGGTGGTCGCCCTTCACGGGAGATGGGCCTGAAAACATCACACATGCAGCTCTTAAAATCCAACCAGCTCAAATAAGAAGCTGAACAAAAGCTTCAGAACCACATTAACATCTTCTGCCCACCTCGTGCTTGACTCTGGCGGCTGCGCAGATGGTAGCGTTCAGGAGTTCGTTTCTGGAACTGGATGATCTGCTGAGCCATGGGCACGTAGGCAGCCGGCTCCTCCACCTTCCTCTTTGTGCCCGTGGACAAGTTGAAAGGTTTGGGCACAGTGGCACCTCTCAGAGCTCTGGCCTTTAGGCAAGAAAAAAAAAAAGAATGAAAGGAACTTTTGGGGATAAGTCCAAATCTAACCTACTTTAAGTGTTTGTTTTCCCGCACACAGACTAAAAGAGAAAAGAGCTGCCATAAGCACAAAACAAGCAAACTTTAATTATTCTTTACTTTAATTTGATAGACTTCCCTGATTTTTCTGACACTTACTGGAGACGATGGTTTGCGGAGCTGAGCTGCAAAGTCCACTTCTTTGTGAGCCGTGTTGGTAGCAGCCGTCGTCTTCGATCTCGTGTTTGTGTTAAAGTGGAACTCTTTGGGTATGGTTGCTGAAAGGACCATTTTCTTTGGCGGTGGATCTGAAATAAGAGTCGATCCAGCTTTTAGCCTGATCTATAACAGCTCGTGTGTGAAGGGTAGGAATAAGAAACATCAGAAACATGCACTCACTTCCAGCCAGAGCGGCTTTGTAGCTCGCCTCGTTCTTCTTGCGGTGCAGAGCGACTTCCCTCTGCAGGTTCCTGATGCGCTCCAGCTCCTGCTCCTCAGAGCTGGTTGGCCTGTTTGAACAGATCAAGAAGAGTCAAGTTTTAGGGGCTGTGTTAAAAGAAGACTGCAGTTTTGTGTAGCTGGGCACTCACTCAGTGTTTGCAGGTGCCGGAGCAGCAGTCCTGTTGACCGATGAGGTCCTGGAGCTCGTCGGCCCGGTCCTTCGCTGAGTGCTGCTGCTTTTACGGACAGGCCGAGCTACAGGACTCCTTAGAAAGAGGAAACACTGCTGCGTTAGAAACATGAGGATCAAAAACTTGAAAAGAATGTAGTACCTGAAATGCCATATCACACTACTGTCCATTGTTGTTGTGCTGAAAAAAATCTAATACACAAAACTGCTTAATACTTACTTTTTCTGCTTCTTTAATGGTGGTGCAGCCTGGGATGTAGATTTGCGTTTTAAGACCCTGAAATGAGCAAAAAAAAAAAATACATAAATTAGGATGAAATTTTTCAGACACAGCCCTAAATTTTAGTAAACCAACACAGATCCTGCAGGTCTGATTTAATGTAAGAAACTTACTACCATGAAGGCTTATTTGTTGAACTATTACAGTTTAGCCGTCTTTAAGTTTTGGAAGAAACAGACTGAATTAGTATCAACGCAGAGCACTGAATAAAATCACACAGCCGTTCTCGACAAATTTAAACTTTACTGTGCATGTTAATTTGTCTTGTGGAGGTCTGAAGCAGCAAATACTCCACCCTTGTGCGCAAGATTGTACAATCCAGCCACTTTTTTTTGTCAAGGGTGACTGGATTGGACTAATTTTTTGTCTTTTTAACCTTTTAAATCCAGTCACAAGCTGAGATTAAATAAAAATCTCAACCTAGGTTGTGTTGTCCTCCAAACACAATCACACACTCTAAAAAACAACAACAAATGATCATGAACTCACTGCTAAATCTTTCGTTAAAACCTCAAGATGACATCAATTCATAACATTTTAATTTGTCAAACAAAATTTGTTTCAAAATTACGCAAAAGGATAATTGATGTGTTTGAGGCAGACAGATAACCTGGGGAAGCGTTCATTCGCTATATCAATTGCTCAAATATGAAATGCGCAAAATAACTCAAGTTCCTTGAACTAGTAGAATTAAGTTTTTAATTCACCTATTTCTGAATTTCTCTTACTTCACATCTTTGATTGTTATCATTGGTCTTTAAATGTTGATCAGGCAGTCTGAAAAGCATCTTGGGGATCCACTTCACAGAGATTTTACGTCCACAATTATACTTCACTGACATGGCCTATAGATTTCAATTATGCAAAGATATTTTAATCAGACATCTTCCTCTTTTATACCAAATACATTTCTTCATTATATCAGTACATTTTGATTACACATATAAGAGCTTTAAAGGACCTCAAAAAAAAACAAAAATATAACATTATTGTTCCATGGTGTATCAAAGCTTTCTGAACTGTTTGACTTACAGCTCTGGTTTCTTTGGTCCTAAATTCAAAACAGTCAAAACACTTCCCTGCATTTTCCAAACAAAAACCAACAGACTAAACTGCAGAAATGAAACATCTTCATAGTGTTTATGGCACACATTTCTTTCAGTTTTTCCAACACTTTTTGCAAATCACAGCAATAAGACAGCAATCCACAAAAACACTTGCATAAAAATAATTTGTTTGAAATATAATACATCTCAACAGATGGATAACACTTCAAAAAACCTGCTGTAACATGATTAAAAACTACAACAAAAACAATGTTATAAACCCAATGAAGCCCTGACTGTGCTTTAGATCTTCACACATATTGAAATCTTAAAAGTTAAATGAACACAAACTCCAAACTCTACCTGGCTGGCTGAGCAGGGGGCTGATTTGAGGCCCTTGTTTTCGGCCTAGCTCCATTTCCAGCAGGAGGTGCACCCCCCCAGGACGTGACCAGGTTTGGAGGTGGAGCTGTGGACACAAGATTTGAAGCAGGGTAACTGAAGGCTATTCCAAGAATCATAAGAAATGCACAAACAACGTGATTCAAGTTCATCAAAACCCAATACCTGAGACCAAAAGGCTCCAGGAGAAGACATTTTCATTCTTATCTTCTTTCTTTAAATCTAACCACAAAATCCTTTGAAGCCTTCAACTTTCTTTGAGACAGTCACAACAGTCAACACTTTCATAACAAAGAATAAAAACTCGAGTGGCAAACTCACAAGCAGCCACATCCATCTTGACTTGAGGAGTGACGATGGCCCTCGGCACGCTTTGACCGTCAGCTCTCATAAAGTGTCGGTCGATCCCCGGTGTCTGGAGGTTACAAACTTCGGCCTGTTGATCTGCAGGTCAGACATAAGGTGATTTTTAGGATTTAATCAACACTAAATGACAATTCAACTTCAACAAGCATAGAATGGACCCTCAAAGTATGCAAGACCACAACAAAAAAAACATCTTAAAAATTAAAATGTATATTTAAATTCAAGTCCAAAAGATAGATGGATACAAGCAACAACAAGTATGTTTGTGGAAGCAAGATTAAAACACAAACCCCACTGAAGCAGCCAGGAGCAACTTACCAAACCACAAATCTTCATTGTCGGCATTCTCCAGCTCCTTCAGGTCCACAACACTTGTTGGAGCATCATATTCATACCGATCAGAGGTATCAACAGTGTCATTTTCCGCCATAATCCCAATCTGTGTTTATGACAGCTCGCCTACAAAATTAAAGACAGATTTATCTTACAACACGCCCAAGAAAAAACTGACTGATGTGATTCTGGGTCAAAAAAAAAAAACATTGAGGCTACTAGAGGCCCCTGCTCCCACTCAGTGTCTGTTAAGTTTATTTCAAAGCAACAAAACCTGAATGACTGATAACCAGGGATGTGCATTATCTAAAACAATCAGCATTTAATTGCCAAAAAAGTCATTACTTGTTTCTGAAAGTACCAATGTTTTGTCCATACTTCCATCGGGGAAATAAAGGTTCCAGTGGCAGCATTATATCGCCAAAAAAAGATAAATAAACAACAATATGGCTATTGGATGGCTACTGCTCCTTCCCATCCTTAGTCTTCCTGTCACTCCTCCTCCACACAAAGTGAGAAGTAGGGCTGAACGATTTTAGGAAAAGATTGAATTGCGATTTTTCTGGCAGATATTGCGATTTCAATTCGATTCACGATTTTCTTCAAATCAAGCTTTGGGATATTCACATGTAGGGCTGAACGATTTTAGGAAAAGATCTAACTTTGATTTTTCTGGCAGATATTGCAATTCACGATTTTTTTTTCAAATCAAACTTCAGTGCAAAATTCACTTTGTTTACAGTACAGACAACAGTAAGGAAATAAATGATGAAAAAAACTTACATTATTCTAGAGCTGAAACGATTCCTCGAATATTCGCGAGTACTTCATTACAAAATATCCTCGAATTAAATTTTGTGCCTCGAAGCCTCGTTCAATATATAATTATACATATAAATATATATCTGGACTACTATACAGTGCACGGTGTTTGACACGGACGGTCATTTCTGCTGCACAACGCGCCTGCTACCTCCGCTGCTGCGCGGCTCATAAAATCATGAAGGAAGAGAAAAGAGAGGGACAGAAAGGAGAGAGTCCACAGAAGAAATGGCAGAGAGTGTCCCAAGTGTGTGGTCACTACAAGAAGGGACGAAAAGAAAACACAGTGCAGTGTGTCTGATGTCAAACAGAGTTAGCCTAGCACGTAGCTTAGCAAGATAGCACATCGTTAGGGCTGCAACTATACAGCACTTTAAATCTGCTCATCACAGACATGCGTCCTCTTTCCATGGTGGAGGACACAGGATTTAAGAACATGATCAAGGATTTCAATCCAAACTACACAATGCCCTCCAGAACACACTTCACAAATATAATTGCAGAATTATATTACTGCTTTGTAAATCATTATTGTATTGGCTTTGTTTTAAGCCAGTACTGGTTTACACTTTGAAAGTTGTTAAAATAAAAACCCTTTTCTGAGGAATAAACGGCATCTGGTTGCTCAATTTGAAAGCCCTAACATGTTGCATTGTATAAAATTGATTTATTTGTTTAAAAACAAAAAAGTATATTTTGTTAGAGTACTCGAAGAAATAATCGACAGAGTACTCGATTCCAAAAATACTCGATAGTTGCAGCTCTACATTATTCACCTTCAATAGTGATGATAAATATTCTGTTTTCATTAACTTCTACTCCTAAACAGAGGCTTTGTGTTGTTGACCTGCTTACCAGCACTTTTAACATATAGATTGTCAACAAATTTGTAAAACAGTATGTGTATAATACTTGACACAACAGATCCTGAGTCAGTCAGGAGCGCTGCAAAAAAAATTGCAGCTTTGGCGATCACAAAATTGCATTGTCTAAAATTGCGATTTCGATCTGAAAACGATAAATTGTTCAGCCCCAGTGAGAAGTTTTACAGTCTGTTTGTCCTGCACTTGGGAAGGAGCAAGTTTGTTTGTTTCCACTTTTAAAAGTCAAAATATATTACAGATCAAATGTGTTTCTTGGTTCACATACGTTTATGATGTAAATACTGTCACCATGAAAGCAAAACAGAGGCTTTGTGATGATGATAAAAAATCAGTAGTATGACATGACTCTTTGCATCCCTACAGATTATCCATGGAGAAATTCAGCCAATACAACACACAAGAGCATATTCAATGTTTTTGTTAAACATGGCAAAGTGGACGAATTTGACAGTTCTATTTTTGTAAAATATGATCAATTTAAGCACAAAGCACCCAAGTACATACATTATATTTAAAGATTAACACAAAGCCTTTTACAAACTCTTCATGGGTCTCCAGTGGGCAGCAGGTAGCGCAGGTGCCTCACAGCAAAAAGGTTTGTGGTTTGATCCTCAGATCAGCTCCCTCCCACATACCAAACATTCTCATAATGTATAATAATATTACAATGACCTCTCCTTCTATGGTTCTTATTATCACTTCATACTAAAAACCTTACCAACCATATTGACATGAAATTGCTCACTCTGAAAAACAAGAAGGAGCTAACATAAATAAATCTATATTCAGCTAATTTAAATGTGATCAGGACAGATTTATGATCTGGGTGTCCATGGGTTTGTCTCCATCATAAATTATTATTTTTAGTCTGTTGGTCTCTGCCTGGATGGATACATCTCTGTATGTTGTATAGGTTTGTGTATTGGAATATTTTGCTTTAATACAAGTATTTATCTTCTTTCTCGATGCGTTTCCAAGTAGTTGATGAAAATTAGATGGCAGTACATTGGTGCAGCAGGTAGCAGATGTGCCTCACAGCGAGAGGGTTTGATCCCCAGCTCGGTCAAACATGAGTCTCCAAATGCATGCCTGAGTTCCTTTCAGGCACTCCAGCTTCCTCCTCCTGACCAAACACAAGCTCCTTAGGTATGAGAACCAATGTAAAATGTTGTCCGTCTCTCTATCAGGCCCTGTGATTGGCTTGAGTGTATCTGCCCCTCTCCAAATGTCACTTGAATGAGCTCTGCAAGCCCAAAAGGAAAAGCAGCATCGATGATGGATGGAAGTTTAGCTCTAATTAAGATACATTACAAACTATTTTAATCATTGACGTGGCTTTCCCCCATAGTTACAAAAATACACCAAGGTGACTGTGATAATGTAACTAATTATATTTCTTTTGTCTGCTAAATAAAGTGCTTTAATTCACTAACAGAAGGATAATTGGGTGTAACGGTGCGCAGGGTGACCGTGCTAACTGATGACTGTAGGGCTGATAATCCTGCTACAGCAGACGTTCAGGGAGCGAGAAGATCCTTACAAACAACACTTATCTCTTTCCTCAATAAAAATTAATATAATAAGTAATTAGACATCATAATGACTAAATTAAAAGTGCACAGAGGTCTTTTTTTCTGGGCATGTTCTGCCTGTAAAAACCCATAACAACAGGTGCAGCTCATTCGACTGAATGTCACCAGTTAACACGGGCACACAGTAACACCAGCTGAAATAACGCTCAATAAAGATTAGTGACACATAATAACACATATTAAAACTCTTTATAACCAATGAGAGTGTATATTTTGAAGCTCGAACTCCAAACAGAGGACAAACGAGATGAAAAACAACCGAGCCGCTTAGCTAATGCTAGCGGCCATGAAGCTGAACGTTGAAAATAAATCCTGAAGCTTCCACGACGTTCGCAGGGCACTTGTTGTTTAGTAATCTATCTGAGAGACTAATAAGCTTCAAATTTAAGACATAACACTCGTTAAAGAACTAAAAAGGAAATGTAAAATCATTAGAAAGCTTACCGTGAACGTCCGACCCTGCAGCGACACAGATGAAACTGAAGTCAGACCGTTACCGTTTAAATTTCCTCCATTTTAAAGCAGCCAATCACGAGCGAGGACTCATCCGCCCGCCGCTCATTGGCTCAAACAAGCCAACTTCCTGTCAACATCTGCTTACGTCACCAGCAAAAAACCGAGAGACTGTTTTTAAAAATATTTTTTTGTTTTTATTTTTTCTCATTCGTTTTTTGGCATAGTTCTTTCCTTTTTTGATATAAATGGACGAACTAGTGAAAATTACATTTAAGAAATTAAAACCTTATATTAATAATTTCCCACTATTCAATGATTCACCAGTGATCAACTAAATAATAGTTTCTCTGAATATGATTTAATAAAATGACATGTGTGACCCCCCCCAACAAAACCTTTTGAATGCAGAGACAGGAGGAGAAAATCCATTTAGAGAGTTAAAGATACTATAACCATCATTTGATATCACACTTTATTTTTCTCTCAAATCAAGCTACAATCTCCTTTCATATAATGTACTTGTTTGTTTTGATTTAGGCCTTCTTACCTTCAACGGCTAAGGCCTCAGGGTATTTTTTCCAGCTGTCCATCTGGCTGGATATTCAGTAGTCTGACGACATTTATCCTCATACATGAGTGACAAGCTCAATATGCATATGGAAATACGCAAAAACTTAAAGGGGCAATACATCACATTTTCACTAAAAAAAGTCTGCATTGACTTTTTAGTGACATCAAGAACCCACAACATGTAAAGTAAATATTAGATTGTAATCAGTGTTTTGCTATGATGCATGGTCCCTGCAACATTTATGAACTTTGTTCATCCAAGGGACAGAAAAAATAATAAATATAACAGGGAGGGAAAGGTAGATGACTGAATGTCTGCTGCCAACCGGCAGCCACATTCTGCAAAAAAATACAAAATTAATGTTCTGAATCTCTATAGATTAATACATTTATGACTCAGGCCACTGTCTCCTCTTATTAGTGAAGCCAAAAGGCTAAAAACAGGCAATTCAGAGGTCTTTCCATGGATAAGGTTTGTAACCATGAACCTAATTCCGTCTGTAGTTCACAATCTTTAAAAAACACACATCTACATTTTTAGAGACGGCATGTTGTAAACTTTCCTTCTCCGTCATTGAACTCTAGCTTTTGTCAGAATTAGGGACATATAGTGATACTAGAACAGTATCAGTATTCGACGGTAGTTTCCTAAAAGTTGAGGGGTGGGTATCACTGCAGAGACTCCTGATGTGACAATAAGCCCAAAGGATTTTAGATGTAAGTGAACCACAAACTCAGAGACTGTTTGATTACTTCACATTTTGTATGCCAGTACATTCAGGCCAGACTTGAATTTATCTATAAAATACTAAAAGTTTTGTTTTTTAACTACATGTCCCCTTAAAAGAAAAAAAATCTATTAACCCATCACTGTACATTCATAGTCGTGTTTGCCTTGTACATGTATACAACCAGGTGGTGGTGTTTTTTTGTGTGTTCATTTTTCCTGTGAAAGTTTATAAATAACCTGGATATTCAAATACTCAGAGGCAGATTTTTTTCTTTTTTAGTATGCACTACTATACAAAAACACTGAGGAGATATTTCAACTTTTTTCCTATGATTACATTCTGACTTTCCTCTTAATGATCCAATACTCCTCCATACTTCTCAGATGTAAAATATGACGCTGCACACACAGAAATGGTTTCACTGTTTTATTGGAGTTGTGATTAAAGCACTCTGACAGCTTTACCTAAAGGAAGAACGACTGTGTAAGTATGGAGCCCTTTTAAAAACTCAGCTGACAAACATCAGAGAGCTGCGGAGATAAAATGATTCCAATATGAAATCTCTCATGAAGCAGTAACGCTACAAAAACGATCAGGAGTTTTGGGATTTGTCACATAAAATATACACACAAAAAATAAATAAGAGTCTTTGGAGTGTTTTGGTTCAAGAGAGTCACTGAGGAAAACTTCCAGACGGATAAAGAGAAGTGCGAGTATGGAATAAAAAATGTTCAAAAATTCTTTTTTATAAATCAACGCTGAACTTTTGATGATTTCCTGAGAGAAGTTCAGCTAGAGGCACGACAGGATCTCACACACACACATACACACTCCAGACTGAACAGGAGAAGAACACAAATAATCTGTATTAATATGGACAATAAATATTCTTAAAAAAAAACTACATTTCAGAATAGGGATGAACAATTAATTACAAATTAGATTAAATCACAGTATGGCTCTTTGCAATTTTCAGATCGCAGAAGGTTCAATATTTTTAAGCCCCATGTTTGTTGAACATTTTGGCATTGTGATGTAGTTTTTTGCAATTTCATGCCTATTTTTTACCTCTATTCATACTCTTTTTCCCACTTTTGGACCATTTTTACCTTTTTTAACCCCGTTTTTACAACTTTATGCCAATTTCGCCCCCATTCATCTTTTTTTGGCCACTGTCAGAACCATTTTTAGAATTTTTACATGGTTTTTGAAATTTAATTTCAAATTTTGTTGCCATAATCAACTTTCCTAAGCCACTTTGGATTTTTTGCCAATTTTTCCCCATTTTTTTGGAATTTCATACCTATTTTGCACCGAGTTATAAACCCTTTTTCCGCTTTCATACCATTTTTGCCCAGTTTTCACAATTTCATACCTATTTTGCTTCTGTTCTTCACTGCTCCACTTTTTCTCAAATCTTTTATTCTTAGATTAATTTAATGTCATATTGGTTTCACTATAAAAAGATCTACTGTTTATGTTTGTCTAACAATACATAAGATGAGGAACATTAAAACAATTGCAGAGTAAATCGCAATTTTGGGGAGAAAAATGGCAATTCGATTATTTTCTCAAATTGTTCAGGCCTATTTCAGAATGAACTAAACCTCTGCATGCACTCCAGCTGTGATTCTAAAGTGGTGAACCACACAGCAAAAACTCAAATCTTAGTCATTGTGTTTGACTAATTTCAAGTCAGAAAAACCTAAAACACTTTTTCTAACCCATATTCACTCATCAAGTCCAGATCTTAATACAAGGAATAAAAGGTTAAAATAAGATATTGAACTGTTTGCCATAAGAAAGGATCTGCTTTTACTCAGTGAGGGTCTAAAATTCAGATTTAATATCCACTCGGCGTAGAAGATTTCATTTTAAAACAGCCTTCCAGTTAAATTTGATTATCTTACTGACTCCCATCAGCTCAGGCCTATTTTTAGTTTTGATATCTTTAAAGCAGATTTTAATCCAGACATGTCCAGTTACTCTGGCTTTGAATAAGTCTAGTGTGATTTTTTTTACTTGAAACTGGACAAAACTCTCACAGAGCAAACAAAACTGTGCATAAACAGCTTTAATGCTTCTGCAGGAACTGAGCTGAAAAAACTGTAGCATTATTGGCACATATTTATTGATTTATTTATTCTAGGTCTCTTTCTTTTTACCCTAATTTATCTGATTTTATGTTTTTTCTTCCTGGTTAGTGTGTTTTACTTTATTATTATTATGCTGCTCTTGTGTGTTGTGATGGATGTCTCCATCGCTCTGTCTGCAAAACAAAATTTTCCACGGGAACAAATAAAGTATCCTGAACATGAACCTGATCCTAACCTGAATAGCCCAAGAGTGAGTAAAACTGCTTTTTTTTGTCACGTATTTGCTACGTGTCCTCCCTGCTCTCTACTCCTCTTCTCCAAGTCTCTCCACTGACCTCCTTCTGTCAATGAAGGCTGATAAAGCTCAGAAATATCTTTAAAAACACTGTGAGACAGGGCAATATTCCAGTATTTCAACAATAAATCAGCAAACAGTGTAAAAAATGACTTGGTGAAGGTTTGAGCTCTTGGAGAAGTTTGAATTTCAAAACAAAATGTTTCTGAAATTGTTTCAATTACGAATTTTAAGCACCAATGTGTCTTTATAAGGACTGTTATTTACAAGCTGCTAAAAAAAAGACCACAAAAATGGCCGAGGTCCCTGATGAAATAATTTTAGATTTCCCTAAATAACCTTTAATACAAACATGATGGCTTTCTAAGGTGCGTTCACACCGGACGCTACTTGTACTACCTCGGCGATCACTCTCCATTCAAAATTAATGTACAGCCGCGATGGGGAGGGGCTAACCCTCCCGCGATGCGACAGCCACGTACAAGACGATCACTACACTCGTTGCGCGATTTCAAAGTTAGAACAAGTTGATCTATTCAGGCGATGTCGTGTGTGGCTGTGCAGCAACAGCCAATCAGAGGTGTGTGAACGTGTGACGGTACCCGAGACAGACAGTTATTCACATAGACATTATATACGTATATAATGTCTATGGTTATTCATCCGGACTACAGGGCGGATGAGTTCCATCTAGGCGGAACTAATGTCAATGAGGACATTAGTTCTGCCTAGACGGACCGCGGTAAACTCACAGATGCTGCTGCTGCAGGGCATAAGCTGCAGTGTTTTGTGGTTGATACGTGAACGAAAAGGATACAGCAGGAATAATGTCCGCTTATACATCCGATTATCTGATATATGAAATGATCGCGGTGAAACTCGAGCGGCCGTGACGTCACCGAGCGACGGCCGAGGTTACCAAAATGAGGTATTTATGGACGCGCGACGCTACGTCAGTGGGCAACGCGACTTTGGTAGCTGGGTCGCTTGCGGTGTGAACACAGCATTACTCTTACTGATAACATTTATGTTGAAAGGAATCAATTTTGAGCTTACTTGTGGAGATTATTAAGACGAACAATCCTTTAAAATTTCATGAATTAGTTCCCACAACCTAACGGTGCTTTAGGACCATTGAGGCCAAATGTGGGCGTTCCTGGTGATGTAGCTAATTAGCATTCTGTTGAATCCCAGCTCCAGGATAAACCGAAATGCACCATTATTATCAGCTATTTTAACAATGCAGGTCGAGACGACTTTTTGAGTTTGTGGGTGCTGAGGGTAGACCACTTGAGAATCAGTGATTAAAGAAGTTTCTGCAAAAATGTTGTTGGACTGGTTTGTTATTATGAAACATAGTAACTGAAGTTATACAACAGAATGAGCAGTCCAAAAAGATGTTTTTTAGTCTCTATTAAGAATTAAAAGTCATAAAATGTCAGACCTGAGCCTGTTTTATATTTACAAAATAAACTGCACAGCCAAATTTGTACTTCATGCCTTTTAAACTTTAAGCATCTCAAAGAAATGTGAAATCTGAAATGTGACGGATGAGTTCATAACACTTTTTATAAAGAAATGTATGAGTAAAATCCTGAATTGTGTTGCAACTGATGACAGCAGGACTGATGGTTTGGTCGCTCGCTCTCCTAAAATTTGTTATTTTTTATCTAAAACCTGAAAATCCAGCTGGTTTATAGCAAGCTCTCTTTCAAAGTTAAGCTAAAAACATCTTTGTTACAATGAAAATGGGTGAATAAAGGAAGCGCAGGTTTGTTGAATAACAAACAAACTTGTGTAAGTATGACAGCTGGACTTCATGTTTTAGCTTTATGTAAGTGGTTAAAGGGACTGTGAGGAGAATCTATTACCGGCAACATAAAGACTCTGCTACCCATGACCACGCGCAGCAACTGTCGTAATGCTGCGTTACAGTAACCTCGGAACTGGAAGTGACATCATCTCCGACTTACCGGCGTTCCAGTTGAAGTCGGAAAAAAACATGCCAATCGATCAGGCTATTGTTAGCTGTCACAAATATCACATGAAGAATGTGATTATCACTATGGCAGCATTTTTGTAAATATAAGTCTAACAATACTATGTATACAGCTGATCTAGAGCAACACACCCCAGTCAGAAGTGCAAATAAATGGATTATTACAGGAGCTAAATAACTGTTCACACTGGGGGCATCCATCTTCCATTGTCAACTCGGGGGTGGCGAGGTTTCACCGAGTTCCCAGTAGGAAATTCCGACTTCGGGGGACGTTCCAGTTGCAGTTTCCTACTCGGAACTCGGAAATTCCTACTTCTGACTAGAACTGGAACGCACCAAAAGACGTGACCCAAGCCAAAGCGTGTGTTTGTTGTGATGCTAATGAATGCAGCTCAGACCTTCCTCAGAACTCTGCATTGCTTTGCAACTTCTTTTTTCAACAACTTACAGGATGCACAGTGACAAGGTAATGTATCTTTTTCTCGGTACGTAGCGGTAGTTTTTGATGTGTGACAACAAGCAATTTTTGGAAAACTTAGTATCATAGTTAGTAGCCGGCTATATATCTCTACTTACAGCCCGGTGCTCTAAGACGTGTCTGAATAATATAAATTTGCTCTAGTTTTAATTGTCTTGTTCCTGAAGTTGAGTATCCAGGCCTGTCCAGCCCTGTCCGACCTGACCGCGAAGCTAAGGAATAGCATTTATAGATAACCTATTTTGATGCTATAAAACTCATCTTAAAGTGTGTATTTCCATCAGGCATATATCTAAAAGGGAGACTTTTTTGTGATTACTTAGAAACTCCTCACAGTCTCTTTAAATTCCATTTTCTTTTCTTTTTTTATCTCAGAATAAAACGCTCCTCGAGACTTTCCAGGAAAATTTGACTAATATTCTACACTAAGATATTTTTGACAGGAAAGTGGGGGAACAAACGTCACATGGTTTTTGTTTCGGCAGTCTGATATCATCGTAGCACCGAGGCTTGAGCCGTCATGAGTCTGTCGTGGTGTGGATTCTGTTCAGTCTGTGATGTGCGTGTCCTCTTTGGTCGTTCACGGATCCACGAAGGACACTGCGATGTAGCGGGTGCCGGCGGTGGTGGGCAGGCCTTCGTGGTAGTGGGTGAGGCGGCCCGGGTGCATGAGAGCCCAGCCTTTACGGGGAGCCTGGATGGAGCAGTCGTACCGGAGGAACCTGCATCCTCCGCCCTGCAGCCACAACACAACACACGTCATAATCTGACAGCTTAAAGACAGCAGGGGGCTGGTGAGGAGAAAATCACACTGTTCATTTAAAGTCTGCATTATTAACTCACAGTCCAGAGTTTAATCGGCACGTTAAGGTTTAGGAAATTAATCTATTTCTCATTTATAATCTGCAGAACAATGTTGAACACATACTAATGCAGGTCAAGACTTTCAAAGCTTGTTAAAAGCCCTGTTAAAATGATTTAATTACACGTTTTTTTTTTGTTTTTTCTTTAATTAATTTTGTGCTGGGGTGTTTTTCACATGATATAATGTACATTATTTTCTTTTAAAGGTTTTATATGCATGCTTATTTGCTATAAGATGGATCTTAGTTATTAAATGTTGGTAAAAATGCTAAAATTATAAGTTGACAGGTAAAAACAAACAATGAACAACTGCTTGGCAGAAGTCCGTACATTCAGGAGTATTTTTAATGTCTTAAAAAACATGACATGTTGTTTGTTTCTGACAGTTTATTAGGATACAGAAAAAAATGCAAACAAACCAAAATAAAGTTTAAAAAATTAAAATCTATTATTATTGTTACCATCATTATTATTTTATAAACTTTACTGACCCATGATATGATTTATATCTAATCTAATTATATATCTCTTGCTCATGTTTATTACTGTATTTTATCATCGCCACTTATTCTTATTATTTTGTAATTTTATCATCATTGCTCATTTCATCTTTTTATATTTTCTGACCTGATTTCTGCTTTCATCCTCTTTTTTTATTGCGTTTCCTATTCTTGCTGATTTGATGTTTTTATGTTTGGTCCTCATGGTCTCTTTTTATGCTGCATGGTTCTTGTATTGTCTGGGTTCCTATAAAGTCTGAAAAGGGCTTTCAGTAAGAAATCTGGAGTATTAACACAGCATCTGTCTTTTCACCTCGTGTCTTTTTACCTTTGCGTCTTTCTAGTCTTGATTTAAGCTGTGCTTTTTGTTTTTACTTCGTTGTGCTCATTGTTTGTTTGTATTTTATTATTTTGTGCTGAACGCTTGTCAAAGCACTTTGTCAACTATGTTTTTAAAAGTGCTATATAAATAAAATTATTATTATTATTATTATATTCATCATAGTATCATCTATTTTAAGTCATTTTAGTTGCTTCTTTATTAACAAACATTTCTGCAATTTGTGATTGATTTTATACCGACTAATTGTGCATTTTTATGTCATCACAATGAACTGTTAGCTTTTTAAACCTTTAAACCACACACCAAGAAAATATCTGTTTTTGGGGTGGGCTTTAGTTTTCCCTGTTTCCTGACGTGTCAGTGCAATCAGACAATTATTTGACTTGTTCTGCTCTGTTTTAAAATGTTAAATATCCCCAAATTTATTGATTTACTGACCTCTGTCAAACAGTTGAGCTGGTAGTTAAAGAGTTAACATAAAACAACTACTAGTTAATAAACTAGTAACTGACTACTAGGTAACAAATGATCCTACATTACAACCTTATATTTGACCATTTAAAAAAAAAGCATAAGTCAACCAGAAAAAGGAAAAAAGTGCTATGCCAGCTTTTAAGTTATTTGGTACTTGATCACTTAATAAATTAGATGAGAAACAAACATGGTGGACAAATGAGCAACTTAGAGCTAAATAACCAATTTATGGGACGACATTAGTTAATTGCAAATCAAACTTTATGTTTATGTTATTACGGTGATTAACTGAGTACAATTACCGTAATAACCAAGTTTACATGACCGGTTAATCACAAGTTAGGAATTATTGGGAAAGTTGAACTTCCAGTTATTTCTCCATTTCTGCTGGTTGTTGTCACTTCAAGGCCCCACGTTAGCCCAGTCTGTTCTGATTGGTTGGTTTGTTTACTTTCAAGTAATTGGTTGATTTATTTTAGTTAAGTTAGTTTGATTTATTTGAGTTAAGTTGGTTTAACCCTGACACTGATGGAGGGCCTACAGTGTAAATCAGTGGCTTTGAAATACTGTTTATTAAGTGGTTTTTAACAGCAGAGACTTCAGGGATATGCTTTTAAGTTATTTTTATTTTTCATTTTTAACTGGCAAATCTACACTGGGGCTAATTTGCAACTGAAAAAGTAAAAAAAAGAGCTCAAGGATTTTTTATTGGAAAATCTATGATGTTTCAAGTCCTAACTGATTGCTACATAAAAACATTATTGGGCTCCTTTTTGGTGTGTGCTTCTTTCAGGGGAGTTTGTGTGTGTCCTACTGCAAAAGTAAATTACTGACCAAAAGCTCAAAATTACATCACAAACACAGAAACATTTTGAAAATAAAAGTACACCTAACGAACGACCAAAACATTAACTTTAAACACTGACAAAGCACAAAAATCATGAAAAAAATGGACTAAATGTTTCTGTCTTTCATGATTTTTTTTTAAGGTTAAACATAATTTTATTTTTTTGTTTTTCCTTTTTTTTGAGAGCTTTTTCTGAGAGCTAAACCTCAGACATCACAGAGTTAAATTCTACTTTTAAACTCTCATAAATAAGAAACTTAACATACACTACAGCTTATATGTGAATTATTCTGGTTCTGTTTCTCTCCAGTTGATTTTAAAGCATTAAAACAGATACACTGTGGACTAATGGCTCATCAGCCCACTCTACTGTCGATGCAGGGAATCAACATGGATGCAACGATCAAATAAAGGCTCCTGCTGCAGCTTCATGTTTCATGCAGAGAATAACCAGACTCACAAACAAACAAACAAACAAACAAACACCAGGGATGGATGTAAACATGCCAGAGATATGATGACATTCAGTATTCATGAAATGAGTCTCATAACAGCGTCATGCTTCCCCGACCCCCTAAACTTTTCTTCGAGCTTTTCCATGATCACATTTATACTTTAATTCATCATCACTGAGTCTCTGGTGTTATTTTAATCATAAATCACCGAAATAAAATGCTTACTCTTAAAAATTGAGGCTTAATAACTGCTAAACTCAAACTTTATCGGATCTATCAACAAATCAAACATATCTTAAACACCTTTTAAAAGCCTGATTCAACAGACAAGTCTAACTTAACATTTTAATTTAAGACATAAAACAGTGAGCTAAAGCCTAATTTTCTTGGACTTAGTCATAAATATCTGACACTGAAACATAATCCTGTAAAGCATTTAACAATAAAACAGTTTTCACTGTTACAACCAAGACACAATTCAATTGTTGCATTTTATGTCTTAAATGAAAATGAGTGTACTTTGCATTGATCATCATATTTTCAAATATCTGCAGATGTTTTGATCTAAAAGTCTAACTTTTGGTTTCACAAATTAAATTTAAGGTTGATTTTCCCATCAAATAACTAAATAAGAGCTGTTAAATCTGCATTTTAGCTGGAGTAATTATTAATATGTTGGGTAAGCCACATCTTATTCTGACTAAGACCTTCTTCAGACTCACAGGCTTCATCTGTTTAAAGTGAAACTCGACTGTATGCAGATTGATTTTAGAGAAAAACAGAACAAAATCTTTTTATAAAGCCAATCAATGACACATGTGGAGGTGGTCTGAAATGCTTTTTCTGTCAGATGTTTATAGAAATTAATCTCTTGCCCAACAGCAGAGAATCTGATCAGAACTTTAAAATGATTAAAGGAACTTTGTGCATTCTGACAGCAGGAACCAGGGTCCAGGTTTAGTTCCAGGGTGACTGATCTATTCCCTGATATTCTGCTCGGGGAGTCATGTTTCCAGATATTGGGATAATAAGGTAGGGTCTGCTTCTCTAAATGAGGTCTATAACCATTTTATTCACACTTCGCCGATACCACACGTCTCATGTGACGATCAGACTGTTTTTATTGTGCTGAAAATGAATGATCGAGACTGTTTGTTGCTGCGTTGCATATTTGCTGGTGCCAGCCTGTCTGTTTACATGCTGCCATCTTTGTTGGACTGCATTTACATGTTTCAATTGCCTAATTTGCATAATATATCAAGTACAGGGACCAGCAAATTTGGTTTTCAAGAAGGCTACGTTAAAATGATCCTTACTGTTAGAGGAACAAATTAAAGGGTATCAAGAGGAATGAACATGTATTAATTCATTTAAAGTTAATCTAAAAACTAAGAAATGTACCCGAAATTAAATCCAATTAACAATACTTTGTCAAATAAGCTAAAGCAGCATTCAAGACCGCTTTAGTGACTGCTTTGACAAAAGTGACAAAGCATTTAGTAGGTATGAAAGTAGATTTTACCCACATCTTCATTTCTATTTTGACAAATGCATAAAAGTGGGGTCAGATCTCACATCTCTAATTTAAGGATACAAATAAAAACAATGCTGCTATTAACATTCTAAGTTTCTCTGCTATAAAACATATTATTGAAGTGGATTTGGCCCTTCAGTTAAGGAAAGTTATGTTGGAGATGGTTCCTCTGGAATATCTCATAAATACTTATCATGCAGAAACAAATAGAGCCTCTTAAACCTTTGGGGATTTATTTACTGAACGGCCTGGTGCAGTTAGGGAGCAGGAGGGCGGCCATTTGCTCAACCCTGACTGCTGGTGTTTACTTTGAAAAGAATATAATTCTATGTAAAAGGAAAAATTCCCCAGCTTTCAGGTGTAATCGGTGGTAGGACAGGATTCCTTCACTTTGTTTTCCTGTTCTTGGAAATATGAAGCCTAGTATGGATTTTAAACAGCCTTGCAGACAAAACTGAGGGAAGTAGAATCTAGTTTTAGTGGCATTGAGACACTAAGCTTCACTCTGAGAAGTAGTTTTAGGTGGCTGTGGGCATGAGCTCTTTAACATCCAGCTGAAGAGAAGCTCCTGGAGCTACAGATTATTGAAGGAGGCAGATTTAAGCTTACCAGAGGGAGCGTGGGGAGAAATTTGGAGATTACAATGGTCAACCAGTTAAGTGACTTGGAGGGAATGTGTGGGAGTAAATAAGATATTCAAGACTCCAAGAAAAATATAAAAAGACTAACGTGTCCTGCAGGAGACAACGTGGTTCAAGGGAGGTAACTGCAGAAATTCCCCAAATTAACACCACACTGGAGTGAAATACAAAAAACATTGGACTGTTTTTAAATCCATCTACCTATGAACTTTGAGATTCTGTATTTTGGTCAAATTCTAATGAATCAGAGGAGGGATGTAAAGCTGTTACAGGCTCTTCTAGCAGCAGGAAATGGTTGGATCCATCACCTCCTGCACTGGAGGAGTAAGTTGGAATAATTCTTGTAAAATGGAAAAGTTTACCTACAACCTGAGAATTCAGAAAGTTAAATTCGACCAAACTTTGGTAACTACACCTGGATCTACACTGCAGAAACTCCAACTTCTACTCTAAAAAGTCAAATTTCTAGTCCAAAAAATCTCTCTAGAGTTATTCTCAGGCACAGCTCCCTGACATGTCTGGATTAACATCTCATCTGCAGGAATATGAACTAAAAAGAAGGCATGAGCTGCTTATAATCGGTAAATAATCTGCCAATAAGACAAGACGAGTTCACCTTGAAGGGTGTCTTCAAATGAAATGTTGCATTCAGAGTTATTAAAGCTGAATTTAAGACCCTCACCAAGTAAAACTTGACTTGTTTCATTGGCAGATATTTTCTTATTATTACGAGCTACTCAATGCCTTATTTTTTGCCTTTAATTCCTTGTAGTAAGATATTTATCTGGACTTGTCGAGTGAATATGAATTAAAATAAGTGCTTTAGATCAGGGGCGTCACGAGGATTTAGGGACGGGGGGGCTTCAGCCCCAGGAGATGCACAGGATGTGAGCAAATGTAGTGTATGACCACAAAATTTCACAAACTGCTAACAAAGACTCAGAAATGATTTATTATTACTGTTTCAGTCTGGGGTTTTTTTTACAACAACATAGATTAACAGTAAGAGTATGTTTACAGCATTAATAACTTAAAAACACAAATAAATTATGTACACCATTTTTAATCACATGGCCACAATTACCAGTTACTTGTCTGGGGGAAGCATCAAAGAATGGCGTCTGTATTAAGGTTCTTTTATTAGTCTGAAAATCTCTTAATGGTCTTGCTCCTTTATATTTATCAGATTTGCTTTTATCATTTGAGCCAAGTAGGGCTCTCAGGTCTTCAGGTAGTCGTCTTTAATGGTACCTAAAGTTAGAACTAAAAGATATGGGGAAGCTTCTTTTTATTATTATGGCCCCGTCTGTGAAACAGCCTACCTTAAGACCTGAGGGTAGCTCCTTCTGCTCATATTTTAGAGGTAAACTCAAGACCTACCTTTTTAGTCTGGCTTTTAGCTGATTGTATTAAGTATAATTTATTGTTATCATTATTTTTTATTTTAATCCTCTTAATCTGTTTTATTTCTCCTTTTTAGACCAGATCTATTACTTCTAATTTTATTACCTGCTCTGCTTTAGCTGTTTTTATTACCCATCGAGTGTTAGGCTATCTCATTTTACCATATTACTTATTCAGATTTTATTTTCTTTATTTTCCGTGTCCTACTGTATTTTTTCTAATTTCTTATTATGACTTTAGCTTAGCTCAAACACTGGGAGTCAATCATGGATGTATTAGTCAATATGGAAGTTTAGCCTGTCTCTGCCTCATCAGATAAACTCTTCAGCACTCCAGACGGTCTTGTGTGCCCTTTGTGAGTCGTTTTTACCTCATTAGTTAGGTTAGCTTCTGCTATCAAAATATTATCTTCTTCCACTACTAAACAGAGGCTTTGTTTCGTTATTCTAGTACCGTGATGGTTTTCGCGAGAGATAGGACGTTCTCGAACGAGTCGACTCTTTTGAACGGCGCTTTTCAGTGAACAAAAAGAACCGATTCGCCGTTCTGTGTCAGCCCTTCTTTTGAATACAAATTGCCTTCACATTTCAGAACGAACAGCTCACTCATAACTGTGAATTGGTTCTCACCATTCATTTAAAAAAGCCATTCAAAAGACTCGACTCGTTCGCGATTTCACATCTCCCACGAAAACCACAGCGGGTGTAAGTTGTGTAAGTAAGCAAATTATTTAGGGGGGCTTAATGATATTTTAGGGGGGCTTCAGCCCCTCAAATTAGGCCCAATGGCGCCACTGCTTTAGATATTGTTTGGCCAAGATCAGAGTTGTTACAGTGTAAACCAGCTTCATCTCTGTTTGAGTATTATAGAAGCTGCCATGGTTCATTTGTTATTTATTTAAAAAAAAGAGGGGAAATGGATGCTGTAAAACAAAGTGATTGTATTTTTGTTTGCATCATGAAAGAGGAACTCACAGATTTTAGCCTGTAGTCTGAACAAAGTCTTAACGTGGCGGTCACAGGTTACCTGTCTAAAGGTCTGACTCTGCACACACTCACCTGGTAATCATGTCCCACTTCATTGAGAGCAATGTTTATAGTGAAAGTGGAGGCGTCATGGTGCGGTCTCAAAGACGGCTGTTCGTCTGGTTTATATCTAACTACAAAGGCCAATTCAAACTGAGCCTGCAAACACAGACAGAGAGGAATCATGCAAGCATTCAGAGAGTGTTCACACCCTCACAGCTCCTGTTCGGAAAGGAAAGCAGCTCGATGGACCCGCTCCAGCATTCAGACCATCAGAGGCGGAGCAGAAGCAGAGAGAGAGAGCCGAAGGTCACCTGCATCATCATCATCATCATCATTATCACCATTCTCACGTCCTGAAGCTGCTGCCCGCCTCCTCATTTACCTGGTAGTCAACGTCTTTGCTGTTCAGAGCTATGTTAACAGTGAAAGTGGAGGCGTCGTGGTGAGGAGTGAGCAGCGGCTGCTCGTCCGGTTTGTACCTCACCACGAAGGTCAGAGGGGACGAGCACTGATGAGAGAGGACATGTGGGTGAGAAGAAGAAGAGAGAAAAAAGACGGGAATCTCTGGGCCGCTGCTGCTGCTTCGTTAATCCTGAAAATGAACCATTGTTGAGTTAGAACACAAAACAACAGACACAATGTGGCAGCTCCGAAGAACGCTCCTCATGGTTTTCTGGACTAAAAGAGACTCCAGTCAAAGAAGAATGAGGACGACATCAGCGCCTGCAAATCAAGACAAATCAGCCAAAAACAGCGAAACAAGGACAGTCAGGAGTCACAGATCACAGAAGTTTGGGGCTGAACGATAAGGACTAAAATTTTCATATCTCAATATTCATGTCAGATATCTCATTATCAATATGACTACAGGTTCGGTGCAAACCAAGCGGTGCATTCAAGGGCAATTGTAAAAATTAAATTTGTTGTGACTTCCAGAGCTGTACATGCAGGGCCAGTATGAGGGAAATCTATATTGTTTATACATATATATATATATATTTTTATATTAACATCTTGAATGTTCATATCTACGGAGGGCTGGATGTGTCAGGGTGCAGAATATTTTATTGAGGCGAGGGAATGCCTTCTAGGGCTGGACGATTATGGTAAAAATAAGAATCCCGATTATTTTAAGTGATATTGAAATCCCAATTATACACACAATTATTCATTTATTTAAAAACTTAAGTACTGATTTAAACACAACTTTAAAGAACCAGCGAGTGGCACATACAGTATTATTGATCCACATAAGTCACACACACTCGCTGTGGCCGCATGTGGAACACAGAAGAGCTATGAAGCGCAGGAACTTGCATACACGGTACTCCACACTGTGTGGCATATTAATCGTTTTTCTTCGATTATAATGTTTTTATGATTGTCAGATGGCAAAATTGAAATCACAATCAAAATCTGATTAATTGCCCAGCCCTAAGGCCTTCTATAGTGTGGGCATGCGTTATTAAAGTGTCTTAAATAAGATGTTACCTCGCTATATTATAGTGAGGGAACAGGATAAATAAGGCATTACCTCACTTTATTATAGTGAGGTAACACTTTAATAATGCGTGCCCACACTAAAGAAGGCGTTCTCTCCCTTTAAAAAAACATTCTGCACGCTGACACCTCCAGGGCTCCGTACACATCTACATAAAGATACTATAAGGATATATCGTTCAGCCCGAGTTGGCACTGCAAATTCATTCAAAGGAAAGATATTTTGGATTACATTTCAAACCCTTAAATGCCTGAAAACACAAATTATAGCCATAAAATTCTAAGTTTTTGGAGCTTAATGTTTATTTCATTTTCTACCAAAATCCTTTATAAAAAAATCCATAAAATAAACATATATATACTCTATGTCTCATTTGATACATCAGGTGTTTTTGGCAACAGATAATCCATTTAAAGATATTTTTATCATTTATCTGATTGTATTCAGATGTTTTTTGTTGATCATATTAATTAGATAGAGGTATCAAAAGTATGCTTCAAATATGATAAGACAGGCTTTAAGGGTTTGCCATGATAAACGCGTGTTTTGACCTCCAGTGCCCATCCCTACCGCGAAGTAAACTTACCTTGGTGTAATAACCAGGATACATTTTCTCCGTCACCGGCGCCACGAACTCCAGTAAGAACTTGTGCCATTCTTTCTCATAGTTGATCTGATTCATGTGGATGTCGATCGTCGGGACGTTCTCGTATCCGCCCTGGATTCTGGTGTCCTGTCAGATCAGGAAAATAAGTTTGGATAAAAATGAAAGGTTAGTCATGCTAGAAAAAATGCTTCTGTTTTATTTAAATGTGCTCTGTCCTGCAGCAACAGAAATGACTTCATTTAACATAAATTCAGACTTTTAGACCAGTTAAATCCATTTTAATGGCAGTTCAGCTACATGCTGCTATATTAATCAACATCGTTCCTCCCCAGGTTATATTCATTATAGATATTAAAGTTAATATTAGATTGATCCCTCTATCCATGGTTGTTTTGATTATTCATAGCAACTTTCTTTACAACCTCATAAACATGAGGACCCCCGATAAATGAGATGCCCCATCTCAAGGGGTTTACCGTTAATATATTACTTCTACTAATTATAATAATAATTTTGATTTGTATTGCACTTTACATTTCCACAAACTCAAAGTGCTACGAGAGTTGAGATAAGTAGATTCTTCAAATAATGGAGAAACCATAAAAGGAAATTAGTTCATGCTTTTATAAATAGATTTTAAATAGATAGGCTTTAAAAGTCTATCCATCTATCGACGCAAGGAGACTGCAGGCGTTGTTTGTTCGCCGCATCTCCACCTGTGAAAAACATATTTTATTCAACAAAACAAATAAAGTCCTATACAGACAAAGATTGACAGATTGCCTCTAAATTAAGAAGAGACAGATGTGATGAGGACAGATTTATAATCTGGGCGTCCATGGGTTTGTCTCTGTCATAACTTCTTATTTCTAGTTCTTTTGTCTCTGCCTGGATGGATGGATGTGTGTATACACATATTTATTCATTAAATGCATTTATATATTCATGCATGAGTATGTATCTATTATTATTATATTTGTTGGACTGTTTTTTGTCTTTTACGTCCTCAATAAAAAAAGACTTAAGATAACGATGCTGATACAGGCGAGGCGTCAACTGATAAAAAAAAAGAGGGAGTAAGGAGGTTATTCCTCCTGAGAAAATATATCACTGTCTAAAAAGGCCCAGATTGGTATTTTAAGATATTTAAAGATCCTCCTTAAGTATTAACCATTAATGGCAAACATTCATATCAGAGGCTGAGACTGACATACCACATTGGCCCCTCCGGACCATTTCCCATAATGCTCCATTTCCTCGATGAGGTGGTTACAGGCCACGTCGGAGAAGATGGGGAACCAGTAAACATCAGGACACGGCTGAGGATCAGAAAATAAATATGGTAAGAATGTTTCTCTCATTTATCTGTACTTGATTGTACTTTAATTTCAGAGTCTGAAGTCGACTTGTGTTTGTACTCACAGTTTCTATGAGTTTGTCTTTCATGATGAGCGAGTAGTTCTCGTGGATGTATCGCTCCTGCCAGTCCTGAAACAGAAACACAGTCACATAAAAATAAACTTTTTACCACTTAGACAAAAACAGACTTTATAATAATAGATTTGAGGCGTTGGGTAAGATGCACATCGTTATTTTGTTTGGAAAAAACACATATTGGAGAATACAGCCAAGGATTCAGGCTGAAGAAATGAACTAGACAGAGCTGTAAGTAAGCCACTTTTCGGATGTTTACTAAAAAAAAAAAAAAAAATTAAATGTTCTGAACTTGTTGCTTTTATCAGGAGAGTTTTATGATTATGACTTTTACGCACATCACTTAGGAGTATCCCGCACTGCTTTTGAATTAGCTGTGATGTTGTGGGAATGTCTCAGTAAGTCTGACACTAATATGGCCCTTTTCCAATAGCCCTACTCTACTCTACCCGGCTCTACTCTACTCGCCTTGTGCTGCTTTTCCATTAGCCCCAGTCACCTGGCCAACGGGGTGCAGTGTTGCTGTAAACAGCTGAACGGCACTGCAGTGACATCATTTTGAGCGCGACACAACAATCTGTGGCTTTTTGTCACAAACGGAGTAAAAAAGGAAAGCAGAAGAAGGCTGCAGGTGGTAAGAAGAAATACCCCTTGAGAAGCACAGGAGAGTTTTGGAAGCTATACAACAGAATGAAGCCGAGGACGAGAGCAATCCAGCCCCAAAGAAAAGACGTATGAGGGTAAGCTAATGGTAGCTACCGCTAGCATGCTAGGTCATCACACTCATAACTCATCGATGACGTTCTGGTTCCAGCTCGCTTGGAACCAGAGCGGAGTAGGTAATAAAACTAGCTTGTTTCAGGAGGTACCAGGCTACTGGAAACATGCCGCTAATTGAGTAGGGCCGAGTAGAGTAGGGCCAAGGCGTGCTCGTGGAAAAGGGCCTATACCGTTGAGACAACAACAGATTTAAAAAAGAAAAACAGATTCAGAGCATTGCACAACATTCATTTGGTTTTTCCTATTGTTCATTTTCAGGGCGCATGCATGTGCACCAAAAAAAACACACCTCTTGGAGAATACAGCCACAGATTCAGGCTGAAGAAATTAGTAGATAAGAGTTTTAACTAAGCTATTTGTCGGTCATTTTGTAAATCACAAATTCATAATCATGAAACTTTCTGATCCTGTTGCTTTTATCAAGAGAGTTTTAAGATTATGAGGCGCCTTGCACCGCTTTCTGATCATTTGTGATGTTGTGGGAATGTCTCAGTGAAGTCTAACATTAACCTGAGCATCAGCATATTTCATAAAATGTCCTGTAAGTGTGTTTCAAGGCACAAAACAGGCAGAATTAAAACCCAGCCTGCAGGCACAGACTGATTTCTCTGACTGATTTGATTCATGCTGCACCCAAATCACAAGTAAATCCAATAAAGGCGGGATTTTTCAGTATCTAGAAAAGCAAAATATTACATTTATTTTACATACTATTTATTTTATAGGGGAAAAGCCTCTGAGACCAAGATATATGTCACAGGGTGCTCTAAAAAAATAAAGTATGAAAGAAGAAATTAAAAAAAAAAAAGCTCAAAGACGATGCACTTGTTGAGTAATTCGCCCCTAAAAGCAGCAGACTGTTTTGGATATTCCCTCTTTTATCTGTTCTTACCACGGGGTTCTCAAAGATCTGCCACAGGTCGTTATGAAGATGGTCAGTCCGATAGTTTTCTGTCGACAGGATTCGACCAAAAGTGTGCATGTTGGTCACATACATGAAGATTTCCTGCAAAGACAAACGACAAATCAAACATGACACTTTTCTAAACGAATGAATGCACACACACATTTTCAGTAAAAGCATTTAAACACATTAATGTAACAAAAAGAGCACATTAGCAATGAGCAATGGCACCAATCAATTAAATTAAGGCCCATGAGGACTGACCTTGCTCCTGACGTTGAAGCAGAAAGCCATGTCGGGGTCCAGGATTTGAGACGTAAACAATTCGTAGTCTGTGAGCTCGGATCGCAGGATGTCGGCCTTCACCAGGTACACACTGGACACGTACGGGACGTTCCACACACCTCTACGATAAAAAAAGCATTGAAAAGGTGTAAATTTTACTCTCTTTACGTCAGGAGTCACCAACCTTTCTGAGCCTGAGAGCGACCCTAAAGATGAGCAGCATCATGGAGGGCTAGGTGCCTGATTTAATGTCCTTAAGTAATAAAAATGTTATAATTTAACAAAAATAATAGCTATCATGTATTTGATAGGATACATACAACACTGTATGTTTACTTTTTCTTTTTTAATTATTTCTTTTCTTTTGAATTATGTCTTTATTAGAGAAATGATGCATACAAATATATATGTACAGTATGTTTTCAGTATTATTCAACATTATTTTACAGCATCTGTTTCCTCCTCTTATCCTTTTTTTATATGAACAAACATACAAAAAATCATGAACTTATACGGCTTATACGGTATACTAACAGAAAAAAGAAATTAAAATAAAATTAGTTGTGGTTACTACACTCATTTTATGTCAGGGAATAAAATTTAATCCTAAATCAAACCTAACTTTTTAAATGATCAGGCAATAAGTCAATTTTTCCATTTTGTATATCTCAGTGGATTTAACCACCTTCTTGTGATTGCTTTTTTACTGCTGTAAGAAGAGCCTGCACTAGTTTTACATCTTTCCCTCAATTCATTAGTTGAGTTCGACCAAGATATAAAGTCTCTATAAAGTCTTTTAAACACATTAATCAATGTTTTATGTATCTCCCTCCATTATGATGTTAGCTTAGGACATTTCCAGAATACATGAAAGTAGTCACATCGTCTCCAGCAGGATAGATTGAAATTTTTATATTTTTCTTGGAGAACACTTTTAATTATTTCTAACAATAGTTTTTATCACATATTATTCATCACATGAAAACTACGGAGGAGTATTAGGGCTATTTTAGATGGAAAAATATCATTTTCGGCAGGTTGAGATTGAAGTCAAAATGACATAATACAGTCGAAATTTGACGCTAAAGTAAAAATGATTAGATTAAAGCTAAAATGTCAATAAAAAAGGTGGAAAATCAAGAATAGAGTCAGCACACAATGTACTTCGACTTTATTCTCAACAATTCAGCTTTTTTCTTGACACTGACATTTCTCTCGACATTTCGTCTTTTAGCACAAAATTGTATTTCAACTTTATTCATGCCATTTAAACTTAAAGGTGCTATGAGGAGAATCTATTTCTGGCAACACAAAGACTCTGCTACCCATGAGCACACGCGGCGACTGTCGTAAAGATGTGACCCAAGCCAAAGCGTGTGTTTGTTGTGATGCTAATGAATGCAGCTCGGACCTTCCTCAGAACTCTGCATTGCTTTACAACTTCTTTTTTCAACAACTTACAGGATGCAAAGCCACGAGGTAATGTATCTCTTTCTAGTTACGTAGCGGTAGTTTTTGATGTGTGACAACAAGCAATTTTTGGAAAACTTAGTATTGTAGTTTTGTAGCCGGCTATATATCTCTACTTACAGCCCGGTGCTCTAAGACGTGTCTGAATAATATAAATTTGCTCTAGTTTTAATTGTCTTGTTCCTGAAGTTGAGTATCCAGGCCAGTCCAGCCCTGTCCGACCCGACCGGAAGGCTAAGGAATAGCATTTATAGATAACCTATTTAGATGCTATAAAACTCATCTTAAAGTGTGTATTTCCATCAGGCATATATCTAAAAGGGAGACTTTTTTTGTCATTACTTAGAAACTCCTCTTGGCATCTTTAAATCTTGAAACTTCACCTTCAACCTCGACTTCTCTAAAATTATTTTCTCCACCTAATTTTCTGGCCCCTATACTCTTCCGTAGAAAACAATGTACTTACATGCATTTTCAATTATTTACTTTTCTATGTCAGCATCAATGTAAACCCCATGCAGGTCAAAGTTTGGGAAAACCAGGTAGTTAATACGTGATGCACACGTTACATTTGTTTTTGTCGTATTTATTAAGTGTGATTTATTGGCAACACACTTGATATTTAAAAAAAGTCTATTTATTTCAACTTCTGTGATGGTAGCTAGCGGGCACCTTGTTGGGCACCCGTGCTTCACGCTACAAAGTAGGGGTGGGAGAAAAAAATGATTCACATAAGTATCTGGATTTTTAGTTTGTTTTTTTTTGCTCAAAAATCTTTTTTTTTTTCTAATTTAAGTGCTGCATTTTAGTCTGTGTTAAAAAGCCACTTTTAAATGCAGTCCAGGCTTTTGAAGAGAGAGTATAAACAGCTGGTTAAAATATATTGTTGAATAAATCCTAAAAACAGACTCACATGTGATGTGTATTTTTCCTGATATTGTCTGTAGGCATCATCATTGTTCATCTTTTTCACTGGTGTTAAAAACGCTAACTAAAGATTGCAAAAATTGGCACTATCATAGAATCGCAATTTAAATCGAATCGGCACCTAAAAAAATCATAAAAAATCAAATCAGGAGAAAAGCGTATTGTCTCAGCCCTACTAAAAAGGTGTCTAAATATTCTGGAAAACATTAACTGATGCCTTCTTAATCTTGACCATGGAGCAGAAAAACTATCAGAAAATAGTTCATAACTCTCCCTGAGTACAACACACATTCATAGATCATAATTTCTGACTCAGCAGTTGTTGTCTGTCGTTGTATCCAAGAGATGGAGCCAACAAAAATGTGATATTCCAGATTATCACTGTCTATGTTGTGAATATAATTTGCTATAGCGGCTCTACAGCCCTGAGGTAATACTCTGATCTTACACTCTGCGTCCCTGAACGATGTCCACGTAGTCCTCGGAGCGGGCGTAGTATCCATCTGCACTCAGCGCTCCCCAGAAGTTACTCCACAGACGGCCCACTCGAGTTATCATCGGGGCCACGATGGGGCTGACGGGCAGGTGGAGAAGCATTAATTTATAGTGTCATGGCCGAAAACAGGACAGTGTTTATATGTGTGATTATAACAAGAGCGGTAAAATAAACAGAAGGAAGTTCACCATCTGATGATGATCAGAATCAAAATCAGACATACTTAAATAATCCCAAAAGGGGAAATTCTGTTGCTTCAGTTGCTCTTACACACAGTATAGCAGCAGGAAATCAAATAAAGACTTTAAAATACATAAGAGCATAACAATCTAAGGAAAAAATCAAGCAGGCAGGTTTCAACTGGCAGAATCTTTAAGCTATATTTATATCAGAAAAGGAGGTTTTGATTTTTTTTGCAAAGCTTGGGAGAAAAGGCAGAGGGTGTTGTTTACTAGTGAGCTGAGAAAAGATCATGCAACTTGGTAAATGTTGCGGATTTATATCTTGGTAACACTGAAACTGTTTCTGGTGTCTTGTAAACCCATGAGGGTTGGGCATTTAAATGTGCAAGAGATGTAAATAAAAATATCTATCTATCTATCTATCTACTTCTTAATAAGGAACAAAAAATAAAATACATAAAGTCAAACTATGAACAAGGCAAGGGAATTTACACTATAAATATTAACAATATTGGCAAAATTAATGTCATCATGGAAACAATGATAACATACTCACAGGTTTTGTTCGATCAGAATTTTGAGTGTGTCTTCGTTCTTTAAAACCACCTCGATGTCCAGGCTGAAGAAGAACTCACAGTCTTTGTCCTTCCTGCACATGTCCCTGACAAACAAAAAAACATCCACGGCTGCTTCAGTATCCACTCTTATTTTAACTTGTACAGAACATCTTGAACTTTTACTGTTTTATATTCTGTGTGCTGGTTTTAGCTCTAAAATGACGACCGTTGTGGTTATGGCCGATGATCAGGGGCTGTCCGTCCATATTTCTGTCCATCTGAGTCGCTCTTGTGTCGATGATAAATCAAGAACGCTCTATAGGATTGTCTTTAAACTTTGCACGAACATTTTAAACATTTAGGGCCTGATCTAAGATCCAAAATAACAGGTGCTAAATTGCATTTGCAAACTAAAAAATTGCACGTGTTATCAGCGGGCGTGTTTCAGGTGATCTACTATTACTGTGGGTGCAATTGATAACAGGAGCAAAAGTGGTGTGTATGCCATCTTTAAAGAGGATTTTGCGTGTGCTATTGGCTGTCACCATGGAGCAGGGGTGGGCAAATTTAATTACCAAGAGGGCCACATAAAACCATTTTTCCCAGCCTGAGGGCCACACTGTTACAAATTTTCAGAAACTCTCGATGAGGAAAATGAATGTTGGATAAACAACATATGAGAATACAAATTTGTCATAAAATTAGAATACCAATATTCATATATTACAATATAAATACAAGTTATTATGCATAATCAAATAAACACAGAATTTAAGCAAATTTAGCTTACATACATGTAATCAAAGCCAATGAAGCTATCTTCAAATCAATAAAATGATGAGCGTTATTCAAATTCTTAAAGCTCAAATATTTTGCTGCTGCCATTTTTTAATTATAGTATTGAGTAATAATTGATATAAAATTCTAAGGCGTCATGAAAGAGATTTAGAGACACAGTTATAGCAAAGTAAGGTCATAAAAAACTTATATAAGCCAATAAAATATCAGTCTAGATTATACAGAATTATTTCTATTGGATTTTTCTTCATATTTCAACTGCTGGTTGGGAAAGAATGGCGGGCCACATTTAGTATGTGGAGGGCCACACTCAAAGGGCTGGGAAATATGGCCTTAAAATAAAGTCCACATTTTATTTTTCATTATATTTGATTTTAATTGATTTTCCCCCTCAAGAATAAAACCTCCAAGTGACACAAAACATACAAATCAGATTTGCTTTGTATTGTAAATGTATGTTCTGCAACTAAACTGAATTTTCCTCTAATAGTTACATTGCATGCTGTTTTTTTCATAAAATGCTGATGATTTAGGGTCTACATAAACACTGAAAAATGAGGTTATTAACACAGAACCATCTGATCAATATTTAATCATATTTACAAATAAAAAGAAAAAGCCCAGATATGATTGTGCAAAACCTGACGAGGCTTATCATCATGAAAACTGTCAATTTTCATTATTTATATTTTCAAGCATTGCAACAACTTACAACAGGAGTAAGTGCAAGTAAAGACTTACTCCTATCTGCCGCTATGAACAAGTCATCCCACAACCGTGCATGCACCTGTCACCATGGAGAGTTTTGGGAGAGCAGAGAGGCCGTAAATGAAAAATGAAGTTTGAAGCCGTGGAGTTAGAGGCACACACTGCTTACCGCAGGTGTGTTTGTCATTTTACGCCACAGGTCATTTTGACGGAAAAGATCATCACTTTTCCCTCATGCCATACTTCTGTCATTTTTAATTTTCCTTTTCGGATTGCAATGAAACATAATCTAAAGGCAGCATTAACATAGTTACACAGCTCCATCATCTATAAGCTCTCATGTGAAGAGCAGTCTTACCGCGCAGGTAACTGCTGCCTTTTACGAACTGACTGCATCACACTCTCTGCACACTGACAGCTTCTAAACTCTGTGCGTAAAGAGTATGATGTAGTCAGCTCTGAATGACAAACGGAGCAATTATAGCTATGAAGGGTATATTTTTGTTTTTTACATAGATTGAATGACCTCCTCTGCGATGTAGAGCGCAAAGTAGAGAGGGTTTACTTTACGCGTGCATCTTCATCGCTCACTGGATCGTCTTTTTCCAGTCCTTCATAATGACAGACAGCCTCCAAGTCTTTCTGCTTTTCATCCAAAAAATTAAGTCAGTGATGGAAAATATTTGGTTTATGTGACCCGTTTGCCACCATAATCACAGCCTCCCGTAACGTAGTAAATTCAGACGCAGAAACACCACGTGCGTCTTGGTTAAATCACATTGCAGGTGCTAAATGATCACATTTGCATCTCCTCCTCCCAGTATTTTGTACGTTCTGATCATCTGCATGTATTCTGCATATTCATGAGGGCAAACACGCTAAATTGACTGGGCATGCTATTTGTCTCATCTGACAGACGCAATCCACAGTGCACCCTGTTAGTAGATCAGATTTGCACGCGCTATCAAGTCTGCACGTTTTAATACACGCAAACCTTTGGTAGATCGGACCTTAAAGGTGCTTACACACCGGATGCTGCTTGTACTACCTCGGCGATCACTCTCCATGCAAAGTCAACGTACAGTCGCGATGGGGCGGGGCTAACCCTCCAGCGATGTGACTGCTGCATTCAAAGTGATCACTTTGCTCATCACCCATGCACATCGCGTGTGTGCATGGGTGGCATACCTGTGACAGACAGTTTTTATTCTGACTACAGAGTAACAATCCATGTCCGTGTGGAAACGTTAGTCAGTGAGGACATTACTTCTTCCTAGACGGACCGCAAAAAACTCACAGACGATGCTGCGGCATCATCAGCTGCAGTGTTTTGTGTTTGATAAGTTAGTGAAAAGGATACAGCTGGAATAATGTCCGCTTAAACATCGTATTATATGATATATGATATGATTGCGGTGAAACTCAAGCGGACATGATGTCACCGAGCGATGGCCAACAGTAACGGTGACCAAAATGAGGTATTTATGGACACACAACATGATATCAGTGCATGATGCGACCTTGATCGCAGAGTCGCTTGCGGTGTGAACGCAGCTTTAGCCTGTAATGTGCTGCCATCTTCAGTTGTGACTTACACTCCCAGATTTCTGGCCTCGGCTCCGTCGATTTCTTCTAAAGGCCCCATGACTTTGACCTCCTGATAAAGACTCCCATGATCCTTCAGGAACGAGCTGACATGAGCTGCGTGATGAGGCTCCTGCAGGTGAAGTGAACAAACACAGATAAACACTTCAGGCTAATTTATGTCATTAACAGGCAGGGCTGGGCGATATGGCCTAGAAATAAAATCCCCGTTTCTTTCCACAACACTCGATTTTCCATTTTAATCGATTTTTCCCTCCCTAAAAGAAACAAAACTCCCAGTGACATAAAAATGAAACAAATCAAGTTTTGCCTTTATGTTGTCTAAATGTTTCCCTCTTAAAGTCAAAGTCTGGGTCATAAAAGGTTGATTATGTAGTATAAACGTAGGCAGGTTTGTCTACATAAACACTAAAAGGCTGAGGTATTTTTACAGTATTAGCATGAAACTCTCTGATCAATATCTAATGTACTTAAATAACAAATACAGGCCTGTAAAAGTGCTTGTGCAAACACTATAAGGCAGACCATCATGAAAATTGTATTTTTTTTCAAAAACTGCAACTACTTACAATTGGACTAAGGCAAGAAAAAAATCTCAATTTTAAATTTTTAAAATTAATCGATTTAATCGTTTTTCTTGCCCAGCTCTATTAACAGGACAGAAGAGTCACAGAAGACGTGAGTAAATTGGACGAGGTCTTTAGAAAACCCACCTGACAGTACTAAGAGGATCTTTGATCAGTCGGTGTTGTGTAGTTACCTTGATGTGGATGAAGAGTTTGAGTCTGTCTTTTGGATACTTGAGCTTCACCAGACGTTCAAAAAACACGCCGACGAAAGGCGTGGGCTGCTGGATGAAAATACCGATGACCACCACCGGGTACTCACTCTCCTGTCACATCAACAAAACACTTATATCAGTTATAATGATAAAAATATGGAGAAAACACCTGTCAGTGGTTAAACAATTATACTAAACTAAGTATTTATCATGACGTTTACTGACCTTCAGGGACGTAAGAGGTCTGAGGTCGTCCTGACAAAACGTGCAGCCGGTCTCAAAGGTCCAGGTCTGAGGGATGTAGTTCCCCAGGTAGTTTATCTGCAGCTGGAAAATAAAAAATAAAAACTCTGCCGGTCATCAAGTCTGAACATTAAAATACAAGGAAGACAACAAAATAGATGCAAAAAATCAACTTTGAATCCAATAATTATTTATTAATCATGTCAGTTGAAGATTTGCAAAGTTTTTAAATGAATATCATAAAAGCTCAATATTTAGCATTTCAAGTCGCATATTATTAAGTAGATTAAGTATTTCTTAACAAGTCTGCTAAACACTGCTGAAGAAGACAACAGACTCTTAGCAATAATCCCATATAATAAAGGTACAAAGTGATCAAAATAAAGCATCTTTTTATTTATTTTACAGCCTTTAATGCTGTTGTGCCTGCTTTGATTCAATAAAAATGAAACATCAACATGTGAAAAAATAAGTATATAAAATACAGGGTTCCCACTCTTTTCTAGAAATCATTTTCCAGGACTTTTCCAGGACATTTTCCTGGACTTTTTCCAGTGTCACATAACCAACTGAAGTTACATTGTTGCTGTGGGCAGTTTTCAATTCTAGTTAGCCTTCTAAAAAACAAGACTACAGGTTGATGAACAATATCTCCAGCTATTGATCATATTGATCTTAGGATTTCTTAGTTTCTAACTCTCCAGCACGAACATTGTCTGTTAGCTCTCTGTTTAGTCTGGCTTTTATCTGTCTTACTATTATAAATTTATGGCTGTACATATGTTTTAATGTTATTTACTCTGCTTTTTTATTAATAGATTTTGTTAATTTAGCCTAAATATTCTTTTGTCAATTTCTTTATTATTTATTTTTGTCACCATTGTTTTGACTTTTTATCTTTTATGCCTTAACTTGCATTGTTTTACCTACTCACATTTTCGGGCTACATGTACATTAGCTACCAAGTACATTTTTACTTCATTTCCTATGTTTCAAGCTAGAAGGACGAGAGTTACGTATGTAACTGCGGTTCTATGAATTCTGGATGACCGCCAGAGGCAGTTCTTAACACTGGATTATATCTGTCTCGTGCACGCGCAGGTCGAGTATTTAATATCAACAAAGTCACATGTGACCTGGGATGACGCATGACGTAGTTTAAATAGCCTGCGTCATCACATGAGACGCCCCTACAGAATCTTCTTGCCAAGATTCCGAGTGGCGGAGAACTCTGCCAGTCATCCAACAATTATAGAATCGCAGTTACATATGTAACTCTCGTTCTATTTCATTCTTCCTGACCGCCAGAGGCAGTTCTTAACTCTGGATGACTAATACCAGCAGGATCACAAGGAATCACAACTCACCGTGAACAGTTTTAAGATTCCTGAAAAACTGCTGCTGCCAGTGCCTTGGGAGCAGCAACATTTACCCTGTAAAAACGGGCAAAGGTACACGGTGTGGCCCAAGTAGCTGCGACACATATCTCACTAAGAGGACCCCAGTGCTGCCCACGAAGTTGAGGCGCTCGGGTTGAATGACCCTTGGCGTTAAGAGGCATTGGTAGACCCCTTGACCTGTGGGCCTCCTCAATTGCCGTAACTATCCACCTGGAAAGTCTCTGCTTAGAAAGAGCCTGTCCTTAACTGTGTCCGCCATAGGAGATAAACAGGCAATCAGAGCGGGCTCGAGGTTGCCTGGATGTAGTGCCTCAAGGCCCTAACTGGGCAGAGCAGCTCTGCTGAATTGACCCCTCTCCCTGCTGGGATGAGGGAGAAAAGCTCCCAATTCAATGACCTGATTAATGTAGTCTGCCCCCAACCTCTTAGGGATGAGCGCTGGGTTAGGCCAGAGTGACACCCCTGTGCCATCTGAGTTCAAGCGCATGCATGCTTCACTCACTGACAAGGCTTGAAGCTCACTCACTCTCTTAGCTGAAGCCATTGCCACAAGAAAAGCAGTCTTTGATGATAGCCACTCAATCCTTGACTGTCCTAGAGGCTCAAAGGGGGGGAGGCAAAGGCCTTCAAGCACCAAAGGTAGGTCCCATGGGGGAACTTTAAAAGCCCGTGGAGGGTTTCGCCGCTGGGCTCCTCTGAGAAACCGGGTCACCAGACTGTGGGAACCCAAGGTAATTCTATCAACGACTCTATGCCTGGCTGAAATCGCAGCCACATATACCCTTAAGGTGGAAACAGAGAGTCCCTTCTCGAGCAAATACTGCAGAAACCGCAGTACTACTGGCACTGAGGTACTCTCAGGAGTCTCCTCGTGGGCCTTACACCATTCCGAAAAGAGCTTCCATCTGTTTGCATAAAGCGCCCTTGTGGAGGGCGCCCTAGAGTCATTTATGGTTTCAATAACTGCTTGGTCACAATCAGCTAAGAGCGGTTCAGGCCCCTCAAGGGCCATACCCTGATGCAGGCGCTCTGGATTCGGATGCCAGATGCTGCCCCCCAGCTGTGAGAGCAGGTCCTGTCGTTTCGGCAGGCACCATGGGACTCCAGTCAGAAGACTGTACATGCATGGAAACCACGGCCTCCCCGGCCAGTTCGGGGCAACCAGTAAAAGTCTGTGGCTGAACTGCTGAAGCCTGTGTAGTATTGCTGTAATGAGAGGAAACGGTGGGAACGCATACAGGAGAAGATCTGGCCATGGGTGTGCCAGAGCATCCTGCCCTAGAGGGCTCATTGTCTCCATTAAGGAGAACCAAAGAGGGCAGTGGGTTGAGGCTCTTGAAGCGAACAGGTCCACCTCTGCCTTGCCATATATCTTCCATATCTCCTCTATCACCTCTGGGTGGAGCCTCCACTCTCCCGGGGAAGGTCTCTGGCGGGATAGAAAGTCTGCCACCATGTTCTGTGGTCCTGGCAGGTACATGGCCCTGAGGCTCGCAAAGCGAGGGAAAGCCCATACAAGGAGACTGTGTGCCACCCCCAGCAGTCGGGTTGACCTCGTGCCCCCTTGATGATTGACATTGTAGACTGCTGACCTGTTGTCTGACGCACCAGAACATGTCTGCCCTCTAAATGCGGTAGGAATTCGATGAGAGCCAAATGCATTGCCCGGAGCTCGAGCACATTTATATGCTGTGTCGCCTCCTGTGCATTCCAGAGTCCTCTCACCGCTCTGCGCTTCCACACTGCTCCCCAACCAGATGTTGAAGCATCGGTCACAACCACTTCGCGTCGCGAGGGTATTAAACCCAATGCTACCCCTCTGGACAGAAACTCCCTGTTTCTCCATAGTCGCAGAGCCAGAAGACATTGGCTGGACACCCTGACTTTCTTTGATCTGTGCACCCTTGGGTCTAGATGAAGGCCATTCATCCAAATCTGGAAAGGTCGTAGATACAACTGGCCCAGTGGCACCACTGATGTTACTGACGTTAACATACCCAACATCCTGAGGAAAAGACTGTACTGTAACCTCCTGCCTCCCTGGAAACAGCGGAGAAGCTGGAGTATGGCCTCCACTCTGCGTTGTGTGGGGGAGGCCAGCATGTGACCTGAATCCAGGATCATTCCAATAAACACCACCCTCTGGCTGGGTATGAGACAGCTCTTGGCATAGTTGACTGTGAGGCCCAGCTGTGACACATGGTGAAGAAGGGCTGAAGTGTCCTGATCTGCCTGCGACTGGGTCGACGCGCAGATCAGCCAGTCGTCCAGGTATGGTAGGATATGCATACCGCTGGCCTGCAGTGGAGCCAATGCTGCCCGTACGCACCGTGTAAAAACCCTTGGGGCAAGGGATAGCCCGAAAGGAAGCACCTTGAACTGATAAACCCTGCCTCCGAAGGCAAAGCGCAGGAACTGCCTGTGGTGGAGCGCAATTGGCACATGAAAATATGCATCCTTTAAATCCACTGTAGTGAACCAACTCTGCTGAGTCACAGACTGTAGCACATCTGTTGTTCTCAGCATGTGGAAGGGCAACACCTTCAGAAATGTGTTCAGCCCTCTTAGATCCAGAATAGGGCGAAATCCGCCCTCTTTTTTTGGGATTAGAAAATACACTGAGTAGAACCCACCTTGCTGTGTCAGATGGTCCACTTCTTCTATGGCTTCCTTCTCCAGGAGGGTGGCTATCTCCTGGCTGAGTGCCTGTTGTTTTGTGGGATCGCTGACCTTGGTATGTCGGATCCCACTGAAAACTGGGGGCCGGCGTCGGAACTGAAGATGATACCCTAGGGAAAGAGTTGCCACCACCCAAGGGTCTGAAGTACAGCTTCTCCAATAGCTGAGGTGCTGTTGGGAGAAGCATCCGGACGGCTTGACCCCAGGGCCTCAGGGCCTTCCCCCCTGGCCCTTAGAGTCTCTTGTTGGGCGAAACCCAGACCTCCGACCCCTCTGGGTCTGGACTCCAGACCGTGGGGGAGGCCGTCGGTGGTAATCAGGCCGCTCAAGGGCTTGTGATGTCCTTGGGAAGGCAGTCGACTGGGTTAATGTCGAGGACGGCTAGTGCTATATGCCCCCTGAGGCCTTCGTCTCCGAGCGGGCGCAGAGTCCTGAAGGCTAGCAAACTGTAACCTAGCCTGGTTTGCCTGAACCCCACGCTCTAATGCTTGTTGTGCCGCTGGCCCAAACAACTCCCCAGGCACTACTGGGAGAGTCCGAAGAGCCCTCCGACCTGGCTCAGGAATTGGAGACTGAGCTAACCATACTTGCGCCTGGTCAGGGTTAGTGTTGACATTAACCTACCAAGCTCCTGGTCATAAGGGCAAGCGCCTGCAAGAGGAATCACTCAGACTCTGGATGGACGCATCCAGGTCAGACGACTGTAGGGACTGTGACAGGGCCAGTATCAAATGGGACAATGAGTTACCAATACGCCCCATACGGGCCGCTGTATCATAACACTTTACAAGAAAATCATCAGTGATGCGACACTGTGGCCTGGGGCAGCGAGCATCAGATCTCAAAACTTCATCAGGTGAAACAATGAGGGAGGCTATTGCTGGTTCTACTGCTGGCATCTGGCCCAGGCCATAACTGCCTGCATTCTGCATGGATGCGAGGGCCCTGCCATCAGATGTGTGATGAGACAGGGCTTTGGGGTCTGGCCAGCACTTATGGAGCTCCTCAATATATGGCTGGGATGGTGGAACAGAGAAGCTTGCCTGTAGGGGGACCCGTCTGAAAAAGGCACTAGATGGGGCACCAGACACCGGGGCCTCATCCAAGCCCAAGCGTGCCAACGCCATACGCACCATTGGTTTAACAGAGGCTGGGCCAGCCTCTGAACCAACCCCCGATCCACTCACTGTCCGCTGTGACCCCCTACCAGAGGCGGACCACAATTGTTCACACCGCCTTGAACTGAACACCCCCCACAAAACTGGTTACAGGAAGCTCTTGTAGACAAGACATCTCCATCCCAACCAGGTGGGTCTTCTCCTGGACTTGCTGCCCCACTGCTCGGCTGAAGGTTAATAAGCAGTGCCTTAATCTCTGCAAATTCTGAGGCTAGTTTATCCACCTTAATGGCCAATCCATCCACCTTCTTGGGTCTCTTCTTAGGTGGGGCACATTCCAGCAGTGTGCCACTTACCCCACCATGCCTCTTGGAAGCCATACCAGATGGAGGCAGCTGGTCCCCCGGTTGCTGTCCTTCCACTTCGGCCAACCGGGCCAGCCTCAGATCCCGTGGCATGAAACTGCAATTCATGCAAGGGTTATCTGAAAGTCCTTCCCTCAGGTGTGCAGCACCGAGGCATAAAGGGCACTCATCATGGCCATCGGATGCATGCAGCGGCGCCATGCATGAACGGCAAACATGGGACCCTAACATGTCAGACATGGTGGTCTATCAGGGTGATATTACTCGCGAGCGAAACCACTCGGTGGTAACAAGCAGACAAAACCAAATCAACTCCCCCACCACACACTTATGGGGAGCGCTCAATACTACAAAAAGAAAAAGGAAAATTGTCACTCCTAAGCGAGCGAAATCAGCTGTGGAGCCGTCAGTGACAGTCAGCCGTCCAACACCGAGATCCAACCAGCCTCGCGGATCAAAAATGCAAACACTTCTCACCGTGGAAAAAAACAAACAACGAACCCGGAGACGGGCTCTTCTTAAATGAAAACATGAACCACCGAAGCGAAAAACACTCGTGGGACAGTCAATTACAACCTGGTGTGCTACACCATGCTACTCTCGCTACGCTCCGCGGTGAAAGCGCACACACTTTCACTGCGGGAAAAAGCCAAAAAAAAAGACACAAAGCAGCCCGAAGCCAGGCTCTTCTCCCACGTAAAAACAAAACGTTCAGCCCGTAGGCTATACTACTTACCTTAGCAGCTCCCAGCTATCACTAGCCCGTCTGTATGGCGTCGAGGCTGCCGGCGAAAACACCGGCCAGGCAGCTCGGCTTTGGTGAAATAATGTAGCCGTTGTGACTTATTGCAGCCCTTGGAGGACGAAATTCCGTAGCTCCAACCGTAGTTACAGGGCTCCAAGCAAAAAGTCTTTTCGGCGTCCTTCTGAAAACAACCTGCAGCGCGGATACCTGCGAGAAGATAGAAGGGGCGTCTCATGTGATGACGCAGGCTATTTAAACTACGTCATGCGTCATCCCAGGTCACATGTGACTTTGTTGATATTAAATACTCGACCTGCGCGTGCACGAGACAGATATAATCCAGTGTTAAGAACTGCCTCTGGCGGTCAGGAAGAATGAAATAGAAAGACAATTTTCCAGGACAATTTAAGCTTTTCCAGGACATTTCACTTTTTTCCTCATTTTCAATGACTGGAAAATTGGGCAATCATTTTTCAGGTTTTCCAGGTTTTCCAGGACGCGTGGGAACCCTGAAATAAAACAAAACTTTAAAAAGGAAGAGCAGGCATTGATCTTTTGTGCTGAGCATCTTGGGATGGGGTTTGTTGTGATTGCTTGATTGATTGATTCATGTTTGTTTGACTGACTACTAAAGACAAGACAAGTTTCAACCAATACATTTTAATTAATTCAAAACTTTTCAAATAATTCAGAACTTTTAGCAAAAAAACTTTGTGAATAATTTAGCAAAAAGATGTGCAAAATTTAAAGAAACAATAAAAATTTTTTTTTTAATATTTGGATTAAATCTTTCAGACTAAAGTGGCAAACGGTGCATCACAAGTGTGATTTGTTAACGGTACAGTAAGAATTTAAGACAGTCTTAATATTAGGGTCACTAAAGGGCACATAAATGAGGAAATTCTGAGCAGGTTTTTCGGTGATGTTTTCATAAAAAAAAGTTTTTTGTTTTTTTTGGGGGCTTTTATGGCCTTTCTGAGATAGGACAGCTGAAGATAGACAGGAAAGCGGGTGAAGAGAGGGGGATGACATGCAGCAAAGGGCTGTGGCCGGGATTCGAACCAGCAGCCGCTGCTGTGGGTTGGCAGCCCCTGTACATGGGGTGGACGCTCTACCAACTGAGCTAATGTCCGCCCCATAAAAAAAAGTTTGCCGTAATCACTCATCAGCTCTTTTCTCACGATCTTCCACGCTCTTCATTCCACTCTCAGCGTGTGATTGGTCGGTGTTGTTGTTGTTTACCTTAGTCGGCCCGTTGCCGTGGATGATGACAGGTAAGGTGTCATAGAGGACATTCCTGGCTCGCACTCGTCCGTCCTCAAACTTCAGCACCACCTCATCTGAAAGAAAAAAGACAGGTAGGTAGGTAGGTAGGTAGACAGATAGACAAACAGACCGACAGATAGATAGACTTTATTATTACATCGACTTAGTGTGATGTCCCTAGAAATTAAAGCACAACGACAAATAAAAAATCAACACTACAAAAAAAAAAAATTTATACATTTTGTGATTTATTTGGTTTTCTTTTTATTAACTGTATTTTGCATTTAAGGTCCATCATTATTCAGATTTTTAAAGCAGTGTTGACATTGCAACTTGCAATATCCATGTCGACCTATATTCAATTCAATACGCAACTAAAACAAGATGTATATTATTCAGACTGATGAACTACTTTTTAAAAATATTTATTTTAAGTTTTACAATTTCCAAACAAGAAATTAGCTCACATGTTACTGTTACATTCATTAGCAATAGTTCATGATAAAGTTACCATCATATTGAAAACACAGAACTAGCACTCAGAATTATGTTGATATCATTATTAGTTAGACAGCCAATGAACAAAAACTATCATTGACTAATGGAGGTGATCTGGATCACCAACAAAATCTAATCATTTTTAAGTTGGGCCGTTATCAACATCTCCTGAAAATGTTTACAAAATCTGTCCAGTAGTTTTTCTGTAATCTTGCTAATGACCAAACAAAAATACGCAAAAAAAAAAACAGAACAAAAACAAGAGCTCCTAGGCAAAGGTAAAGAGCTGTGATGGGGGAACAAAGACTGAGAAGGTTGAGGACTGCTCTCAAAGTACGATGCAAAAAAATCATGGATTTCATCGTCTGCAGTTCATAAAATTATTAAAAGATTCAGCGAATCAGAGAAATCTCTGCAGGCAGGTGGCAGCACTGAACCCCCTCAGTCAGGACTTCATCATAAATCAGCATCATTCTGTAAAGGACATCACAGTTCATCTCTACATCCACAAGGTCAAACTCTACCATGCAAAAACAAAGACAAACATCAACAACACCCAGAAACACTGCCGGCTTCTCTGGGCCGAGCTCATCTGAGATGGACTGAGGCAAAGTGGAAAAGTCTGCTGTGGTCTGAGTCCACGTTTCAGACTGTTTTTGGACATCATGGACGTGGTGTCCTCCAGGCTAAAGAGGAAAAGGACCATCCAGACTGTTATCAGAGCAAAGGCCAAAAGACAGCATCTGTGATGGAATGGGGGGTGTTAGTGCCCATGGCATGGGTAACCTGCACATCTGTCTCCACTGAACAGGGACTAGACTGACCTGCTGCAGTCCACACCTGTCTCCACTGACCTGCTGCAGTCCACGCCTACCTCCACTGAACAGGTACTAGACTGACCTGCTGCAGTCCACGCCTGTCTCCACGGAACAGGTACTAGACTGACCTGCTGCTGTCCACGCCTGTCTCCACTGAACAGGAAAAAGACTGACCCGCTGCAGTCCACGCCTGTCTTCACTGAGCAGGGACTAGACTGACCCACTGTAGTCCACGCCTGTCTCCACGGAACAGGTACTAGACTGACCCGCTGCAGTCCACGCCTGTCTCCACTGAACAGGTACTAGACTGACCCGCTGTAGTCCACGCCTGTCTCCACTGAACAGGGACTAGACTGACCCGCTGCAGTCCACCCCTACCGCCACTGAACAGGTACTAGACTGACCCGCTGCAGTCCACGCCTGTCTCCACTGAACAGGGACTAGACTGACCCGCTGCAGTCCACCCCTACCGCCACTGAACAGGTACTAAACTGACCCGCTGCAGTCCACGCCTGTCTCCACGGAACAGGTACTAGACTGACCCGCTGCAGTCCACGCCTGTCTTCACTGAGCAGGGACTAGACTGACCCGCTGTAGTCCACGCCTGTCTCCACGGCACAGGTACTAGACTGACCCGTTGCAGTCCACGCCTGTCTTCACTGAGCAGGGACTAGACTGACCCGCTGTAGTCCACGCCTGTCTTCACGGAACAGGTACTAGACTGACCCGTTGCAGTCCACGCCTGTCTCCACTGAACAGGGACTAGACTGACCCGCTGCAGTCCACCCCTACCTCCACTGAACAGGTACTAGACTGACCCGCTGCAGTCCACGCCTGTCTTCACTGAGCAGGGACTAGACTGACCCGCTGTAGTCCACGCCTGTCTCCACGGAACAGGTACTAGACTGACCCGCTGCAGTCCACGCCTGTCTCCACTGAACAGGTACTAGACTGACCCGCTGTAGTCCACGCCTGTCTCCACTGAACAGGGACTAGACTGACCCGCTGCAGTCCACCCCTACCGCCACTGAACAGGTACTAGACTGACCCGCTGCAGTCCACGCCTGTCTCCACTGAACAGGGACTAGACTGACCCGCTGCAGTCCACCCCTACCGCCACTGAACAGGTACTAAACTGACCCGCTGCAGTCCACGCCTGTCTCCACGGAACAGGTACTAGACTGACCCGCTGCAGTCCACGCCTGTCTTCACTGAGCAGGGACTAGACTGACCCGCTGTAGTCCACGCCTGTCTCCACGGCACAGGTACTAGACTGACCCGTTGCAGTCCACGCCTGTCTTCACTGAGCAGGGACTAGACTGACCCGCTGTAGTCCACGCCTGTCTTCACGGAACAGGTACTAGACTGACCCGTTGCAGTCCACGCCTGTCTCCACTGAACAGGGACTAGACTGACCCGCTGCAGTCCACCCCTACCTCCACTGAACAGGTACTAGACTGACCCGCTGCAGTCCACGCCTGTCTCCACTGAACAGGGACTAGACTGACCCGCTGCAGTCCACCCCTACCGCCACTGAACAAGTACTAGACTGACCCGCTGCAGTCCACGCCTGCCTCCACGGAACAGGTACTAAACTGACCCGCTGCAGTCCACGCCTGTCTCCACTGAACAGGGACTAGACTGACCCGCTGCAGTCCACGCCTGTCTTCACTGAGCAGGTACTAGACTGACCCGCTGCAGTCCACGCCTGTCTCCACTGAACAGGAACTAGACTGACCCGCTGCAGTCCACGCCTGTCTCCACGGAACAGGTACTAGACTGACCCGCTGCAGTCCACGCCTGTCTCCACGGAACAGGTACTAGACTGACCTGCTGCAGTCCACGCCTGTCTCCACGGAACAGGTACTAGACTGACCTGCTGCAGTCCACGCTTGTCTCCACTGAGCAGGAACTAGACTGACCCGCTGCAGTCCACGCCTTTCTCCACTGAACGTGTGGAGCTTTTTGAAGCTCAAATATGACAATGGAGACCTGGATTGTTAAGCAACACTGTGAAAGAATTTAACCTATAAGCTTAAACAGTCTTCAGTTCTTATTGAGTTGTGATAAAAGAAAAGTGATGTAATGGTGGTAAAAATGTCCCAGCTTCTATTTAATGTCTTTGTGGTGTTTTAAGTTAATAAAGGCCCAAAGCGACTGCAGATCTTTGTGTTCTGTTTTTATTTAGGTATAAAATCTGCCTCGCTGATGTTTGCAGTGGTCTAATAGAGTTTCAGGCGTAGCTGTGAGAAAAGACTCTGTCCAGCTGTGACCCGTCTTTTATTTTGTAACTTTTAAAAAAACCCGAGTCAGCAGCAGCAGGCAGAGGAAGTGAGCGAGCCAGAGTCCTCAGAGACTCCATTCATCCTCTCCTGGACTCTCCATGTCGTCTCTCTGAGCTCTGACACTTCCTCCTCGCAGACGACTCACAAATTCCTCCCTCGGCGCAGAGGGTTCAGCTCAAGTCTAAACGTGCCAGACTTCACCGCGGCGGGTACTGCGGGCTTCACCGTCACATTATCTCTGAGGTTTTCTCTGGACTGAAGTGTTTTCTCTGCTTCAGGCCTGTGTTGATCCTCCAAGCAGAGAGACATCTGCAGACCAGCAGCACTTCAAACCAAACTACATGTTTTCAGCAGCTTTAACCTCCATCAGGGCCTAAACTCCTCTGAGAGGAGCTGCTCCTGCAGGTTTTTATGTCAAACTTTAAAGCAGTCGACTGACAGAGACGGGCACTTTCTTAAAGGTGTATTTATAAAAGGGTGCACTTAACATTTCTAACATAGCTGCAGGTTTGTGAGGATATGGATGAATGTTTGATAGAACAAAGCTTCAGCTTAAAAGTGTTAAAACAGAATCAGAAAGGCCTTTGGAGAGCTTCTCCTTTTCAATGCGACATATAGTTAACCTCGGAACTGGGAGTGACATCATCTCCGACTTATCGACGTTCCAGCTGAAGTCGGAAAAAAATATGCCGATCTACCAGGCTATTGTTAGCTGTTGTTAGTACGCCCTGCGTTGTTGTTCACAAATATCACATGAAGAATGTGATTATCACCATGGCAGCATTTTTGTAAATATAAGTCTGACAATACTATGTATACAGCTGATCTAGAGCGACACACCCCAGTCAGAAGTGCAAATAAATGGATTATTACAGGAGCTAAATAACTGTTCACACTGGGGGCATCCATTTTCCATTGTCAACGAGGGGGTGGCGAGGTTTCACCGAGTTCCCAGTAGGAAATTCAGACTTCGGGGTAAGGCTGAACGATTTTAGGAAAAGATTGAATTGCGATTTTTCTGGCAGATATTGCGATTTCAATTCGATTCACGATTTTCTTCAAATCAAGCTTTGGGATATTCAAATGTAGGGCTGAACGATTTTAGGAAAAGATCTGATTTCAATTTTTCTGGCAGATATTGTAATTCACAATTTTTTTTTCAAATCAAACTTCAGTGGAAAATTCACTTTGTTTACAGTACAGACAACAGTAAGGAAATAAATGATGAAAAACACTTAACACATTATTCACCTTCAATAGTGATGATAAATATTCTGTTTTAATTAACTTCTACTCCTAAACAGAGGGTTTGTGTTGTTGACCTGCTTACCAGCACTTTTAACATATAGATTGTCAACAAATTTGTAAAACAGTATGTGTATAATACTTGACACAACAGATCCTGAGTCAGTCAGGAGCGCTGCAAAAAATTGCTGCTTTGACGATCACAAAATTGCATTGTCTAAAATTGCGATTTCGATCTGAAAACGATAAATCTTTCAGCCCTACTTCGGGGGACGTTCTAGTTGCAGTTTCCTACTTGGAACTTGGAAATTCCTACTTCTGACTACAACTGGAACGCACCAAAAGATGTGAGCCAAACTAAAGTGTGTGTTTGTTGTGATGCTAATGAATGCAGCTCGGACCTTCCTCAGAACTCTGCATTGCTTTACAACTTCTTTTTTCAACAACTTACAGGATGCAAAGCCACGAGGTAATGTATCTCTTTCTAGTTACGTAGCGGTAGTTTTTGATGTGTGACAACAAGCAATTTTTGGAAAACTTAGTATCGTAGTTTTGTATCCGGCTACATATCACTACTTACAGCCCGGTGCTCTAAGACGTGTCTGAATAATATAAACTTGCTCTAGTTTTAATTGTCTTGTTCCTGAAGTTGAGTATCCAGGCCAGTCCAGCCCTGTCCAACCCGACCGTGAAGCTAAGGAATAGCATTTATAGATAACCTATTTTGATGCTATAAAACTCATCTTAAAGTGTGTATTTCCATCAGGCATATATCTAAAGTGAGACTTTTTGTGATTACTTAGAAACTCCTCACAGTCCCTTTAAAACAGAAAAGAGCTTAACAAATTAGGAAAGCAGGTTACCACATGCAGAATCTTTACGCTTTGCCAACGTCCTTATGAAGGAAAAAATAAATAAAGCAAGTAAGTAAAGAGAGACTATCAACGAGCAGAGGATTTTACACGATTAACATTAAACTTATTTACAATATGAATATAATCTGACAGCACTGCGTGACAGTAGACCACATTTGGCCGTGTATAGCACTGGATATTATGTTTGCTTATTGACAAATATTAACATATATCAGAGGTGAAAACAGTGAATTTAAAAAAGGGGGACTGTTTTCCCTTTTTCAGGCTTTTCTTTGCTTCATAAACTATTTAGAAAATTCATAAAATAATAAATAAGACTCACCAAGGGCTCCGTGAAGGTTCTGGAACAATCTGCATTTGGTGTCCAGGGTGATGTTTATAGATTTCTGAAACATGGACACAAATGTTTTAATATCTGCAGCAGGATCAGCACACACATTTACATACAGCTGTAATTAGCCTTTGTTGCACTGTGTGCCACCTTTAAACCGGATTAAAGTAAGATTTTCATCTTTAAAGTCGACCTAAAGCACTTTTTTCACTGCTTTTAATTTACCGTCAAACTGCTGACATGTGAATTAAAAAGGCCGTCAGGAAGAGGACGATTACTCCCACTGTGCTGCTGTTGGGTTTTAATGAGGAACACGTGTACAGAAAAGGCCGAGTCTGATTTACAGTAGCCAAACAAGGGTTACCACGAGTACAGACGACGTGAAACAGGAAGTCATAAATGTATTTCTGACAGTAATTCTGTACAAATAAGCACTTTTGGAAAACATGCTGGGGTGAGGTTTGCTGAAGTGGTTTCCACTGAAATATTTATTTGAAATTTAGAACAAAAACTCGGGGTGTTACGAAGCAAAATTACAATTTCTGACACAAATTATCAAAATCAAGAAATGGATGAAAATAAATCATAAATGGCAGAATAGTGGATATAAGGGGATCTTTAATTGATCAAATAAAGAATGAAAAGAAAACTAAAAATGGATGAATATTTAATAAAATGATGCTTTAACATCTTAAATATGTTTGGTGTGACATTATAAAAAAAGAAAATAATGAGACAGCCTTTCCAAAAATGGATGTTTAAAGGAAAGAGAAAAAAATTATACTTCTGATGTAATATGGAAAATATGATGATTTATGAAAACAATAAAATAAGTAATGTCAGAATTGATGATGTGAAAAGAAAGTTATCCTTTTCATTGATTCAGTAAAAATGTAAAATTAAATGATGCAAATGGATGATTTAAAGGATGAATAATGTATAAAATAATGCTTTTAGTTGGCAGAATACAGGATGAGTGTTGTAGTGGTATGCTTAATAGACATTTAAATCAATAGAAAGTTCAATAATTAAAAATGTATGCTTTTATTGATGAAATGATAAATTGAAAATGTTATAAACAGAAAAGATATGGTTAAATAACGTTAAATACATTTTTGACTGTAATGCTATAAATGATGAATAACGGTTAAAGTTGAGCTTTGGATTATGGATAAAATACTGCTTGATATGAATGCACAATAAATAAAATAAATAAAAAATGTGGGGAAATAATGTTTTGTATATTTTTTTAAAACATTATTTCTATAATTGAAATATTATGTGACCACCAGGATTTGTTTTTGTTGTTCCTTTAATGTTTTATGTGATCATTTCTTTAATTAAACTAATGGGAATCAGAGCAGAGGTATGAATCTCACTCTTTTTGCAGGATCGATGAAAATCTTGGTGAAGAACAGCTGATCGCTGTCGTCGTCTTCTCCCGTCCAATCAGAAACCATCTGCTTGATGTTGGGAAGGTAGCCGATGAATCCTGGAGACAGAGGAGGAGCATCCTGTGATTTACTGCTGAGGATAAACTCTTAAATGTTGTTTCTAAACACGTCCTCACGCCTCCTCCACCTTCCCTCCTGAGGACTAATGAGCAGTGCGGCCTGCAGACCTGCTGCTTCTCTGCTATAAAAAGAAAATGGACGCCAGCGTCCTGCAAACATCTGGCGTGTCATTAAATCAGTCTGCAGCCACATCAGCAGCTCCGGCAAATCTCTGTTTGGAGGAGAAACATGCAGAATTACAGCTTTACAGAGGTTAAACAGAGGAGTTTGAATGTTAACAAGCCTTTAGGAGTTTATGACCTTAAGATGTAGAAGAGAAAAACGCTGGAGTAGGGCCGGGAAACATCGACCAAAAACTACATCCAATACATTCAGCTGGAGGTATTATATAATGAACATGAACAGATTCTTTTTATAAAACATAAATGTTTGTCATGAAACCAGATTTACAAACTTAAATTTACCTAAAGTTCACACGTTTCGCTCTTTCCATTAATGCATGATTCTTAATAATAACAACAATATAAAGTACAATAACAACTGATAATAAAGTTTTAAGCATCCCTCTTAGTTACAAGACATGCTCACCTCTACCTCTCAGGTTTCCAGTAGCAGTTTAAAAAAATAAGATCAAAAGATATGTAAAGAAAAGATAGAAAAAAACAAATAAAGATAAAATTAATATAAATAGAATATATGCGGGAACACCTTAGTTTCCTAGTTTGGGATCAATGAAGTACATCCATCCATCTATCTGTTACTAAAGGGGAGAATTAATAAACCAAAATAATGCTTACACACTTAGTTGACTTGTACATAGGATAGGATAGACTTTATTTTTATAAATATTTTAGGTAAGGTATGTTTTTTTTTCCTATTAGTACAATTGTAGTTGTTAAAATTACAATTAGACTCGTTATTACAATGGCAGCAATAACAAAGACGATGTGTCAATTGTGCTAATAATTATGATAAATGTTATTCACATATTTCCTCATTTGCATGATTTCTCCATTTTCCTGCATTTATGCCTGAATTAATCCTTTGTTGAAAAATTAACAAGGTAGACACGCACATCCAATGTAGGGTGCTGGATCCAAAAAATTATTTGCATGAAAATGTATAAGAAAATCTAGACACCAAAAAATAGCTCCCATAAAATTTTTCTATTTTCAAACAGTGACATGCTCGCAACGTCACTTTTTGGTGTGCAGATTTTCTTCTACCTTTTCATGAATTAATCCTTACACACAGTTTTGACTGCTCAGCTTGAAATGTTCAAGACATTTTATATCTTCCTTTAACAATAGTAATAATGATTTGTTGCCTGAACTTTTCAGTCAGTGTTTTATTTTTATTTTCATTTATGTGTTCTGGAACCCCTGTCATAGTTTCTGTAGAGCACATTTGTTTTGAATTTGAAAAAATAATTAGTAGATAAAATAAAGTAAATAAAAGATCAGATACAATAAAAGGAAAGAAAAGAAAAGAAATGAAAAGATAGAAGTATTTATTTAGTTACTTAAAAGCCAGATAAAAATGGTTGGTCTTGAGTTTGCTTTTAAAATACTTTTTAAATAATTAAAGGTTTCCACACTGTGGGTATTTCAGGACAATTAAAAGATTAATAACACTTTAAATATATTCTAAAATATACTGGTAATCCAGAGTCTTTACATGGGCTTCATTTCAGGCTGACTAATGCATAAATCACAAGTTTGATGTGTATTTAAATGTTTGTTTTTGTGCCTTAAACCTCCAACAGCTGCCTGCAGAGGCACAGCACAAACTCTGATGGGGGACATACAGCCTAATGTTTTACGCTTTAGTTTAATCTTTACATTCAAAACATCTGCAGAATTTTCCCCAAACAGACGGACCTCTGTTTACATTCTCCACATCTGCAGCAAACTCTGAGGATGTTGCTCCTTGTATCACGTTCACACTGCTGATGTTTCAGGATGAAATAATCACTTTTACGCCTGATTATGAATCACACTTTAGTCTGATGAATGTTCTGCATGAAGTCTTCTCTGTGTTTATGTGAAGGGTCGTCTACATGTAAGCAGGTAAAAGACCGACTATTAACAGACAAGAAGATATATAAAAAGACAGATAAAACCAGAAATATAAATAAATATAGGGATGCACGATATCATCAGTTTGACATTGATTTCAGCCTAAAAAGATAAGTATCAGTATTGGCTGATATTGAAACTTTTGCAGATATTCACATTGGCTGGAATATTGGCAAATGTCTCAAATTTTCAATATTGCACCTTCTCATCGCTGCACGGGCCATTTACAAATCAAAGCTTACATTTTGCAAGAGTTAAAAGCTGTTTTTTTTTTTTTTTTAACTGTAACACTGAAAGAAAGAAGTCAGTTTATGTTAAGTGCAGAGCTTGAGCTCTGGACCAGAAACATCAGCATCTGTGATACTGAATTCAAAAATGTCAGCATATCAGATATCAGCAAAAATCCAATATCATTTATCCCTAAACAAATATAAATATAAATACAAATATAAATATGGCTACTGGCTGGCTACTTCTGCTCCTTCCCTGTCCTCTGTCTTCCTTTTTCTCCTCCTCCCCCCCATAGAGAGGAGCTGTACAGTCTGATGGTCTGAGGGACTAAAGAGTTTTTCAGTCTGTTTGTCCTGCACTATATAAATATAAATATGGATATACCGTAGATATAGGTATAGATATACTTATAGATATTTATATAGATATTTATATAGATATAGATATTTATATAGATATAGATATAGATATACATATACATATAGATATTTATATAGATATAGATATAGATATAGATATAGATATAGATATAGATATACATATACATATAGATATTTATATAGATATAGATATAGATATAGATATAGATATAGATATAGATATAGATTAAGATAAAGATAGAAAGATAGAAATAGATATAGATAAGGAGATATAGATAGATAAAGATATATAGATAATTATATTTATATAAATATAGATGTATAAATAGACATAGATATAGAGATAGAGACAGGTAAAGATATAGATATAGATGTTTATATTTATATAAATATAGATGTACAAATAGATATAGATATAAAGATAGGTAAAGATAAAGATATACATATTTAGATAAATATAGATGTATAAATAGATATAGATATAGAGATAAGTAAAGATATAGATATAGATATTTATATAAATATAGATGCATAAATAGATATACTGTAGATATAGATATAGAGATAGGCAAAGATATCAATATAAATATAGATATAGATAAAGAAATAGATAAAGAGATAGATTTAGATAAAGAGATAGGTAAAGATATAGATACAGATATAGAAATAGATATTGATATTGATATAGATGTTTAAATAGATATAACTATAGATGTAAATATAGATATAGAGATAGGCAAAGATATAGATATAAATATAGATACAGATATAGATATAGAAATAGATATAGAGATGGATATAGAGATAGATATAGATATAGAGACAGGTAAAGATATAGATACAGATATAGAAATAGATATTGATACTGATATAGATGTTTAAATAGATATAGATGTAAATATACATATAGATATAAAGATAGGCAAAGATATAGATATAAATATAGATATAGAAATAGATACAGAGATAGATATAGATATAAAGATAGGTATAGAGACAGAGAGAGGTAAAGATATAGATATAGAAATAGAGGTACAGATGGATATAGATATAGAAATAGAGAGACATAGATATAGAGATAGGTAAAGATATAGATATAGATATACATATTGATATAGATATAGATATATAGATATAAATATAGAGATAGATATAGGTATAGGCAAAGATATAGATATAAATATAGATATCGATATAGATATTAATACAGATATAGATATAAAAATACAGATAAACACTGACCCCTCAAAATGCATCAAACCGTCTAAACTGGATTAATTTAGGCCGAACAGTCCCGACAGGCCGTTTTGTTACCTCCTGATCCCAGGAAGCGGTTCCCCTCCCTCACGTGCGGGTGTTTGTCCTCCAGGTGGCGGTCGGGCCAGATCAGGGACTCGGACGAGAACACCACGCTGTGTTTGGCCTGCTGGAACTTCTTCAGCAGCTCTTTGGGCCCCGAGGCGAAAACCACATCGTAACTGAGTCAGACAGAAAATAGAAACACTTGATTGCAGCGTGCGGCTGTGCAGCGTGAAGCCAGTGACAGAATTAAACCAAATGAGAGGGTGGAGTTTACAGCATGGCAGCGCTCTTATTTGGTCTTATTCACTCAGATAAGTTGACGGTGGTTGTGTTTACTGGTTAAATGGGAAAGTCACACTCTGTTTACTTCAGTTTGCTTGTTTCTGTGAGTTTAAGATGTTTGCTGTTATCAACTTAAAGGCTTCTCTGGAGATTCAGAAAATAAATATAGAAAAATGTCCCATTTTGAGTCTGTTAGGTGCACGGAGCGGCTTTTTTCTTAAACTGTCTGATGTAAAAATCTTTATTTTTGTCTTTAAGAAAAGCTGAAACCTTCACCAAGGCATTTCCAACATTGTCAGGTGAGCCATCGTCAAAAATATGTCACGCTGTTAACATATCCTTTAAAAAAACCCACAACTATACTCCAATTTAGGGATGTAACGACATGAGAATTTTGTATCACGGTTATTGTAACCAAAATTATCACGGTTATCATTATTATCGCAGTATTGTTGCAGTGTGCTCAAAATGTTCTAAAAGTACTTTTACACAGAATTGAAATCATTTAACCCCTTTATTATTATATTCATAACAGTTCTTTTGTCTTTTTTGTCAATAAATGTGTCAGACTCAGAGGCCAAACCATGCAAACTGCGCATGTGCACCTCGCGTGAGGCTCCTTAATCAAGGACAGAGGCAAAGAGCAGCATCATCGTGCGTTACTGAGGCAGTGTGGTGATCAAGCACGACATAACGGTAATTTTAATTGGACACGGTAACGATGACCGTGGGAAATTTTATCGCGGTTTACCATTTTACCGGTTACCGTTACATCCCTACTCCCATTATCAACAGAATTTGGTAAACTTCTCCCTTGCTCCATGACTAACTTCCCCTGAAAATGTTACAAAAATCTGTGAAGAAATGTTTGAGTTATTAGCAAAAATGTGGAAAACTGCACAATCTCAACACGATTCAGATCCCAGCTGGACTCAGATCATCACCAAAATCTGCCTGACCGGTCTTTGGCTCTTCTCTGACTTTCTGGAAAAAATCTGTTCTTTCCATTTCAAGTTTTCTTGTTCACAAACTAGAAAACACTCACAAAAACAAAGTGAAAGTTAATTTATATACCTCATAAAAAACTGAATCAGATTAAATATCAAATATTTTCAGGTCTCTAACATCTTAAAATCACTGATAAAGCTCTATTGTATGATCAGAGGCTCTAAATTTATGATTTTAAACATGTTTACTTTGACACTGACATTTTGTTTATGGTTTAATCTACCCTGATTAGTCTTTTATGTGGTTTAATATGTTAATAATTCATTAAATTGGTTGTCAGCTCATTTGCCCCAGCCTAAAAACCTGTTCATTCCTTTTTGAGTTGTCCTGGTCACAAACAAGCAAACACTGAAAAATATAACAAAGGTGAAATTGGTTTGCTGGTCTTGCAGACTTAAAAGAACTGGAACTTCACCATAAAGACCAAAAACAATCCTGATATGCCAGATTAAGAAGTATCAAGGCAACATGTATTTCTACATTGTTTAAATAAGGAAACTAAAGGTTCTTTTTTTTAACATATAAACTACATTTTTCCTGATTTCAAGAAAAAAAACACCCATATAACCAGGTCTAGAATGACCCCAAAATCTAAACTAAAACAAAGACTCAAATCTTCTGTTTATATCAGAGTAACAGGAGCGTTTCTCCCTCCATAGTCATGTTTAAAAATCAAAATCAAAGGAAAACAGTCAAATAAGATGCTTGTATGTCCTCATGTCCGCAAAGTAAAAAAGATGATTAATAAAGAAATGCTATTACACTAAATGTCAGGACTGACTCTGATCTGCTAAACTCTTTTAGAGCAGAAATATCATTTACTATCCTGCACTTCTTATTCTTATCCTTTGCCTTCCTCATTCTCTTCTTCTCTAAAATGCAATGACTTTCTTTCCCTTCAGGGCTGAACTGACAAACTTTTCCCTGCGCTTCTAGATGTATTATTTTGAATATGAGCCCTACAAATCTGACTTTTCATTTATTTTTTAATCTACCCTGATTAGACTGTTATGTGGTTTAATATGTTAATAATTCATCAAACTGGTCCTCAGCTCATTTCTGTTCTATCCTAAAAATCTGATAATTCCTTTATGAGTTATCCTGGTTACAAACTAGCAAATAAACAAACAAACAAACAAACAAACAAACTTACAAACTAACAAACTAACAAACGAAGGAAGGAAGGAACGAACAAACGAAGGAACTAACTAACTAACTAACTAACGTTGGCAAATATAACAAAGGTGAAAATGGTTTACTGGTCTTGCAGACGGTACAAGAACATGAAACTTAACTATAAAGACCAAAAACAATCCTGATATGCCAGATTAACAAGTCCCAAGGCAACATCTATTTCTACATTGTTTAAAAAGGAAACCTAAGGTTCTTTTTTAAACATATTAACTACATTTTTCATGATTTCGAGAAAAAAAATGACCCCAAAATCAAAAATAAAACAAAGACTCAAATCTTCTGTTTATATCACAGTAACAGGAGTTTTTCTCCCTCAATGTTGATGTTTTAAAATCAAAATCAAAGGAAAACAGTCGAATAGGATGCTTGTATGTCCTCATGTCCTCAAAGCTTTTAGAGCAGAAATAGCATTTACTGTCCTGCACTTCTTATTCTTGTGTTTTGTCTTCCTCATTCTCTCCTTCTCTTAACTGCAAAAAAAATCTCCTAAATCAAATTTTAAGACTCATTATTCAGAATCTGCAGCACCTGATTTATCAAACTGAAACCAACCAGAGCCAAAAAAACAGTCCTGATGCAGTCTGTCCATCTGAGAGACTTTCCTTCCCTTCAGGGGTGAGCTGACTCACTTTTCCCTGCTCTGATAAGAAGCTGTTGTAACTTAAGTCTCTGAATATTGTTCATGTTGCTGCAGAGACGTGTTGATCTCACCCTCCCCGACACGAGCAAACAATGCCTCAGTAATACGAGAACAGTTACAGACATGGAGCCCTGCCTGAGGACGAGGAAACACAGCTGTTACTCTTGGAAAGTCTCCAAACAAACTCCCACATGTGGGGCAGACTCTACCTGTCGATGAAGAGGATGATCTGATCCTTCACCTTCATCTCCTCCAGAGCTTCTCTCAGGAGTCGAACCTTCTGACCTCCACCAGGGGCCGACATGTAGTCACCGCCTTTCCATTCCTGACCTCGCCCGAGCACCTGAACATGAGCACATTTATTACACATGTATGTTAATACTTCATCACTCTTTACTCATGATGCCTTTCCTGTCTGCAAACACAAATAAAGCTCAAACACTGCGGCTGGAATCAAAAGTTATGACTCCAGGGTTAATTCTTTTGCTCTTTCAGGGTCAGACAAACCTGCTCCAAGCTTCTTACCTTGACAGAGTAGTTAAAATGTTTCGCCGACCTCAAGAAGCGCCTGAAGCCATCAGTCTCTTTGGTTGCGACTGTCAGAACGAGAAGTTTCTCTGCAAGACACAAAATCAGACAGGAATTTATGAAAATGATACCGGAGGAGGAATCTTGCTTTTCTTTAGCCCCTCAAGCTTAAAAAGACCCCAAATGTGCTGTCAGAACTGACACTGACTGAGACGAATGACGGACACCAGACTGGAGAGGAATGGTGTTAAAATGCTGGCAGCACTTTAATTTAGTTCAGTTACAGTCTTTTGCCCAAAAGGTCTTTCAATTTTAGTCATGCTTTCGACACCTACAGTCCTGCTCAGTATCATTGGCACCCCTTAACTATTTTCATTACTTTAACAGTATCTTCAGAAATAAATTGAAATGTACCAAATTTATGTGATACGGTCAAGGCCTCCAGTGCCCGATGCAGCAAAGCAGCCCCAAACCATTATGGAACCCCCACCATGATTAATTGTTGGTAGGGTGTTCTTTTCCTTGTAGGCTTTCAAGAGGTGGCACTTAAAACCACCTATTCTAAATATGACTACATGATCATAGTAGCTAATGAAGTATAATTTAAAAACCTTAATATGTGAACATTACTTCTGCCAAGTTTGAGTCTGATAAAGTGATGCAGAGCAAAGTTAGAGAGGTTTGTAAAGAAACTGTACTGTCACATTGTGTACTTAAACTCCATGGGTCCCAATAATGATGAGTAGGACTGTAGATTGTTTTAATTTTAGTCTAGTTTTAGTCGATGAAATCTGCTGTAAATTTAGTCGACTAAAATATGAAGATTTTAACGTACCTTGAATCTCTGAAGTCATGTTTTACTCTTGGATAAAATGAAACATCTACTAACCCTTTATTAAATGTTAGTAAAGTCTGAACAGAAACAAATGTTCCTTTTGTGTGAAATGCAGTCACCTTTATTTAGGCTACCTGGCAGAGCATCTCAGTTACAATACCAGAACTGACAACAAAGAGTGAACCTGCTCTACATGAATATATCAATTCATAAAGAGAGCAGCTCTGATTGGATCGCTCCAGGACTTATCCCACCACCACCAAGCTAAGGCAGCTGTGATTGGATGTCCCTCTGAACTCATCCAACCTTTAACACAACCAAAGTAGCTGTGACTGGATAGATTCATCACTTGTCTCTACTTCCTACATGACCATATTAGGTCTGATCGGATTAAGTCTGTCAGACATTTTAGTCTAGTTTTTATTTGTTGATGAAAATGTCAGTTAAGTTTGAGTTTTAGTCCATGTGCTCTTGTTTTTATTAGTTACTGTCTAGTTTTCATCAGGAGAAATAAAGTTGTTCACAAAAACTTTGACAAAAAACTCTGGGGAGGAAGAAATGCAAGAATCTGGATTTAAGTACAAACATAACAGAGAGCTGTAGAGAGTGTAGAAAGAGACCATCAAGACCTGAAGGTCAAACCTTACGCTGTTTCTAACCTGTAAAAAATATTTATGACCAACATTTCAGCACCAGACTTTGTGTGGCAAGAAACTGCTCAAACAAGCAGGACGACTACAGAAGGAAGCAGCAACAGATCATGACACCAATCAGACCTGAGTCTGCTGATTAACAGAAGTAAACAAACATCTACTTCCTACATGAGAGGCACAAAACCAGACACTGCACCGCCAGCCTGAGAGCCATTTCAGAAAAAAACTCTTAGATCAGGATTTTACAGTCTGAGGGAACAGAACAGTGCAGAGTAATAATAATACAACAGGACCACAGAAATGAACATCTGCACCAAAATTTCAATTGTAAGACCAGACAAATATCAATAAAAGAGAAAAAAAAACATTTTCTAGACTAAAAAAATATTAGTCTAAAATGTTAATAGCAGTATTCTGTGTCATATTAAGGAAAAAAAATGTTTTTAAAATCACTTCTCTTTTTTAAATTAACTTGTTTTCTTGAGTTACTGACTACATGGATCAACTATACTGCTGGATAACGCACGGATGGATGAACAGATGGATGAACAGATGGATGGATGGACATAAGATAGGCAGATGGATGGATGAAAGATGGTCAGATGGATGGATGAACACATGAGCAGATGGATGGATGAACTGATGGGAAGATGGATGGATTAAAATATGGGAAGATAAATGGATGAACATATGGGCAGACAGATGGATGAATGTGGCAGATGGATGGATGAACAGACGATCAGGTGGATGGATGGACAGATGGGGAGATGGATGGATGGATAGTGGGGGAGATGGATGGATGTAGGATCGGCGGATGGATGGATGAACAGATGGCCAGATGTATGGATGGATAAACAGATGGGCAGATGGATGGATGAACATATGGGCTGACGGATGGATGAACAGATTGGCAGATGGATGGATGAACAGATGGGGAGATGGATGGATGAACAGATGGGCAGATGGATGAACAGACGGGCACGTGGATAGATGAACAGATGGGCAAATGGATGAATGAACATATGGGCAGATGGATGGATGAACAGATGGGCAAATGGATGGATGTAGGATCAGCAGATGGATGGATGAACAGATGGCCAGATGGATGGATGGATGAACAGATGGCCAGATGAATGAACGAACAGATGGGCAGCCAGATGGATGGATGAAAGATGGACAGATGGATGGATGGATAAACAGATGGGCTGATGGATGGATGAAAGATGGACAGATGGATGGATAAACAGAGCCAGATGGATGGATGGATGGATGAGCAGATGGGCAGATAGATGGATGGACAGATGGGCAGATGGATGGATGAACAGACGGGCAGAAGGATGAACAGACGAGCAGATGGATGAACAGATGGGCAGATGGATGGATGAACAGATGGGCAGATGGATGAACAGATGAGCAGATGGATGAACAGATGGCCAGATGGATAAAAGGATCATGGATAGAGAAGTTGTTTGTTCATGAATAAGTAAACAGACTGGGAAAGCTAGGAGTGTAAGCGATATATTAAAGTTGGATTTATACAGTGATGGATGGATGGATGGATGCATGGATGGATGCATGGAGCAATGAATAGAAGGTTAAAAAGGGTACCGACAGGTGGATGGTACCTTGGATGGATCAACTGATCGATGGATGAATGCATAAATGGATTACTGGTGTCATATAGATGGATGGAAGGATGGAGCAACGGATAGAAGGTAAAAAAAAATAGGTGCTTAATGGATGGATGGATGGATGGATGGATGAAGGGCAGCTGGTTTGGTTGATATGAACAGTTATTGAAAACAAATCAAAAAGGCCAAAGGTGACTTTAGTGTTTAAAAGAAAAACTGAATCAGATGAAAAATTCAGCTTCAATTACTTTTGTGATCATTTAAAAGAAAAACATGATTTGATCAGAGGTTTTAAATTTATGGTTTTAAATATGAATCCACATTACTGACGTTTAAGACCTGGTTTAATCTGTCCAGATTCTGCTGTTATGTGGTTCAACATGTAAACTACTGAATAAAACATCTTTGACCTTCATTAAGTGTGTTCGACAGTTTCTCCAGTTTCCAGAGAAAGATATTTCCATAAAAGTATTTTTAAGTGTTAGTAGCTCTGCTGTGTTTCTGTGCTTCTGTACTCGGCTACTTGCATTCATTTCTAGAACATTCCTGAATGATTCTGCAGTGGAAACAGCCGCTCATGTTCATCAGACCTGGACAGACTTTCATAAAAAATAATAAAACTCTTTTTCATGAAACTCCCAGATTATTTATGAGACTGTGGGGCTTCAGCAGAGAGTTTGAGCTCATCAGTCTTTGGAGTAGACGCTCAAATATTCAGGGTCAATAACTCAAAATGAAAACGACGTGCGAGCAAACATGCAGGAGCAGAAATATCCAAATGCTTGGTCAGAGTTTAAAAACCTTTTAGAGCTCACCAAAGATGTGTCTGTAAAACTAACATGGGAAAGTTTCAGGTGACACATCAATAAAAAATTACTCATAGGAATGAGTTTGAGTTATCAGCCTGCCATTAAATGTTGACATGCTAAATAATAATACACAAATGGATAAGCAGTGAATATAATGGATGGATGGATGTTCTAAATTATGGCTTGAAATGCAGGTAATACTTAAAAAACTTCTGTTTCAGATTTTGACTAAATCCAGATAAAATGGGAGTTTTATTTATTATTACAGTCAGACAAAGCAAATGCATGTATTTGTTTTTTTCATTTGAATAAACTTGATTGTTTTATTATTTGAAAAGGACTGGTTTGCCATGTATTATGGCACGATTTCTGCTTTAAACAATGTTTTTATGCTTATTAAATGTATGTTTAAAGCAAAAATAGACTGTCACAACAGGAGATACAGATCAAAATGTGCATCAGCATGAGTTATATTCATCTTGGGAAAGTCCACAGTCATATCAGATTGGCAGAAATCCAGTATTGTGCATCCCTACAAAGGTGCATTGTTGGCTCTTAAATTATTACTTGAAATGCAGATAATACTTAAAAAACTTCGGTTTCAGATTTTGACTAAATTGAGATAAAATGGGAGATTTATTTATGATTGCAGTCAGACGAAGCAAAGGCATGTATTGTTTTTTTTTTCATTTGAATAAACTTGATTGTTGTAATATTTGAAAAGGACTGGTTTGCCATGTATTATGGCACGATTTCTGCTTTATGCATTGTTTTTATTCTTATTAAATGTCTGTTTGAAGCAAAAATAGACTGTCTCAACAGGAGATACAGATCAAAATGTGCATCAGTATGAGTTATATTCAGCTTGGAAAAAGTCCACAGTCATATCAGATTGGCAGTAATCCAGTATTGTGCATCCCTGCAGACAAAGGTGCACTGTTGGCTCTTAAATTAACGCTGAAAAATAATGAATTAAATAAGTATTTTTATAACAGCACATTTCCTGTAATTGTGAATTCACTGCAGATTTTCATGTGTTTGATTTGACTAAATTGACTCTGTATTTTATAAAGAGGGCTGTAATCTCTATTGCACTTCCTTTATTGGTATAATTAGGGTTAATTGATAGCTAGACTTACTGATTGATCACTGAATAAAATAAAAGTTTCTGATAATAAGAATAAAACCCCAGAGCGACGGCCGTCCACGTCAGCGGCATGGAGGTCCCCGCCTGCAGCTTCCTCTCTTCTGAGCACCAAACTTCATGTTAAATTTGACTGTTTTTTGTTTTTTCGCAGATTATTTGTATGAAAATGGATTAAATACAAAAGCTGTTGTATTTCTGTCTCTTCTCTGGTCGTGAGAAACTATTCGGCTTCATTTATGAGCACATGAGAGCAGCGTGTCTGAGCCAATCTCAGCTTTTCTCTGTTAATGTCTTTAACACAAACAGCAGCTGCAGCTTTACTGGAATGTTCCACAGGCTGAAGCGATCCCTCCTCCAGCCCAAATCACTGAATAACTCAGTGTAATAACAGTATGGCTGTTCCCTGCTGCATATGGAGCCTGCACCGAGGCAGTGGTTAAAATTAGTCCGAAAACAGAGGCTGAATCCCGGGCTCACTCACCTTCAGGAATCCGCTGCTCCGAGCAGTTTGCAGTCTGAGAGAAAAGTTCACACAATAAAACCCCTAAAAACAGCAGAAAGCTCCAGAGTCTCATTGTTGCAGAGGTAAAATCCTCCAGAGTCCCAGTGCTGGCCGATTTTTGTGCAGACTTTGAGGGAGAAGCCGAGAGAGAAAACTTCACAGAGCCGTGTTAACTTTAGCGATGCGCCGTCCGTGAACGAGCCGGTCCAAAGAGCCAACTCTTTCTGTGAACGATGAGTCGGCTCTTTTTTTTCGCATTTCTTCGATCTTTTTGTTGGTAATTAGTGGAAAAGATAGTAGTAATAGTAGAAAAAATAGTTATACCTCACTCTAAAAATTCATTGATTGTAGAGAGTATAGAGTATGGCCTTGACAGTGTAATTTTGTTTGCCAACCTTCAAGCTAGCATTGATACCTTTGATTCGATGGGTTTTCTTTAGGGTGTTTTTCATTGCTGACATGAGCAAAAAGAGCCCATTAAACTTATTATTTTATGATCGGGATAATCATTACAAATTAAAACTGCTCTCCATTTTTTTAATTTAAGCCACACATTCAGCCCAAAGGCAAAAATCTAATGCTACACGGGAGTCGAATAACTTTTGTGTTGTGCTTTTACATATTCAAAAATACTTTCTTCTCGATGTGATCTGATCAAGAAAGTGTTCAAAGCTGAAGCAACGTGTCCACCACTGATTTCCTAAAACAAATAAAAGTAGCTTACTCTTAGCCTCTTATAAGCAGCCATCTTGCATTTGACATGAAATCTTCCAAATTTTCATAAGGGAGGTTTTTAATGCATTTAATGTCATAGATAAAATAACATTTTTAGATTTCTGTGAAATACAACAGATACACAAGTGTAAAAGTAATAAAATGCCAAAGCAATACAATATTCTGGTGTCATTACTGCAGCGGATGGACTATGACATATCCATGGGATAAATTTCAAGTCCATCCAAATAATGTCTAAGGTGATGAAATGAATGTTTTGTCCAGAAAATCTGTTAGAGGCTTGCAGGCACCTCTAGTATTTAGTAGAGTTAAACCACACTAATAGCTACCTTGTCTTTGTCCTAATGGATGCCAGTAAACAATTGTTTCAGCTCCAAGTTTTGGAGCCTCATGAAAGACATGAAATTATACAGAAAAAAATATCTTGCAGAAAAAAAATGTGCCCCTGAAATCCTGGGCTGTTCTGACAAAATTCATAATTTGCACCAGGCTGCAAACATTTACAGTTTTGCTTAAAAATTAACATTTTATCATGGAACAAGAATAAATCTTCAGGGGCTTTATCTGAGGCCTAATAAGGAAATTCAAAGGAAATGCTTTTTTTTTTTTTTTTTAAGAATTTTGTGCATAACCTTTACTTCTCAGGAGCACAGTTTGTTGCATGCATACATCAAGCAAAATAACATAATTGTGAAAGTAAAAGGTGTTTTATTTTAGGGAATGACTCCAATTAATTTTATAAACAATCACTTTTATCATTCATCTAAACACGATGATTAATAAGCAAGAAATGGCACCAACTGAAGAGCCGTTAAGGTCCTAAAGATCCGAGTCAAACTATCATGATCACTTTAAAGCGCCGAAATTCCCATGACCAGCAGCCTCTGCCTGCACCCCTCCTCTCTACCTCCCACCCCTCTCTCTCTTTCTTTCATACAAAACAAAAAGTCTTTGTCTAACCTTCACCATTAAAGTCAATAAAGAACCCTCTTAAATTCATTATAAGGTGAATTATTAAATATTTTGTGCGGCAGAAAACGTAAACGCCACTCATGAGCGCCGCCCACTCCCAAACATGGAAAAAAATCCTCCTGATGGCCCAGCTGTTCGGGGGAACATGAAAACCTGCACGTAGCCCAAATTCTCCAAACAAGCACATCCTTGTCTCTTCCTTTTGTCGTGCAATTATTAAAGTTATGAGGCGCAATTAATGGATAAAGCATCCACACCCACTCCAGTAATCCTGCCGTGATTTTGCTGATTTAAAAAACCTTTGAATTAAGTTGACAATCATTAGTTTGGCGTTTTCTTTGTGCAGTGACATGCAGCCTACTGTACAGCAATTAAATCTGAACTCCTTAATTTTATAGATGTGTTTATCCTGCCTGAACTGATCTTTTGATGGCACAAAATTCTCAGAATATGAATTTTCCTAAAGGTGCAAGTGCAAGAATAATTATCTAAAACTAAGCTAAGAACAAATATAGAGCAGAGATGTGTTGCTGTTAAAGAAGTTAATTTCTGGAATAGTTGTGACAATTAATTATAATTTCACAGACAGTCTCTAACTTGACTTTCCACTAAAATCAAATTTAAGTGGAAACTCCTTCACACTGTGGAAAGGCTGTACATTTTACAGTAACTTATCGGCAACAAGATGACAGTAAGTTACTGTAAATACATTTACAATAGTGTTACTCTTTTTAATTTACAGCACAGTACTTTATTTTAAAAACAGTGCCATAACTTATCCTAAAACCTTTTAAAAGCATTTTCATTTGCAATGAACTTGCTTTACTTTAGTTTATTTTACTATATCTTTTGCAATTTTACTGCTCACTTATTAGCAAGTTATGAATTTGAAAGAAAAAAGTACATACATTTAATTTTTATTTGCTTAACCCACACTGTAACCAATTTTTTGTAAACTTTACAGCATTTTACTGTGATATCTATAGATACCTACTGTAAACAACTATGAAGTTAATTACTGTAAATGGCAAAATATTGTTGGAAAAAAATCAGATTTTTGTCAAATTAACAGCTTTTACAGTAAAAATCTACAGTTATTTACCCTAAAATGTCCATACAGTAAATACTGAAAATGGATCAGGAGAAAAGGAACTTTTCCCAGGAAAACTGACCAGCAGGTAACATTTCTTAGATAATGATTTCTTTGATTAAATGTATTTTGTTGTATAAAAAATTATGTATGTATTGTTTGTGTATTTATTTTATTTACAAAATTATACCTTTCCAATTAATAGTTACATAGTAAAATAGTTAAAGATGTCTTTATATGCATTAAAATATGTTATTTAAAATGCGTTAAAAGTTGTAGAATAATAATGGAAAACACAGGCTGCTGTTTTTGATAATACAGTAATAATGCTGTAAATTGAAAGACTGTAATGATACCTTTAATAAAATACAGATGTTAGACAATTATAGAAAATACGATAATATTCCTGTTAACTTAAATAGAGTAATGCTACTGTAAAGACATTTACAGTAATTTACTGACACCTAATGCCAGTAAATTACTATAAAATGTACAACAACTTTTTGACAGTGCAAAGATGTGAAGCTTTTACTAAAAGACATTTTGCCTATTTGTCAGATTTCCTGTGCAACATGTTTTTTTTCTTCTTTTGATCCACTTTACAGTAATTTACTGTGTAGACATTTCACAGTAACTGTAGATTTTATGGTAAAGTACTGTTTAGTTAAAAACAAACAAATATTAGTTACAGTGCATCCACCAGATATCTTTATCTCTTTATGACTTCAGGGTCGCAGGGAGCAGAAGTCAAACCAGAAACCCTCCTGCTCTGACAGCCTCACCCGCTGCTGCACCGATCAGCCTTCAAGCAGAAACACAAGATGCCAAAGGGGAAGTTGTATGAATAAAAATATTCTTGCATCTCAGGAGGGGATCATTTTACAGACTTTCTCAGACCTGGAGCGACGCTGACGCAGAATAAAAGATCAGATTTATTTTTAATTAAGAGACTGAAGAACTAAAAATGTTCATGGTTTTAGTTCAGTGCCCTGCAGGTAAAGCCAATAAATCAAGGTGTTACCTGTCTGTTAGAAAGCTGGAAATAAGGATTTAAGTAAACCAAAATATTCTGTCCAGTTTTTTTAAGAGATACCCATGGACTTAATTTTACGATCTGGGAGTGATCTGGTGTTGCGTTCACTGACCCTCTTTTTCCCCTCAGCATCAGATTACTAAGCATGAATTAGAGTCTGTAGTGTGGCTCTGCTCCACTTGGTGGCGCTACTGAGTCTCCTTGTGATGTGCTAAGTGGACTTTGTTGTAGGTTCAGTGTCCTGTGTGCTTATTTACTTTTTAAGTGTTATTTTAACACTGTAAAAATGCTGTTGTAAAATTTACAGTAACTTACTGGCAACGAGATGCCAGTTAGTTAAATGTCTTTACAGAAGTATTACTTTATTTTAATTAATAGGACAGTCTGGATTTTCCATAATAGCTTTACTACTGTATTTTTTATTCAAAGAATCATTTCTGTCTTCCAGATAACAGCATAATTACTGTATTATCAAAAACAGTATCCTTACTGTTTTTTCATTTACCTTTTTATTACCATATTTCATTCTACAACCTTTTAAATGTGTTTTAATTACAGTGAGTTTGAAAGAATTATTCTATTATTCAGACGTTTGGTTCACACAAAGAAGTGAAACATTTGCTAAAAGAGATCTTACCTGAAGTTGGTCAGTAACTGGTAACTTGATCTATGGACAGTTTACAGTAGGTAACTGCAGATTGGTTAAATAGAGCTAATATGACAAAAATCACTGTTTTCATGCAACCATTCGCCATTTACAGTCATTTACCGTACAGGCATTTTACAGTATGTAGATGTAGATATTACAGTAAAATACTGTTACATTTACATAAGTCAGCTACAGCGAAGTTATGGGGGTACTTTCTTAACCAATGGGTGAACATTAATGCTTTTTAAATAATAACAATAATGACATAATAACACATTTTATTTAAACATGCCTTTGTCATCAATCAAGGTCACTTTACAGGGCAAAGTAAAAACAATAAAATAAAATAAATAACAAGATAAGAAAAGGATCGATAAGTAAACAGTGATGGCAAAGAAAATAATTGATCATATTTAAAAACAATCAGACGGAAAGTGCAAGGAGGAGCGAGGATGTGGACAACCTCAAAGGTGAAGAGCAAAATCTTTTGTGGTGATCACTACAGAAGAGTATTAGGGCTATTTTAGATGGAAAAAAATATTTTCAACAGGCCCGAGGTTAAAGTTGAACTGACGATATAAAAGTTGAAATGTCAAAAATAAAGTTGAAATACAATTTTGGGGTGAAAGTCAAAATGATGAGATTAAAGTTAAAATGTTGGGAAAAAAATCGAAAGTCAAGAATAAAGTTGAAATTTTGACCACTATCACAAAATTGTATTGCAACTTTAATCTTGTCATTTCAACTCTCTTCTCATAATTCAACTTTTATCTCAAAATTTCGAGCTTAATCTCTATTTTCCCACATTATTTTCTTCCATAGATCACCAACTGGCCCCCTGCAGCTTCTCATACGGCCCCAGGAGTGTTATCCAATTCATAAAAATGTCCAGGGCAAAAATATTGTTTTGGTTTTAAAGGCATCTCTGCTGTTAAATCTGAGGAATGTTCAATATTAGTCGAGAAACAGTCAGATTTTGTCAGAGTGGATTTTGTGAAGACAAGAAAAATCTCTAAATTTTTTGGTTTCAGGAAATTCTGGAAAACCAACACTTCATTTTCTGTAGACAATCTGTGAGAGAGGTGACAGGGAGGGTTAGGTTTGATTTGGTGAAATGTAGAGTTGCAGAGTTCTTATTAACTGTGCTTAGTTCTCCCTAAAAGTGCTTGTCAAATGTTTTTTTTATCCGTTGTTGTTACGTAGTGACTTGTTTTGTGTATTTTGCTGATTGTAATGTGTATTTGTTACTTGTTTTACTTAATATGGTAAAAAATAATTGTCTGAACATTGATATGTGTCATTTATTGTGTTGCTTGGAAGGAAAGCGACATATTTAACAGTATGGGGCATTCACGTGATAAACATGCTATGCATTTAAGTGGTGTCACAATAGTCGGAAAAATGAGTGTCACACCAGGGAGATACTGGTGATGCTTGTTAAAATAGTTCTAATAGTAAAGCATTTGAGAAAACTTTAGAAGCTTTCTAATTTGTTACTTCCTTTTTTAAAACATGACTGTCGAAACATTGCTATGAGTCTTGCATTTTGTTGTTTGTGAGGAAAAGCAAAATATTTAGGCGTTTCGGGGGGTTTACGCGACGCGACATTCACGTGACAGGCATTTAAGTCGTGTCAAATAATCGGAAAAATGATTTTCACACCAGGTAGGTCGTGTTAAACGAAAGAGTATAAAGGCCATGTTAGATGGAGGAAATCATTTTGGGGAAATCGAGATTAAAGTCGAAATTTCGGAAAGAAAGTTGAAATGACGAGAATAAAGTCGAAATACATTGTATGGCGACTTTATTCTTAACATTTCGACTTTTATTAAAAAAATCTCCACCTAACATGGTCCTTATGCCCTTCCGTAGTGGTGTTAAGATAGCTCTACGAGGGTATAAATTTGATTAAACTTGAGAAACTCGTAAAACATAGTGTTCTTCAAAGGATTCGCTAGATTGGGACATTTTTTAATTAATTTATGTGACGCAAATCTTTTACTTACAGTTTGTTGTGAGGTTTTAGATTGTTACTGTTGATCCTGGGATGATTAAGACTGCTAAGTTGCATATGTCTTTAAAAGCATTCGTATTGTGTCAAAGTCATGTCATTTTGTTTAGCAAAAGTCGACACTGTCCTTTCTGACAGGTGAAGCTGGACTTTCCGAGGTGCCTTGAATGCAGCACAACAACCATCTGGTTTTACGACATTTCCGGTCATGACAAACCAGAAGTGTCAACCTCTGGCTGCAGAGTTATTTTGATCGACAGCTGATGTTTCACAGCTGAAAACTGAATCAGCAGAGACACAAACCTTAACACTGGACCGAAACCCCGCCGAAGGATCCGAACAGAAGCACAATGAGAGAAACAGCCTCGTTTCTGTCCCGCTTTCCCTCACGGCGCTGGCTCCCGAGCTAAGCTAAGCTAAGCTAAGTTAGCCCGCAGCTAGCGCAGCCTCCGCGGGTCATGTTCTGAGTCCGGGCTCCGCGCAGGCTCTCCACACGCTGGGTGCTCTCCTCAGACTCCTCACCGGGCCTCCGACCCTCAGACGAAGGATGTGGCTGCAGCAGAGGCTGAAGGGGCTGCCGGGGCTGCTGTCGAGCAGCTGGGCGCGGAGGCTCCTGATCGGGCTGCTGCTCTTCCTTATCTTCTACTGGTACCTGGGCGCGGAGCGGAGGTGCGCACACTTTACTCACTTTAAACTCTTTTATTCACTTTAAACTTTATTCACATTCACCTATGCACCCAGGGGAGAGTAATGCAGGGAAACAGGGCTGTCATGACCCAATGCTGTAAAGCTACTCCGTGGTAAAGTCTGTTTATATTATATGTTATGATACAGATAAATTATTATAATAAATATCAATGTTAGGGCTGTGTGATGTTAATAGTCTGTCAGCAGGTAACTTCAGCAAGAATGATCACTGATATCAGCAAACAGGAACATTAATGCAAGCAAATTCAGTTTTTAAATATTTAGAGAATTTACTTGAGTTGGAAAGTTAAATCTCGATAAAAACAAGAGAATAAGATCCATAAAACTGCAGCCATTGTTTCATTCAGGTTTGTAGCTTCACAAGGAACAATGAGGCCCTGCTTTATTTTACCTGTTAAAATTATATTCTACATGAATGAAGAAGTAGGGATGCACAGTATGGGAGCAGATATATGGCCGATATGTGTGGGCGATATATCGGCTGTAAATATCTGTAAAAACTTAATAATCAGCCGATACTGATACTAAAGTTTCTAGGCTGATATCGGACGATATGGGTCGCAAGTCGATGATATTGTGCATCCCTACTGGTAAAACAGCTGCTGTAGACTGATGCCATTTTTTCTATCAGCTGCCATATTGACCACACCTTATCATCAATGCATGGGTACATTTAAAAATGAAGAGCTAAATGTTATTTTGCTGGATTAACATATATTACTTGAACAAATAGACGGTAATATTGAAGAAAACGTCCATTTTGTAAATTTAGAATCAGCAATAATGAGTTCAGAAGTATCAGATATCAGCAAAATCAAACATCCTGCATCCCTAATATTTCACTAATTACCAATATATGACAGTATTTCCCACCATATTGATATCCTTATAACTTTTCCAGTGAAATGAAGTTTTTTTTACACCTTGTGAATTGCACAAACAGCACACAGTGAGATCTTGAAGCTTTAAATAAGAAGTGACTTTTCTGCAGATTGTGAACATTTGTATTCAAAATTCTCCAAACTGGATTTCAGAACCTAAAACTTAAGTTCTTACCCTCTCAAAGTTTTAATAAGGATGACAATAAAGTCTTAAACTTCAGCGAAGGTGGGGCTGTTGACTCTTCTCTTACCTTTTGATTCATGAGCACTTTGTGGCTTTTATAGTTATTGTCTGTAAATATTTGCAGAAATTGTCACGTCTGTCGACTCTGGTAATAAACATTTATTATCTGGACGGCACTGACGTGTTTGTTTTTGTGGAACATCTTTTTTATACTGACCCCTTTATTAAAGCTCTATAAGTCTTTCTCCTCTTCAGACAGTCTTACTTAATGCTGCAGGGCAGAATCAGATTTGTTTTGCAAAGCAGTGGAGCCAGATTGAAGGGGGGTTGTTAAGGTTTTAGGTAGGGATGGGAATCAAAAACCAATTCCAGTTGAGAGTTGTTAACAGCTCCATCAAAGAATCATTCAGTATCATGAGTCTTTTTGCTAATCAGTTCCCTTATCAATTCCTTCTATTGACAGGGTTCAGAATCTGCAGAATTGTGGCGTATTTTACAAAACGGTGCCTACTGCATGACCCTAACCCCCAATTTCCACCGCATGCGAAAGCGCTGCGCCGCGCCGTGGAGCGGAGCGCTGCGATCTTGCTCCGAATCTCAAAACCCACTGGAAGCGGCGCGCCGCGGTGTGCCGCGGAGCTCAATCCGGAGGGGGAGGGCTGATCCCCAGAGAGCCACGGCTCTCATGAGAATAGCGATGTCACACGCTCATAAAGCATGTTATAGACTGAGAAAAGAAATAAACAACACCTCACTTCACTTCTCTAAGGTCCCTCTGCTGGTCCCAACCACACAGCTTCGTGAATTATTCAACTTCTGTCCGACTATATCCGTGTAGAAAGACTATGGTATCATGCATGCAGTGTTATATATTTCTGTTCCTCTACGATTCACTTTTCTTCGTCCATGGTGTCGTGCTGTCTCTGGGACCCTCTGATCGACTGCTGACCTGAAGCTCGTGCTTCCGGTTTCGACGTAATGACAATTAATTGAGGAAAATTACGTGCAAAAGTCCGTGCATTGTGTTTTATTTTGAAACTTCCGGTTGGACTTCCTGTCTGGGGCTTTCTTAATGACTCATCAAAGAATCATTCAGTATCATGAGTCTTTTTGCTAATCAGTTCCCTTATCAATTCCTTCTATTGACAGGGTTCAGAATCTGCAGAATTGTGGCGTATTTTACAAAACGGTGTCTACTGCATGACCTTAAGCGAGTGGAAACACCAGCAGCTGCAGAAGCACTTATCTGTGCTGTGCAAGTGTTTGACATTGTTGACTCTGAAAATCTACAGGCCAACGTTTGCCCACACGACCGAAATCAATGAGGGAATCATTAAAGAACTGGATCGATTAGCAGGATTGTTAATAGCACTGGTATGGATAAAAACTAAACAATTTCCATCCCTAGTTTTAGGTTTCTCGGAGTAGCTGGAACCATGGCTGCAGTCGAAAAGTCCTTTTGCTTTGGAAGGTTCCTAACGGAGTGAAATGATCCTGAAGTAGTGCGTGATAAGAGCTGTTCAAATAGTTTAAATGCTTAGGAAAAGTGGCTCAATGCTTCCTTTAGCATCTCCTTTAGCATAGGATACACCAGACCATCCTTTACAAAAGGAGAGGAGATTATTCTGTCTCACAATTCTCTCCAACAAAAGCTTTTATAAACAGCGCGTTATCCAGCTGCTTCCGAATTCAACCGAATAATAACAAATCCCTCAGACCATGTGAGTTCCCTCTGCTGTTCATCCTTTCTAAAGTTTACCAAAACCTGCCTTAACTTTCCAGCAGTCTGATTCTCTGAAGAGAGCAGGATATGAGACATTTGATGTTGATTCTGTTTTAAACTTGGTTCAATATGAATCATTTGTACACCATTAGATTGTGGTCTTAACAGTTTGTGCCTTTCTTTCATTCAGTTCATTTATTTTCATGCTCTGATTGGTGTTCATGTTGATAATGAGAGGACAGATTTATTTCAATCCTCACTTCAACATCTGTTATGCAGACGTCATTTTTACCGGGTTGTTAATGTTCAAATTGTCTAAAGGAACAACATTATCATGATACATGAGCTCTTCTAAGATGAGCCTTTTGTAGTCCATCTTTGGAAAATTGTAGTTTCACTGCAGCAGTAACATCCGCCGTCACATGATGACGTACCGTAGTCAAAGTGTAGTCGGATTCTCTCTCACGCCAGTTTTCCTTTCCTAAGTCCTTCTGAATTCTCCTTTCTCCTTTCCTTAACTTCATGACGTTTTCCATTGGGTTAAGGAAAAGTGGTTAGGAAAGGACTTAGGAGACTATTCAACCGTAGTCCAGGTCTCCATTTCATCTCTTAGTCATGTCGTAGATCTAAATCCTGGTATTACGACAGTTTTTAGATCCGTCACATCAAACCAGGAGTTCAGTCTGTGGTGATTTATGTGCTCTGTTGCAGGTGGAGGTTCTTCAGCGGGACGGCGATGCCCGGTGGAGCAGCGGGTCAGTGTCTGCTGACGGAGATCCACAGGTGGAGCTCTCTGGTGGAGCGAGGGGAAGGGATCTACAGCACACCTCAGGAACCGCTGGACACGCCGTTTGTGTCCGGTAACGGCCACATCATGCTGGACATCGACTCAAACAAACTGTGGGTGGCCTCATCCTCTCAGCCCGGGTCAGCTCCAGTGCACCAGACAGAGTTCTCCCCACGGGTGGGGGTCCACCTGGAGGGGAAACGGGCCGAGGTTCAGGCCACCATGCTGCTTTTCAGGAAGGGGGCGGTGCTGTCGGTGCGCTGCGCCTCCCCTCCCACGCTGCAGTCGTCCCGGGACTGCGTGACCATCAGAGAGGAGTTCATCGCCCACAGGAGCAGACCCAACGTGTTCCTGCAGAGGATCTACGTCAATAACCCCTCGGACAGGCCCGCCGCCCTGGACGTGTCCTCAGAGAGCCCCTTGTTTGGGAGCAAGTTCTCATCCAGCGTGGAGAAGCTGGACGATAATGACATCGTCCTGTCCTCTGGGCGAGTCCCCGTGGAGAACAACCGCATGGTGCTGGTGGTCGTTGTCTCCAAGAAACTGAGCAGCAGGATTCAGGTCCCCGCCAAGTCCGAGTACACGGACAGCGTCCTGTCGGTGGCGTGGACCTCGGACCCCATCGACTCGTCCAAACTGGAGGACACGTTCAGCTCGCTCAGAGACGGAGCCAAGAAGGAGATGGGGGAGCTGCTGAGGGTCGGCGTGGAGGAGCTGGTCCACGACCACCAGCAGGCCTGGATCGACCTCTTCATCTCAGGTGAGCCGGGATGGAGCGGGAGATAAATCTGAGGGGGGCAGTGGTCTACAAGTATGTCTACAGAGTCAAAATGAGGGCATACCAATCGTTAGGTTTTAGGCCTGTGCTCAAAATATCGATACAACAAAATATCGTCATGCACACCTTTGGGATACGTGTATCGATACAGATTCTACAGAATTGATACTGCCTCAATGTTTGGACTGTTGTTGTAAATAATCTTTGGGTAATATTAGCAATGGCACGGTTCAAAGTAGAAGCCAAACTACATCATGAAACACAGTTCCAAATTTAAAATTAAGTGTCTACCATCTTTTGGGACCTGAATTAAAGTTGTAGAGCCATTTTAAACTCATGCTTGTTCTTTTTTTTCTTGTAATAAAAACAAAAGTTGCTGGGAATTCTATTAAAAGCGCAGTCAGTGTTCACAATTTATGTGTATCGGAATACGTATCGTATTGTGGGGTTGCTGGAAATACCCAGCCTTGTTAGGTTCCCTAAATCAGTGGTTCTTAACTGGTGGGTTGGGGCCCAAATGTGGGCAGCAGGGCTATTTTAAGGGTCCTACATCTGTGCTTTAACCTGTTCAGCCCCCCTTTTTAAGCCTTCTGCTCCAAAATGACATCCTCACAAAGAAAAGAGTGAATCTCTGCAACCACAAGGTCTATTTGAATTATTTTAGTGTCATAATAAAAGTAACACTTGAGAGATTTGTCCAGATGTGAATTATCAGTATATGTGCTACTTGGACAGAGTAAATGAAGATAGAAAAAAACAAGTTATTATTGTGAATATCTCTTTGTAATGATGCAGCTGCAGCTTTAGAACTCTATGAATGAATGTGAAAATATGTGAACATTACTTCTGCCAAGTTTGAGTCTGATAAAGTGATGCAGATTTGGATATTTGATAATTCATTTGCTTGGTGTTGACGTTGTGTTTGGTGTGTGTAAAAATGACTTATATGGTTGTGTCGCTGAAAATTTCCCGTTTTATTTTATGTGCAGCGTGACTATATTTCTACATGAATAGTTCACTTTTTCTTATGTTTCTATTGGAAAGCATGCAAGCATTCCTGAAATCAGATACTGTGGGGCTGAACAGGTAAACTGGTGGGTTGGGGCCCAAACATGGGCTGCAGGGCTGTTTTAAGGGGTCCTACATCTGTGCTTTAACCTGTTCAGCCCCCCTTTTTAAGCCTTCTGCTCCAAAATGACATCCTCACAAAGAAAAGAGTGAATCTCTGCAACCACAAGGTCTATTTGAATTATTTTAGTGTCATAATAAAAGTAACACTTGAGAGATTTGTCCAGATGTGAATTATCAGTATATGTGTTACTGGGACAGAGTAAATGAAGATAGATAAAACAAGTTTTTATTGTGAATATCTCTTTTGAATGATGCAGCTGCAGCTTTAGAACTCTATGAATGAATGTGAAAATATGTGAACATTACTTCTGCCAAGTTTGAGTCTGATAAAGTGATGCAGAGCAAAGTTAGAGAGGTTTTACTACAGAGTGGTCAGGCCCAATCTTGGCACAGTTTGGCTCCATTAGTCCCATTTGACATTTCTGATATACCAAACTTTAGATTTCACTTTTATGTCACTTTGGTGTTCATTAAACCCAATTACAACAGTTTTTTATCTTCTTCTGCTTATCCGTGGGAGTTTGTGACTGTTTTTTACAATAAATGAATACTTTTGTTTGTTTATTTTTGGAAACAAATCAAGCAGAACTCTTTACATTTTCCCATTCAAAGAAATCTATACAAATCAACCCAAGTTTGAATCAAAGTGAAACAGATTTGGATGTTTGATAATTAATTAGCTCGGTGTTGACATTAGGTGTTTGGTGTGTGTAAAAATGGCTTATATGGTTGTGTAGCTGAAAATTTCCTGTTTTTTTATGTGCAGCGTGACTATATTTCTACATTAATAGTTCAGTTTTTCTTATGTTTCTATTGGAGAGCATGCAAGCATTCCTGAAATCAGATACTTTGGGGCTGAACAGGTAAACTGGTGGGTTGGGGCCCAAAGTGGGCTGCAGGGCTGTTTTAAGGGGTCCCACATCTGTGCTTTAAAAAAGGTGTACAGAAACCCTGAGCAGAAAAACATCCAGATATTTTATTTTACTGCATTTTTCTGCATTAATGAGTAATTTTTTAATAGCTTTTTGCAGTTCTTGAAGTATTTTTGTCCTGCTGATGTGTTAATTTCTGCAGAATTCAAGAAACAAAAGATTTACAGAAGAAATGGAGTGAAATAGTGCTCTATAGGATGTGAAATAAAATCTCAAAATAATAAATATCTGGCAGTTAAATTAGTCAACTTAAAGAAAACTGATTGCAGATTATGCAATAACGTCAAACAAAGTCGTGCCTTCACTCTGTAAAAATCATCATTTCTGGTATTATTTTTACATCCAATATTTATAAGCAGGCTCATAGATCTGTTCGGGAGCTCAGTATCAAATTCAGCATCTTAATGTCTGCATTAGGTGTTTGTTTTAGAACCGGTTCTTATCCCGTATGTCCCAGAGCGGGACGTCCTCTCTCGTGATCTCATGTTTACCTTTAAATTCTTTTATGACAAAGCCAAAACTCCCGTGTGTCTCCTTTTAATCTTAATCATCCTGATTTATTTATTGATTTTTGGTAAACAAGAGGGTTTGAAAATGTACAACAGATATCTATTCTTCAAAAAGTTTGTACCCCTGATCCACCTCTGTTCTATCTCTGTCTGGGAGGCTCTGTTAAGCCCCTCCCCCACATGAGCCCCGTGTGCTCTGATTGGCTCACAGGCCTACTCTGATTACTGGTCAGTTTTCTGCTACATGTTGTCAATAACTCTGCATCAATGCTGTACAGCTGACTTGCCACTACAAACCAGTGGACATTAACTGATGACAAAACAACGGTATGATGTCACACTGGTAGGTAAAGTTGGGGGAATGGGGTTTGAATTTTTTTTTTTCTTTTAAATCATTTACTTGGACAGGACAGTGCAAATTATTGAAAATAAAACAAAAGTTTCAGACATTTACAAAACAAAAATATTTACATTAAACAGGGGAGCCTGTTTTTGTTGAATAAAGTTTGAAGCAGCTGCTGGCCCCATAAAGATAGAGAGAGAGAGGGAGATGTTCTAATGCTACAGACTTTTGTCTTGTTCATAGAAGTGCTCTGTTGTGTAGGAGACATGTTGAATACACTGAGGGTATATAAAACTCAAAAAGTAATTTATGAGCTGCACATTCAGTACTGAACCAAATCATGAGACTGTAAACCTGTTAAAAACTGAAAATATTTATTTTTTTATTGGAAAAACATTTTGGTCAGGCCAGGTAACAGTCAACTTTAAAATTCTTCGATAAAAAAAATACTGATTTTAATGAAAAAGTGGAAGAAAAGGGGAAAGAGAGAAAGGAAAAAGGGAAGGGAAAAAAAGGGGGGGGAAAGGAGAGAAACAACCAAAACAAAACGGAAAAAATATCAATTTGATTTGTATTTTTGCTGGTTGACTTTGTTCATGTCAATCGGCATACCCAATTACGTAAATGAGGGGTATGTGAAAGAATAACAGATAATGTGTTTAGGTGTACCCACTTTAAAGAAATATTTTCTTTTCTGCTCTTTTTCTAAATATATATTCAGGTTTCCTCTTTGTGGTTGAAGATGTTGCCATGAATTTTGATTTTTCATACTATGTGTTTGTCAAATTGTAAATATTTCTTGCAAAGTTATAACTATGTTTAAACATTTGAGATGTATAAATATTAAAAGCTGAATAAAACTGTTAAAAAAACTGATTATATTTTACCATTAAAAGTATATGTTTGGTTAGAAGACTTCTAAATACTGCTGTATTAATCATCACAGAAACATTTAAAATGATTTTTCTGTGACCAGTGCTGTTAATTTGGCAGAAGCTGAATTTTTAATCTTACATTTAGAGGTCGCCTAATACATTTTCTTAGCACTGTACATCTGGTATTTCAGCTGGAATGTAGACAAAACATATGAATTCACCCTGATGCTTAATCTTATCTGTTAATGTCTACATTCAAAGATCAACATTGTCATTTATTAAAGGATAAAGTCTTGTTTCATTTCTGCTTTTGGCAAAATAAATTGAGTATAAAGGAGAGAAGGGAGCAGTTTTAGTGTAGTAAGTTTAATATAATGCCTGGCCAAAAATAAAGTCGCCACCTGGATTTAACTATGCAAACAGGTACGAGCCTCCTGTTGGATAATTCCTGCATGGGTGATTATCTTTCGGCTGGAAACAAGTTATTTAACTCCAGCTGATGCAATGAGCAGCTTCTTATTTCTTAAACAACCATGTCAAAGACACATCCTGTGGTCGTGGAAAAGATGTTAGTCTGTTTAAGAAGGGTCAAATCATTGGCATCAAGCAGAGAAAACATCTAAGGAGATTGAAGAAACTACTAAAACTGGGTTAAGAACTGTCCAACACATTATTAAAAACTGGAAGGATAGTGGGGAACCATCGTCTTCAAGGAAGAAATGTGGTCAGAATAAAATCCTGAATGATGGTGATCGGTGAATCACTTAAACGTTTGGCCAAATCAAATCAAAGAAAAACAACAGTAGAACTCAGGGGTGTGTTTAATAGTGAAAGTAAGAGCATTTCCACACACACAATGTGAAGGGAACTCAAGGGATTGGGACTGAACAGCTGTGTAGCCTTAAGAAAACCACTAATCAGTAAGGCTAAGCAGAAAAAAGGCTTCAGTTTGCTAGGGAGCATAAAGATTGGACTGTGGAGGACTGGAAGAAGGTCATGTGGTCTGATGAGTCCAGATTGACGCTGTTCCAGAGTGATGGGAGCATCAGGGGAAGAAGAGAGGCAGGTGAAGTGATGCACCCATCATGCCTAGTGCCTACTGTCCAAGCCTGTGGGGGCAGTGCTGTGATCTGGGACAAATCTGTGACACTGGAGAAACTTATAGAAACAATGACACAGAGAATGAGACTGTAATCAGAGCTAAAGGCGGTCCAATGAAATATATTAGTGTGTGACCATGTTTTAGGTGGCAACTTTTTAAGCAGTGTATATCACCACATCAAATATCAGCAAAATCGAGTTTCCTACGTCCTTCATAAGAACACTGGAAACATTAGAGAGGGCAGGAGGCCAAAGTGAGAAAACATACGTAACACTGAAAAGTTAAAGAGCAGCGTCATCACAAGAGTTGTGAATAAAACTAAAGAACCATTCTTGTCAATAAATACTTAAATATCTGAAACAGGGGAGAGCAGCTTGAACATAAACGAGTTCCATGTCTGACCTCCAAAGCTTTAACAGACTCCACATGTTCCTGATAAAACTCTTCTGAGTCTGATTTATCCGTCTGACGAAGGTTCACCCGGTCAGCTGAGTCAGGCTGACTCACAGTGCTCTGATTGTTCCAGTTCACTCCTCTGTAATCATTGACCAGAGTTTTTACTCCAGCAGAACCTTCGATCTACAATAAAGTCTGGATTACAGCCCAGCTGCATGTTTGAAGGATTTTTAATTTAAAACATGCAGTTTGGAGGAAGTTATACACGTGTGCACTGAAGCTGATGATTAATAAAACCCTGATATACGTCTGTGATCAAAATAAAGTTTAGAAAATGTTGATATGTCGGCCTTTTTAAAGATTAGATTAAATTAAATAAACTTTATTAATCCCTATGGAGGACTCCCTCAGTGAAATTAACCCTGTAAGGCCCAAGACCATAGATTGTAGCCAAAAAATTCTAATTTTTTGGAGCTGAAATGTTTGTGTCACTTTCTGCTAAAATCCTACAAAACTCAAACTGTCCATAAAATTCAACATATAGATTTTTTGTATCTCATTTGATACATTAGGTGTTTTTTGGCAACTGATAATCCATTTGAGGACATTTTATTATTTATCTGATTGTATTCAGATGTTTTTTTTGTAATTTGTTGATCATATTGAGTAGATAGAGGTATTATAAAAGTATGTATCGAACATGATACAATTGGCGTTATAGGGTTAAGATTCCAGCAGCAGCTTTATCTAGCAGCACACAGCGTAAAAAGGAACATAGGGAATCAAAAATTAAAAACAGTTTGCAGATCTAAATATAAATATAAATATAAATATGGCTCCTGGCTGTATCATGTATTATCTTTTTATAAGATAAACAGTAAAGGATAGTATCTTGACAAATTTGGAATTATCTTAGAGTCACAAATGTGCTGCGATGCATCTCAAGTCAGAATCATAAAATTCTTCATTAATCCTCATGTGGAAATTGGGTTGTTTCAGCTGCACAGTATAGCAGCAGTAATAATTAATAAAGACACTAAAATAGATCAGGACACAAAAAAATAAGTAAGCATGCATTTTTAGATTGATCATCTTCCTTATGAAGGAAAATTAATGATAAAATAAGTAAAGTGAGACTATAACCAAAGAAAAGGAATTTACATTGTTAACATTAACATTTACAATATGAATCAAATATGACCGCACTTTAAATTTGACTAGGTATCGCACTGGATATGATGTTTGATTGTTAACAAATATCAGAGATGAAAACATTGCTGGATTCTGACTTATTGATCTGACACAGACATGAAGCTCCTCTGCTCGTCAACAGTTTGTTGTTTTGCTGCTCGTTCTCTGGCACAAAGTTTGTTTCCTCTCTGTCTAATAAAACCACAGAGCTGAGGCTCTGACGTCTCGTCCTGTTGGTTGTGAGGAAGCTGCAGCTTCACGACCACCTCGTCGACTTTTAACAGGTCGTTTAGTTTGATTAGTTTGGTCCTTTAGTGTGTACAGTCTCACCCATAAAGACACACAAACGGTAAATTAGAATCACAAATGAAACACACTGATGATTAAACTAATGAAGACGCTTCAGCTTATTGGACCAACTCTTTTTACAGCGAACACAGTTTTAAATAAAGGTCGTAGTAGCAATGATAAGGATGCATTATACTAGTAAAAGAAATATCTGTACCTGGACATGACTGTCTATTACAGCAGATGTCCTTAAATTAGCCATAATTATTCCGTATTTTGGCTGCAGTATTGGCAGAGTTTACAAAATAACCTTCATGTTTTACCTCATCTTCTCTGAAGGTCCAATTTTATAAATCAAAGAAATAGTTTATTGAAGAAAAAGATCTTTCTAACACAAATGGCCTCATGCAAGGAAACAGATTGACTTTAGTAAAGTGGAGGCTTTGAATGTCTGGAGTACTGTGTTCAGAAACATAAAGATAAACAGGAATGCAGGTTTGTGCTCAGCAGTATTTTTCCTTCCTTCCTTCATAATTATCTCTCCAAGGGTAAATAAATGTCATAGTAATAATGACAGAGATTTGCTATATTATTAGAAAAATACCTGCAGATAGTTGCAAGGATCTGAACTAATTGTTCTGACATATCAGTTACAGATATATAAAAATCCAACCTGCAGTCTCTCTGAAAGTTAACCCATCAGTCATGTCTCCAGGTTTGTGTTGAGCATGATTTTTCCTTCTTTTCCTCATATTTATTTTTATCTCTCCAAAAGGTAAATGAAGGTCATAGTTATAACGACAGAGATTAACCCATCAGTCATGACTCCAGGTTTTGTTCCAGCATTAATTTCTCCGTTTGCTCCTCAGGTGTAGAAATGAGGAAGATCACAGACTCTCACACGCCGTCGAGCCGCACGGTGAACACCACCCTCTACTACGTCCTGTCCTCCACCACGGCGCCGCTGCTCGACCGACGGCTGAGTGGCGACGAACGCGCTCGGCTCGAGTCCAGCCTCAACTACGCCGACCACTGCTTCAGCGGACACGCCACCATGCACGCCGAGAACCTGTGGCCTGAACGCGTGAGCAGCGCCGCCCAAATCCTACAGCTGGTCACGCTGTGGACGCTGACGCTGCAGAAGAGGGGCTGCAGGGTGCTGGTGGCGGCCGGCGCTCACGGCGCCATGCAGGGCATGGTGCTGAGCTTCGGCGGCCTGCAGTTCACGGAGAACCACCTGCAGTTCCAGGCCGACCCCGACGTGCTGCACAACAGCTACGCCCTGCGGGGGATCCACTACAACCAGGACCTGATCAGCCTGGCCGTGCTGCTGGACGGCGAGGGGAAGCCCTTCCTGCACGTGTCGGTGAAGCAGCAGGAGAAGCCGGTGAAGCTGTACGCCTGCGAGGCCGGCTGCCTCAACGAGCCTGTGGAGCTCACCTCGGAGGTCAAGGGTCACACCTTCCCCGTGATGGTGACGCAGCCCATCACACCGCTGCTCTACATCTCCACGGACCTGCGCCACCTGCAGGACCTGCGCCACACGCTTCACCTCAAGGCCATCCTGGCCCACGAGGAGCACATGGCGAACAGGTACCCGGGGCTGCCGTTCCTGTTCTGGTTCAGCGTGGCCTCGCTCATCACCCTCTTCCACCTTTTCCTCTTCAAGCTCATTTACAACGAGTACTGCGGCCCCGGGGCCAAGCCGCTCTTCAGGAGTAAGGTATAAACACTGACCCGCCGAACTGGAGGCAGGAAACTGCAGACTGATCTTTTTTTAATTTGTGTGTGTGGTGGCAAAGATCTCTGTGGGCTGTTTCTGACTTTGGGCTTTCACCTTCTCTGTGAGCGGCGTGCGCTCTCACCTGGTTTCCTGTTCGCACAAAGGCGGCTCCATCTTTCTGTTCTGTACGGAGGAGTTCATGAAGTTTTCCTGCAGCCGTTTGCTCTGACAGAGTTTGAAGCTCGAGGAGAGTTTAGCCTTAAAGCAGAAGTTTCTTTTCTCTCACCTGAAGATGTTTAATGTTAAATGTTCAGAAGGAAAAAGCACAAGTGTGTAACTTTCTCTAATTCTCCTCCTCCTACGTCTTTGTTGGCGTTTGATGCACTAGTTTGTTCTTTATTCTTTGTGCCCTGAAAGAACCCTGCAGTGATTCTTCATTTATTTAAATCACACTTTCTAAGTTAGAAATTCAGTCGTTTATTCACCTCATGAGAGTTTAGAGTTAACTCAGAGGAATATTAAAGCCAGACAGGAGTGAGGAAGAGTATTAGGGTCATGTTAGATGGAGAAAATAATTTTGGGAAGTCAACATTAAAGTGGAAATTTTGAGAATAAAGTTGAAAAACAATTTCATGATAAAAGTCGAAATGTCCAGAATGAAGTCGACATACAATGAATTTTGATTTTATCTTCAAAATTTTCACTTTTTTTCGACAGTTTAACTTTATCACAAAGTTGTTTTTCAACTTTATTCTCATCATTTCAACTGTATTCTCGAAATTTGGACTTCCATCCCAAAAATTGTACTTTAATGTCGACTTCCCCAAAGTTATTTTCTCCATCTGCCACAGCCCTAATACTCTTCATAAAGGAGAGAGAAGTTGTAAGAGGAAAAAGACTGAATGTGGAGAATAATACTGAAAGACAAGACAGAGAATTAACATTTAAATGTCAGCCATAAAACTTTTTTTTTCCTTAAAATTGTGACTTTAGGTTTGGCCCTCTTCTGGGATTAAACCCTCATTCTTGTGGCCTCAAGTCTGCTTTCATAATAGAAGAAGTCGCCCTATTTTCTTCTTATTTTAATCTTTAAAGGCCCTATTTTGACTTAATGGCTGATAATTCTTGTCATTTCTTGCTGATTAATGTTGAGTTTATACAAATTTACAATGAAGTCAACACAGTAGAGCTACGGGGAGGGGGATAATAAGTTGATTTACCCTTAAATAAAGACGAAAGCTGTCACTTAGTGGTATAACCGAATAAGCTTAATTTATTTATTTATTTAATGTCCTGAAGTCTGAGGACGAGTTTAATCTTTACCATGCACTACAGCATCTATAGCACAAGCTCCCTGCAGTCTTCACCCTCAGAGGGCCCTTAAAACTAAAAATTAAACATAAAAATCTCTTTAAACTTTTGGCAAAACTGACTGAAAAACATTTTCAAGCCTATAAGAAATGAGTTTTATGTTAAATTAAACTAAATTTCTCCTCAGACTGATTTAAAACTGTGTTTTTCTTACCTCAAATTGAGGTGAAAATGCTTAATTTCTGTGTTGCAGACAAAAGATGTGAGAAATTTAAGTAAGAGGAGACTAAATAGAACGATAAAAATGTCTGATGGAGCATTTGAGAGAAAGTGTTAAATTATAAGAACTGACAGAAAAAAGCAGCTGAGGAGAAACGATCGGTTCCACAAAGTAACTCCAAGAGCTTCAGGTGTGAACAGATCAGGGCTGAAGATGATCCTGCTTATTCCTGCACAGACAAACTCACGATGACGATCGGTGCGTCTGCTCAGCTGTTTCACCCAAACTGACGTGATTTTATCACAAGATGAAGAATAAATGTGAGCCGAGACACAGCTGCAGTCCTCAGGAGGTTTGCTGATAAATGTGATTCTTTAAAAATGATCCAATCAGCTGCAGGGCTCTTCAGAGGGTTATTCACGACTGAATTCATTTGCCTTTTAGTTTGTTTTCTAAATGTTGGAGCACAACTTAACTCCCAGTGTGCACAAAGATCTCCTGTTATCGTGAACAGGAAATGGCCACAATTCAGAAATCTTGGAAAAGTTTTCGAAAGGGATGGGAAAACCAGTCCCAGTTGAGAATCAGTAACAAAACAAATCGATATCCGACTGTTTTTGCTCATCAATTCTCTCATTGATTCCTTCCACTTTGTTCTGCATGCCTTGCAAATCAAGGATGTCATGCTCTCATGAGAGGCAGCCAGCAGAAACGACAACGGTCCAAGAAGTGATAGTAACAGACAGATAACATCCAGTGTCTGTGGGATTTTAATCCAGAGTGGAAACAGCAGCAACGAGCAGAAACATTTATGACATTCGATATCAGAAAGGCTTTTTGATTGATTTTAAAAGCCACTCAGAATCTGTGAAGGCCATTTTCTTTACACAGAATATCTCCAGGACTTCATATTTGACGTGATTCAGAATTTTACCATCGAGAAGTAAGGGGTGTCCGATATTGCAGCCTTGAGTATTGGCCGATACCGATATCGATCCGATCCGATATCAGCAGGAAACAAACAACTTTTATTACTTATTTTGTAGCATGGACTGTAAGAAAAGGCTTGATCAGCTGAGATTACTCAAACAGAGAACAGTAGTCAGCAATAGTAGGTATGAGAAAAACTGACCCATTTGTTATTAACCAGTGGGTTCAATAAATTTAACCTTAAACAGAAGAATATATGACAATCTACGGTGGCGTATTGCATTCACTTGAAAATACATAAATATATATCCTGTTTTTACAAGGTATTATCTCGTAAAAACAGGATATATTTATTTATTTTTGATTTTCCTGTTTTTATGAGATAATATGTCGTAAAAACAGGAAAATCAAAAATAAATAAATTCCTGTTCGTACGAGATAGTATCTCGTAAAAACAGGCGGATTTTTATTTATTGTTAAGTGAATGCAATACGCCACAGTAACAATCAAATATAATAAATGAAAAATAAATTAGAAGACCCTGAAAAGTAACTTTAAGAAATCCAGTAAAAACAAAAACACATATATTTACATTACAAAATATCCACTGTGTTAAACGTAAATATAAAAATAATCTACAACTGAATTAAATAAGTAAAAAATAAATAAGAATGGACTACTTGTATCAGATATTTTAGATGCAGGCCGATATAATCCGAAATTTGTTTTGTTTTTTTTTTGTTTTGTTTTTTTTTTGTTTTGTTTTTTTTTTGCTGATATCGGATCAGGACACCTCTATGAAGAAGCATCACTTATGGCACTGGTTTCAGTAGAAGCTCACAAATGGCCCTTTTCCATTAGCCCTACTTTACTCTACTCGCCTTGTGCTGCTTTTCCATTAGCCCCAGTCACCTGCCCAATGGGGTGCAGTGTCGCTGTAAACAGCTGAGCGGCACTGCGGTGATGTCATTTTGAGCGCGACACAACAATCTGTGGCTTTTTGTCACAAACTGAGTAAAAAAGGAAAGCAGAAGAAGACTGCAGGTGGTAAGAAGAAATACCCCTTGAGAAACACAGGAGAGTTTTGGAAGCTATACAACAGAATGAAGCCGAGGACGAGAGCAATCCAGCTGCAAAGAAAAGACGTATGAGGGTAAGCTAATGGTAGCTACCGCTAGCATGCTAGGTCGTTGCGTTCAAGACTCATCGATGACAACATTGTCTGACCAATCAGTAGCCGGCAGTCGGTGACGTCATCTTTTAGTGTGGACTCAGCTCGCTTGGAACCAGAGCGGAGTAGGTACTAAAACTAGCTTGTTTTAGGAGGTACCAGGCTAGTGGAAACACGCTGCAAATCGAGTAGGGCTGAGTAGAGTAGGGCCAAGGCGTGCTAGTGGAAAAGGGCCATTAGTCTTATTATGAAGTGCCAAATCAAGTTAACTGAAGTTGAGCCTCATTGAAGATCATAAAAAAGAAAATCCAGGCTGTAAAAGTCCGATGTGAATGCCAACAGGGCAGAAATACGTGCACAGAAGCTGAGCTGAACTGAACTGAACTGAACCTGCTCGATAAGCAGAACAGCATCGTCCTGCTCCACCTGAGAAAATCTGTCATTAAAGAACGATCAGGTTTATTTTGTTTATTTCAGATAACTGATCATTTCACTTGAACTTCATCCCCACGTGGCACAGGTGCTCCAGGTGTCCTTTACTTTCTTATTTATCGTTTGAAAATCCTCTTGTTGGTTTGAAACCTCAAAGATTGAAACACGATTGATGTGACAGATCCTCATGAAGCAAAATGATCCTTTAAGTGAAAATGGTGCTTAAGCTGCAGGCTGATGACGCTGCAGTGAAGCAGCTTCTCAATGACAGAAAGGCTCTGACGTGAGCCGCAGCAGGTGAAATGTCTCTGGTGATCAGCTTGGACTCTCTCTGCAAACACTTTCTCTGCTCTCCTCTTTTTTTCCTGCGTTTTGATGATGTTTTATAATAAATCATTCGATTAAATTAACAATCTGTGGGTCGGCTTTGGCTCTTTTCTCTCATCAGCATGTCGGTGTCGGGGTTTCTTTTTGGGGTTTGTGTGGATGGAGGTGGGAGTGTAGGGCTGGGTAACAGTGTTTTAAATATGTTAATATATTTTTATTTTAGATCTTTTCATCCATGAAGCTTTGGTTGATTTGGATAAAATGTCTGATCGAAAGCTCAGCAAATAAAATTACTGTAAGAATCCTTTTTAGGGTGAATAATAGAATAAAGGAAATTGAAATTTAATTTAATGATAATTCAATCCAGCCAAATTTAGGACATTTTTCTTACTCTAATGACACGGATACCTTGTTGACACCACAATAAAAAGTCCTCCAAAGCCAATATTGGGCTTATTATTGTTTAATCATTAGGCAAAATCCTAAAATCTGTCCAAATGGTACAAAAACATCAAAACATTACTGTATTTTGAGGTTATTCATATTTGACATTCTTTTGTAAACCATGTGCTGAAAATCCTTAAACTGTCCATCACATTGGTAACGAGCAGTAGGGCTGGGAAATATATTGATTAAATCAATTAATTCAAATAATTTTCTGAAGATTTTAAATATTACAAATCTAGTTTTTTTCTTGCCTTTGTTTAATCATAAGTTGTTGCAGTGCTTAAATTTTTCTTTTACAGGTTTCATAACAGGCGGCCTTGTCAGGTTTAGCAGTTTCAGTTTTATAGGCTTGTAATTGTTTTTCAAATAAAATGTAATCTCAACAGTTTCATGTTAGTTTGTGAAAATAGCTCAGCCTTTAGTGTAGGGATGGGAATCGAAAACCAATTCCAGTTGAGAATCGTTAACAGCTCCATTAAAGAATCGATATCATTATTTTTTTTGCTCATCAATTCCCTTATCAATTCCATCCACTGACAGGATTCAGACACATCAGAATTGTGACTTAATCCTAACTGCACCTACTACACAACCTTAAGTGAGTGGACACACCATCAATTTGCAGAGGCATTTATACATGCTGTGACATGTATTTGACATTGTTGCCACAAAAATTAGACCAACATTTGCTCACATGGAAAATCTGCAGGAATCGATAAGGGAGTCGTTAAAGAATTGGATCAATTAGCAGGATTGTTAACAGCATCGATATTGATAAAATCTTATCAATTCCCATCCCTACTTTAGTGTCTATGTAGACAAGTCTGTCTACTTAATCAACATTTATGACACTTTAATTTTAACAAGGAAATTCTGGTGTGGGAAAATATTTTAAACCATAAAAGGTAAAACTTGATTTGTGTCGTTTTTGTCACTGGGAGTTTTTTTTTATTATTTGAGAGAGGAAAAATGCTTAAAATCATGACTCAAGGGTTGTGAGAAAAAATCAGGGATTTTGTTTTTAGGTCTAATCACCCAGCCTTAACCAGTGGTATAAATAATGACAGAAATTTAATGAGCTTCAAACATATGTTTCTTAGCAGTCTGGATTTGATTATAGATAGTTAACCCTTTAAGGCCCAAGACCATAGATTATAGCCAGAAAATTCAATTTTTTTTGGAGCTGAAATGTTTGTTTCACTTTCATAAAATTCAACATATAGATTTTTAGTATCTCATTTGATACATTAGGTGTTTTTGGCAACTGATAATCCATTTGAGGACATTTTTATCACTTATCTGATTGTATTCAGATGTTTTTTTTGTAATTTGTTGATCATATTGAGTGAAAAGAGGTATTATAAAAGTATGTATCAAATATGATACAATTGGCTTTATAGGGTTAAAGAACTTTATTAATTTCATGGGAGGACTTCCTCAGGGAAATTAAGATTCCAACAGCATAGTAAGCACCGAGTAAAAACTATTTTCAATTAAAAAATGAATACATCAAAATAAAATTATGACTGCTGCTCCTTCTCATCCTCAGTCTTCCTGTCACTCCTCCTCCCCTCGAGTTAGGAGTTCGCTCATGTTCTAATTTTTCCAAATGTTGCCATAATTTACAGTAGGGCTGGGACGATACGCTTCTCTCCCTATTCGATTTTTTAGGTGCTGATTTGATTTAAATTGCGATTCTGTGATATTGCCGATTTTGGCAATCTGTAATTAGCTTTTTTAACACCAGTGAAAAAGATGAACAATCATGATGCCTGCAGACTATATCAGGAAAAACACACATCACATGTGAGTCTGTTTTTAGGATTTATCCAGCAATATATTTTAACCAGCTGTTTATACTCTCTCTTCAAAAGCCTGGACTGCATTTAAAAGTGCATTTCAATTTGGAAAAACAACAATTTTAAAGGAAAAAAATCATCAAACAAAAAATCCTGATACTCATGTGAATCGAGTTTTTTCTCCCACCCCAATTTGCAGTAGTTTCATCAGTTTGGCTGAAATTTTTGTGCAGTCAAAGTGGTGAAATACTCAGTTTTTGGTGTCGAGGACTTCTTTTCTGTTTCCGTGGTATCAACAGGAGCTGTGATGATCACATTCTTCCCTCTTCAGAAGCTTTTAGGCCCGAACCATGCAGCTAAAACATGTAGATTTGATTTCCAGTCCATCGCCCCAGCCCTATGCCGGGGTGTCGCGGTTCCAGTTTTGCCGCTGATCTAACACTCCGCTCTGACCTCTGACCCCACCAGGTCGCCAGCAGACTCGACGACAGCTGCTGTGATGTGAAGAACACTGCATGAGCTCTGTGCTCGTCCTCGTGGGTCTGCTTGAGCTCTGTGCACGTCCTCGTGGGTCTGCATGAGCTCTGTGCACGTCCTCGTGGGTCTGCTTGAGCTTTGGCTGCATGGGGGACTTTAATGGGGGTGGGGGGATGGGATGACGACAACTGTGCAATAAAACCAACGACAAAAGAAGAAGAAGTAAAAATCAAACCATACGGACGTGACTTTGACTCCACTGCAGCAGACTGGAAACACCCGCTGCTCTTTTCATTTTCTGTTTGTGATTTCCCACCAAAGCTTCAACTATCGGTTCAGAATCATGACAGTGATCTTTTGAGGTTAATGCAGCAGTTTTGAGTTTTTAAAAAAAAGTTATTCTCTTCCAAAGGGACAATCTGATGAAATTAGGGAAGAGAGTTTTTGTCACAATGCACCAGAGGAATAAAGTTAAAGCAAAGATTCAAGTGGACACGTTGACAAATAGTTCATAATGGAATAAAGCCGAGTTATTAATGTCAACTTGATTCCTAAAATTATAATCAGCTATAATCTTGACTTCATTAACATTTAAATTATTTCTCTGAGTTTTATTTCAGCTTTGCTCTTGACATTTTCACCTCTTTCTAAAGTTCATTGTGACAAAGATAAAATTCTACGTCTCTTAATACTCTTCTTTATGAACATGCCTCTCAAAGCTTTGGTTTCATAAAATATCATTTATGAAAACATGATGAAAAGTTTGAAATATTGGCAGCCTCAAAAGTTTGATGTGCAAAATACACTTTTAAACTTTTTTAAATGTTAAAAATCAAGACAAATGTGTCATATTTTGCCTTAAATCTGGTTATTGTTGATGACTGCTGCTGTACATTCACAATCAAGACCTTCTAGTTTTCACATATTGAGTACTCCTGATCCACCTCCATTCTCCCTCTGTCTGAGGCTGCAGTTGCAGTCGTCCTTTTTACTTAGGAAGGTAATATATAAGTGTTAAATGAATCATCTGTGTGCTACAATTTAGTGTAAGACGATAGTAAAAGGCCGTTAACTCCATGAACTGTTGTTAACTGTTGTTAGCCATTAGCTGCTACATTAGCCGCTATGTATGCTACATATAGGAGGCAACCTATAATGTTGCTTGATGTGGATTGGTCTGTGATGAATGTGATGAGCCAAACGATTGTCCAATCACAAGCTTGTGCTTGTTTTTTTTAACGTTCTGCCCCTGAAAACAAATTCAAAGGGCTCCTACCCAGATGGACTGGTGAAATATTTCTGTGGCAGATATATGGAGCTGTCCATCTGGCTTGTCAGGTTATTGCAGCAGGTGACGTATATAAAATCAACACCCGCTGAACGCTTACAGAAACATATGAAGGAGCAAGGATGATGAGTTTTGTTGGACTATCAAGATATGTAGGCTACATTACATTAAGTGAACATTTCTTGCAGGTGTAGAGAAAAATATATGATTCAAAGTGAGTGCTTTCAAAAATATAACCTTTAATTCACTTCTTTATTAATAATTTTTAACATGGTGGATGGATAAACAGTTAAATGTTTTGATTTAAAAAGCACTTTATCAACAGCTCTGCCTTCGTTCTAATGTCTCTGCTCTGCTATTATGAGCCAGTTACACTGATGACAAAACACTGGTATGACGTCACACTGGTAGGTCTATCCAGGAAAGCTACTGGCACCACATAGACGAGAAGAGAGGGGGTGGCCATAATATGAATGTCTGTGGAGCCTTTGGAAAGCTGTTGATGCACGTAGAGGCGATAATGAGGCTCAACTGAAAGATAACAGTAACTCTGTGGACTTGTAGCCATGTCAATCATGGCCCTATTTCCAAAACTGGAATTAAAGATGTTTTATGTGTTTTGAAGCCGGCAGTAAAGATGTTTATTTAGGTCGTAAAAACAGCCTGTTTCCTCCAGTGGACACTCAAGGAACTGCAGCTTCTGGCACTTCAGCGTGAGCTTCTTTTTTCAGTCCACTGGCTCACGGTTTGAAGTCCACAGCAGAGATGTTGACGAAACACAACAGACGAGAGCCTAAAGTGGAGCTCTAACAGACGGAGAGAGAATACACCTGGATCAGGGGTACTTAATATGCAAGAGCTAGATTTTCTTTGACATAAGTGACTGTAAACTCCAGCAGCCATCGTATATGAATCAATCAACCTGATTTAATTTCTGATATATCTTTTAAACTTTGCATTTTAAAATCATGAATGCATTTTTAGACCTTTTATTAAAGTCACGACTGATTTAGCGGCAAACGAACAAAAAGATGACCCAGCAACTTCATGAAATATTTTTTTTTACATCAAACCAAACAAAGTTTACACAAAGAGCCAAAAGGCAGTGACAGCGTTTTTAATATATCACCAGTTTGTTTAGATTTCTAGATTATTGATGAGGAGGTGAGGATCAAAATGGAAACAGGAAAATGAGAAAGTGGTTCTATGGGACAATTTAAACGTTTTGTGTAATTAGACTTCAGTTTTCTTTGAATTTGTGAATTTTTTAAGTTTGATTTATGAGAAAAAAATCACTAATTTGTTAAAGAGTCGCAAAATTATGTCATTTTTGCTTCTAAAAATGGTAAAATCAACTCACCAGCCACTTCATTAGGTACAGCCATTCAACACATATGGCTGATCAGCCAATCACACAGCAGCAGCTCAGTGCATTTCAGTTTGTAGGCGTGATCAATACGACCTGCTGAAGCTCAAGTGAGCATCAGGATGGAGAAGGAAGAGGATTGAAGAGACTTTAAATGTCAGTGCCAGAGGAGCTGGCCTGTCAAACTGTTGATCTACTGGGATTCACACACACAGCCATCTCTGGGGTTGACAGAGAATGGTCTAGGAAAGAGAAAATACCCAGTAAGACGCAGAAATGTCCTGTTGATGTTGGAGCTCAGGGTGGATTGAGATGATAGAAAGGCTTCTTGTTACAGCAAAGATCCAAGAAGAGCATATCTGAACACACAACATGTCCAGTGTTAAAGCAGATGGGCCACAGCAGCAGAAGACCACACCAGGTGCCACTCCTGTCAGCTGAGAACAGGAAACTGAGGCTGCAGTTCACAGTTTGGACCACAGAAGATTGTAAAAGTGTGTCCTGGTCTGGTGAGTCTGGATTTCAGCTCAGAGTTTGGTGTGAACATCATAAACATGGATCCATCCTGCCTTGGATCAGCGGTTCAGGCTGCTGCTGGTGGTCCCTCAGTCCCACCTGAGCATGGTTCAAACCCCACAGCCTACCTGAGTGTTGCTGCTGACCGTGTCCATCCCTTCAGCAGCTGTGTGATGCTCTCATGTCAATATGGACCAACATCTCTGAGGAATGTTGGCACCAAAAATGAATCAGCCCTGAAGGTGAAAGTTAGTCTATCTTGGACCAAGTGGTGTACCTAATAAAGTGGCCAGTGCATGAGTGTTGTCTTCCCTTAAACAAACTTTACTTCCTTGTTTTCATACGTTTGCACCTGAGAACAGACTCTGGTTCAGGTTTTGGTTGTTTAGGGCTCTCAGATTTAATCAAACTCATTTTTTGCTGATCATTTTTGCAGAAAAGTCTTTAAAATGTTTTATAAAAATGTAATTGTGTTTGGTTTTAAATGCAGATGTGTGAGTTTTCATGGTTTACCTTTTATTTGAATTATTTTTCCTTATTTTCTGTGAACTTCTGAGTGTCTGAATGAAGAAAAAGGGTTAATTTATTGAGCTTTTTGTGATCAGATTTGATGTTGTTTGGATTTTAATTCTGAAAAAAGATGGTGATTCAGTCTTAAGGTAAATAAATCTGAGTTTTTGTTTGGTGAAAAGTCTGAATCTCGTTTCTTCCCACTGAAAAATGGACAGAGTGCACACCTGGATGCTCCTGATCAGGTTTAAGTTTCCCCCCTTTGAATCAACAGTCACCTGAGAAAATCTCCAGGTGAGTAAACGGGCTCATAAACCATCAGCAGAGGTCAATGGCCATGAGGTCATCAGTCTGTTTGCTCAGTCAAAGGAAAACAGCAGGGCAGGTGATGCTGCAATGCATTCTGGTACATGTAGGCACTTTCTGTGACGATCTCCCTCAGTGTTGGTGTTTAAATATGAGGGAGACATGGATCAGTGGTGAGGTTTGTTGTTCTTAAGCTGCAGGGTTGAGGGTTCGATCTCCAGCTTCTGCAGTCACATGTTGTCCATGTTGTCGGGACAAAAGTGATCAGCTTGTACCGATTCACCTCCATCTTGACCAAAGCAAACGCCACGATAGAGACGTTTGGGTTCACAGGCTGGATCAGCTGATCCAATGAGGTTTTGTTTATGTTTGTTTGTTTGTTAGCAAGACAACGCAAAAGCTACACAACGGATAATGCTGAAGTTTTCAGGAGACGTTGGTAAAGGCTAACCTGACAAGCCAGATGGACAGCTCCATATATCTGCCACAGAAATATTTCACTAGTCCGTCTGCGTAGGAGCCCTTTAAATTTGTTTTCAGGGGCAGAACATTAAAAAAGAAAAAAAAAAAAAACACAAGCTTGTGATTGGACAATCCACATCAAGCAGGGTTGCCTCCTATAATGTAGCATACATAGTGGCTAATGTAGCAGCCAATGGCTAACAACAATTAAAAACAGTTTATGGACATTAGCCATAGTGGCTAACAACAGTTAATGACCGTTAGCCGCTAACTTAGCTGCTAACAGCTAACAGCCTTTTACTATCCTCTTACACTAAATTGTCCCACACAGATGGTTCATTTAACACTTAGATGTGACATGAACCTCGTCAAAGACAATCACTACAAGTAAACTTCTGAGGAGGGCAGATTTCACCAAGTTTCACTGAGTAGCCATGAGGACAATAGGCTAATCAGCATGTCCGTTCTCAACTTCCCTGATTGGGCCGTTAAGAATTCAGCCGAGTGAATTCGTTGGACAACGGAGGCTGGCAAGACGGACCTGCAGGATTTCAGAATCAGGCAGGTCTGTCTGCTCTGCAAGGCTATGAAAAGGCCCAACCTAAAAATGATTGTATTTTGTTGGTGATATGTATGTTTGTCTGGATTCAACAAATTCTCAAAACCTCAGTTAACATTTGGGGTAATTTCAAAAAATCATATCTCTGCCATTTTTTAAGATTCACTTCCAATGTCACAAAATAACCAGGGGTCCATGTCTCTGTCATCAAGGTAAATTTAATCTGGACCTGTTCCAGGCTGATGTCTCAAAAAACATTGAACTTCATAATGGGAAATCCCAATGACAATGTTAAATAGTTCATATAAAATCAGAATATTAGGTGATGTTCCCAAAATAAAACTTGTTGTGTTCATACAGGATAGCTGCCTCCTGGACCCTGGCTCAGAATTATTTTTATTACAGTTGTTGTGGAAAAGCCACTGCCTGAACTGATCTGCTTGGTGGAGGTCTGCACTCTCTTACTGCTTTCACACTAAAATTAGCAGGTCAACACATTTTTTTTTTAATGAGGTTTAACCCTTTAACAATCAAAGTGACTCTTTTCCCACTGCCAGCAGACTCAGGTGGGCTTTACACAAGGACGAATTTGTAAGACTCCGGTAAAATAAACTATCGATCTGGTGATATTGACACACGGAGACGCGTATTTGTCCATGACTCCACATCTTTTTTGAAAACGGGTCTGCAGGTGGATATCTGCGTATTCGTCTTCATGCGTAGTCGGTATAAACAGGTAAGTCCGGAAAAGACGGTGACCTCATAGCACCCCTCCTCCTCCCCGCCCCCAAACCCACGCTGTCACACACAACAACAACAACAATGGCGGCAGCCGGGCTGATTCTGGTCTTGTTCCAGCAGCTACAAATATTGCTCCGACTTTTATACCAACATTTGCTCACAGGACACCAACAACACCAGCTACGGCAACAACAGCAACAAGTGCTCATGCAGATACGCAGCACAGGATTTTGCGTTGTCATGTAAATGCACAAGCCTATGTAAAATACGATGTGTAAACAGCGATACATGTTTTGATGCCGGCGCCAAGACAATACGGGGGCCTTCCTCGTGTGAGGAGGGCCTCAGTCTAATCAGCAGCAGACGAGCTGTGTGGCTGTTTTTTTCTTTCTAGAGCATCAAGCTGATGACATCACGTTGATAACATCATCAGCGCGATGAAACACGTCATGTAAACAATGGAAAGGAACATGGAGGATGTTGACACAGTTTTGTGTACTTTTGTCCCTCTATAAAAATGTTCAAACTCGTCGCTGATGATACAAAAGCAGATGGAATTTGTTGCTGAGATGACAAAGAGTCTCGTAAGTTACAAATGAAGGGGACGAGCGTGATATTATGCCATGGGCACGTTACGCCTATGTCATCCTATGGCGTGAAGTTCCCACTGAAGCTGATAAAACCTGTCGCTTGCAGAGTTAGTCTACATGTTCTAAAATGTAACACCATTGTTACCCGGTTTAAACTATTTTTTTTTTGTCCAGTCTGAAAATAGTATGAGGCTTTTCTAGTTATTAATAATTCCAAACCCTAAAGTCACATTATAAGCAGAAAACAGCGTCATAAACTCAGTCCACTGTCATTTCTGCACTCCCCAAAACACCAGGTCAGTCTGAATGTGCGAGTGTGAGAGCTGCGATAACCTGAGGTGTGAAGAGCAGGGCATCATGGGAGGATGGGTCAGTCCAGGTTTTGTTGGAGGTTTACTGGAGAGACTTTTCCCAGGAGGCAAAAAGGCAAAACTGTCCCCATCTCTGGATCTTCATGCACCTCCTTTCCCTCGTTTCTCCAGTCTTTCCAGGTGTATATTTCTCATGACCTGTTGTTTTGTTTGGCTCTCTCCAAGTTCCTTTGTCTTCACACCCTCAGGTCACAGGTGCTGCAATCAGCTGCATCACACCCTCCCTCACAGCAGGCTGCAGGTTTTCTCTAAATCCTTCCTAAGTCCTTTCCTATCCACTTTCCCTTAACCCTGATGGAAAATGTCACAGAGCCAAGAAAGGAGGGAATAACAGGAAAGGAGAACTGCAGTAAAAGAGGAATTCAACTGCACCTTCACTTTGGTGTCATATTTATGTGACAGTGATTTCTTGAGCCATAGGTAAACCATGATGAACTACAATGTTCTGAAAATGAACTACAAGAAGCGTTTTACTCGTCTGCTTTATGTCTGCTTCACCAGTTAACATTAACAATCCATTGTTCTGTCTTATTATTGGATTGATGGAATCCTAGTAACATATATATTATATCAATATAGGAAATAAGTACCACAATTGTTTTATTATTTATCAACATTGTAGGCGGTTATGGCAAAAAAGAAAAGCTTTAAGTTGAGTGCTTAATAAATTATAACTTAAAGGTGTAGTCAGCGATCTTCTAATCTTCTAATCTAATGCACTATTTGTCAAAATCACCGTATTTCTCCTCTCCATCCACAAGATGTCACCTCTGACAGCATGTTGAAAAAAAAAGTCCGGTTCCAATACACAGCCTTGGCTCTGAATTTCAGCAGGTAAATACTGTGGCTCAGGCCGAGTCACCAAAACAGGGTGCACCCCCCCACATCCAGGGGGCGATCATACTCATGCGCAGATCAGACAGAGGGGGGAGGGGGAGTCTTAGGTTGCATAGCGTGCGCAGTTAGCATAAGAGAGAGATACAATAGGTGCAGTAGCAATGGCTGAAAAACAGCCCAAAAGAAAAAGTTCAGAGGAGTGAAAAGTGAAAAAGAAGGGCTATGACCATGAAAGAGCGAAGACCCGGGTCAACATTGGTGTTGCTTTCCGACAGAGGAGGGAACTCCACGAATTAAAAGACCTGAAAACAGACGCGGATGTCGCCGTCTGTCTGCAGGATAGGTTAGCAACATTAGCTTTGCGGTGCTTCACATAACAGTAACAGCCGTCAGGCATTCATCTTATTGTCTAATCTGCCAGAATGTACTGTTGTTGTGATGTTATCAATAACGGCAGTCGAGTTGTCTGACGAGTCGGGGTTACCTTAGCTACATTGGTCAGCTATGCAGTTTCTACGGCCGTTTCCATGACGATGCACGTCCATCAGCTTTCGGAGGTGGAGCCAGGGGTGAGGTATGAAGGGAGAGGCGGGTCTAAATTTGTTTATCAACAACCTCTCACATCCCTGACTACACCTTTAACTGTTTATCCATCCATGATTTTAAAAAAGATTAATGAAGAAGTGAACCAAAGGTTATATTTTTTAAAGCACTCCCTTTGAAGCATATATTTTTTTCTATACATGCAAAAAAATGTTAACTCAGTATTACATAGCCGACATATCTTGATAGATTTTTACTTTTTTTTACTCTGATTTTTTAGGTGTTCATTCGATTTAAATTGTGATTTCACAATAATGTTGATTTTTGCAGTCTTTAGTTAGCTTTTTTAACACCAGTGAAAAAGATGAACAATGATGATGCCTACAGACTATATCAGGAAAAATACACATTAGGATTAGGATTTATTTAGCAATATATTTTAACCAGCTGTTTATGCTCTCTCTTCAAAAGTCTGGATTGCATTTAAAAGTGGCTTATTAACACAGACTAAAATGAAGCATTTAAATTTGGAAAAAAAACATCTTCTAACAAAAAATCCCAATACTTACAAGAATCTATTTTTTTCTCTCAACCCTACTTGATAATCCCACAAAAATCATCGTCCTTTCTCCTTCCTAAGTTTCTGTAAATGTTCGACGGTGCCAATTATATATTCATTACCTGCTGCAAGGCATTATGGGGCGTTCATTCTCCTTTACTTTTGTAAAGGACGGTCCAGTGTTTCCTAAGGTAAAGGAGATAATAAAGGAGGCAATGACCCTCCTTTCCTTAACTTTTGGAAAATTCTAACAGTCCTTATCATGGTTGACGCTTAAATGCTTCAGAAGGTTCTTTACGAAAAAAGGAGTATTCGAACACACCCTTCATCTCGAGTATCAATGACAGTAAATGAGAGGCAGTTCATTCCTGACATGACAGTGATGCAGTAAAAACATCCATCAGACAGACTGTGGTGAAATGTGGCTCCTTTTTAATGACGTACATGAGACATTTTCAAAAATACAAAAATATACTTTAGATACAACTTTAAACATTAAACTGTGGCTCAAAGGAGGGTCAGCGTTGAAGGTTTCAGAAGTTCAGCACTTTGGTAAAAGTAGAAATGATGTGAAGCGTCCAGTTTAAGGTTGGTTTATGCTTCTGTGTCGACAAAGGCACTCGTGACTGTCTCCGTACTTAAAGGGACACGCCCACATTTTTTGTGTTTGCGTCTTACCTCACTGTTGAGTTCATGACAAGCAGGTAGACTCCATTCTTTCAACTGTGGTGCAGTAACAAGAGACAGGCAGAGCTCACCCACCGCTGATTAACTTAGCTCAAACACCGGGAGTCAATGGGAAGTGTTAGCCTACCTCTCCCTGCAGTCATCAGACGCACCCTTTTAAACGGTCCGGTGTGCTTGTCTCATTTTTATGTTTCATTATTTTCTACTATCATCATATAAACAGACTGTTTTGTTTTGCTGACCTACTTCTACAGTGGTTGGACTTGGCAGAGGCAGGCTAACACTTCCCATTGACTCCCAGTGTTTGAGCTAAGCTAACTAGCTATGGGCGAGCTCTTCCTTGTTATTGCAGCACAGCCTACGGAATGACGTCTATCTGCTTGTCATGTACTCAGGAGTGAGGCAAGACATGAAAAGAAAAAAAGTTGGCGTATCCCTTTAAATAACAGACGATAAAATTAAATAAGAGCTGTTTAACTCCTCAGGTTTAACCAGCAGGGGGTGACTGAGCTTAATCTGCCCGTTTCTGCTGTTTTTATTGTATTCATCAGCAGCATGATCCATAAAGATGCTCAAATAAAATGGACAGATTTATAAAATATTTGATCACTTCCTATTTTTCACAGCAGTTGAGAAGAGAAGGAGCCAAAATACATGATCAACCTCAATTCTTCCCCTTTAACTGCTTCAGTCTGCTCTTGAGTTTCTGAAAACATGAATAAAAATGTCTGCTGCAGCTTTTTCAGGACAAAACCACAAAAATGATGTTCACTTTCCTTCGCTTATTCTCAAAGAAAAGTCTACATTACAATGAAAACACTGTTTTAGCACAAAAATACAGCACACTGCAGATATACAGAAAAAAACAGGATGTTTTTAAATGTTTTAAAGTCCATCGTCTTCACTGAGACAGGAGTATAAATCAGTCTTGACCTGGAAACTAAGACGTTGATGCAACAGGAAACACGACGGGCTACAAGAAATAAATGCTTCAGTAACTAAACCCTCGTTAAACAGATAAATAGGGCTGGGATTCATTCTAAGTTCCTTTAAAGTTTGTTAATCAACTTACCAAAAACAAATAATAATAATAATATAGATGTTTATTTTAGACAAACCTGCAGCCATTTTTTAAACAAAGATTTTAAGGTCTGTCCACATGCAGCCGACGAACATCAATACTGTTTGACCTTGCGAGTAGGGCTGGGAAATATACCAGTTAAATCATTTAATTTTAATTATTTTCTGCAGAAGATTAAAACAAAATTAAAAATGAGATTTTTTACTCGATTTATTCCAATTAATTTACAAGTTTTTGCAATGTTTAAGATATAAATGCTGAAAATGTTCGTTTAGGTTAGTATGTTTCTTAAATGAGATTAAATATTGATCAGCGAGCTCCCCGTTAATATAAACCAAAATATAGCTCAGCTTCAAGTGTCTGTTCTGACAGGCCTGCCTACATTTGAACTACATAATCAACCGTTTATGTAAAATTACAGATTGCATTTTTCTGTTTAGTTTTGAAACATTTTTTGGTAACATTAAAACAAACCTTGATTAATGCATTTTTGTGTCACCTGGGAGGTTTTTTTTAAAGAGGGAAAAATCAATCAAAATCTTAAATTCAGTTTTGTGGGATTTTATTTTTTGGTCATATCGTCCAGCCCTACTTGTGGATGATGTGGCAGCAGCTTGAACATCTGACTGACTGAAACCATGAAGATGATGATAAATATAAATGCAGACAGATCGGTGATGATTTAACTTTTAAAGTTTTATTTCCAGTTATGTTCAGGTTTCACCGCAGCAGCTGTTGAACGAGGTCGAGTTTATCATTAAGGCGACTCACACGGGAGCGAAGAATCAGGTGATCACGCCTGTCTTTTCTGAGCCTCTGACGGTTCTCAGAGACTCTCCTGATATGTTTGGATTATTCTGGAAGGCACAGCGGTCTGAAACAGAGTTAGACTGAACACGGGCCAGGTTTGGTTTGGTCTCCCTTCTCCCCTCAAAGCTCTTGAAATTAGGGCTGAAAGATTTATCGTTATCGTATCTATATCCAGTAGGGCTGGGTTAGAAAAATCAATTTAATCGATCTGAATCGATTTCCCTATAAATGGTTCATAATTGATCCATAAAATCCAAGATTGATCTTTTAAGGTGGGTAGTTTTTCTTCATTGGACGGTCCGAGAAGCAGCCTGTGGTATCAACCCTGCTAGTCTCACGTTTAGCTCTGCTCTCCACTGAACAAGATCTGGTGAGATGTTACTGCAAGCAGTCAAAAAAACATGGCGGAAGCGAGTAGCACTATATGGGCACCACCGGAGTGTTTAAAAGCTGATGTTTGGACATATTTCAGATTTAACAAGCATGAAAGAAAAGACAAGTTGGACAAAAAACAAGTAACTTGCAGAATATGCATTAATGCACATCATTAATATGTGATTAATGTAACTGCTTTGGGTTCAGTTCTTAATGTAAAAACAGTTTTAATAATGTACCAGGTCAAAAAGTCTTTTACAGCATTATTTTTTACTGAGATAACCCAGACTGAACTAATTCTGAATCGTGAATCGAATAGATTTGAGACCTCTTAATATCGAATCGAATCAGTCCAGAAAATCTGAATTGATACCCAGCCCTAATATCCAGATATGAACATTCAAGATATTAACATCCAAAAAGCAAAGATATAAACGATATAGATTTCCCTGTGCTCGCCCTGCATGCACAGCTCTAGATGTCAGAACAAATTTCATTTATACGATTGCCCTTGAATGCACCGCTTGGTTTTCACCGAACCTGTAGACATATCGCTATCGAGATATCTGGCATGAATATGGAGATATGAAATTTTGTCCATATCGTTCAGCCCTATTTGTAATGGGTGTTCATTTCCCCAAACTGCTGTCGTTTCTTGATTTATTAAAGGTTGTTTTTGTCTCATAAATGCTGCTTTAATGGTTTGAAAATCTTCCCATTCTGTCTGATTTACATTTATCACCATGTCCCAACTTTTCTGGGATCTGGACTTGAATCAAACTGAGCAGGGAGTTTTGAGCACTGTCGATAATCAGAGTTTATAACCAGCTCAGTGCAGAGGAGGCAGTGCAGGTCAGGATAGGTAGTTTAACATTTTAGAAAAGGACAAAAGTTTTTCTTCAGAGAGACGCCGATTCATTCATCACGTTTGTTTGAAAAATCAAATTAAAGGCCGACCTCACGTCTCTCCAGCAGGAACTCAAAGTAACACATCATTAAAGAAAAAGATGACACAGCCTACCTAACATCTTCTTCTTCTCAAACTACATGGTGAAGTTTTCCTGAAGTTTCCACAGTGATGTGATCGAAGTCTAACAGTCAGAGTCCTCGTGTTCAGCAGGCGGCGCGGACCGTCATCCCGACGTCACGCCGAGAATCAACTTTAAGGTAGTTTGGGATCCTGAGCAAATCCTGTTTGTCCAGTGAGAGTGAGAAAGTGTCAGGGCTGGGCAATACATCCAAGTTTTAGCTTTTAATTACTAATCTTGATCTGTATTTGTTGAGTGCAGCGTTGATTTTAAATCAAAAGATAAAGATATCAGGTCTAATGTCGGACAAAAATAGTTTACAGTAAGAATAGTTTATAGTGGCATCTTTATTGACCACAAGATAATAATTTTACCCTGAATGTGCGTCACTACTTTATGTTTTTCCTGATTATAGAAAAATTATATCATTTTTAAAACAAAAAAAGCACAATACACATCCCTGTTTGCAACAATAAAAGAACGAAACACTGAATATCAGCAAAATGTTGTTTGGATTTATCAAAACTTCTGCTTTTGATTCCACCAATGACCTAAATGATGGTGCTGCATTGTGTTAAAGATTTTAGAATATTAGGGTTGTATGACTTTGGAGTTTTGCCGATTTTTTGATTCATTATTGCCGACACCGATATTTCAGGTCAAGAGCACAAGCTCTGTACTTAATAAAATGGACTCTTTTCTTTCAGTGTTCCAGCATATTATCATATGAACAGATTTAAAAGAAGAAAAACAACTTTTAACTATTGCAGAAGTGAAACCCTTGATTTTTAACTGTGCCCACCCTGTGATGAGAAGGTGCATCAGTTTTATACTTTATAATTTACCGATATTTCAGCCGACATATGGCTGATTCGTGTGGCTGATATATCGGCTGGAAATATCTGCAAAAATGTCAATATTGTCCCATACGATACTTTACCTTTTTGGGCTGATATCAGCTGATACTGATATCAAACTGATCGTGCATCCCTATAGAAAATATCTGAAAACACTGTTTTATAGGATGTAGACATATCAGTCTGTCTGCTATTTCTGATCATTAAACACAATAAACTGTTTGTTATTTGGTGTAAAACAATTGTGTTTTTGTTCATAACATATCAATCATGATTTAGTATCGATTGATTTTTCCCAAGAATCACTTTAAGGTTCCTAATTCAGTATTTTAGACATCAGTTGTGTTTTTTGTTATTAAGTACGTAATAATATGTAGATCTGATTTTTGGTCCGTATTGCCCAGCCCTGGTTTGCGTACGAGGTGGAGGAGGGGGCTACGAGTCTTTGAGCATGCTGATCTGGGCGAAGATCTTGAGGGCAGGTCCCAGTTTGATGTTCATGGTCCCCATCAGGTGATCCTCCTTCAGCAGCAGCAGAGCCTGACCGTCGATCTCCTGCGAGCGAAACTCCTCCGCGATCTCCAGACAGCCTGCACAAACAGACCCGGACAGGACAAACATCACAGATGAGACAATGTAACATCTATCTGCTCCACTTCACTCACATGAGAAAACGTGGACATGAAATATGAGAGTCAGTGTTTCTAAACTGGTGTGTCCAGTCCCAAAAGTGGGTCACAGAGCTCTTTCTGTTTCCTACTGATGTTAGGACACCAAAAGCAAAGTTTGGACACTTTGAGCTCAAATGGGTGATTTAACCCTTTAACTTCCAGCTCACCTGTTTGGCAGAGGTCATCATTAAATTCAGGGTAGTAATTTTTTAAGAAACAGAACAAATCAAATCATAGTTTGATTTCATTAACATTTCAGGGAAAAGAGAAAAGCACAAACAAACCAAAAAACAGATGTTTTCTTGGTGTGGGATTGAAAGGTTTAAAAGCCAACAGTTGGTTCTTTGATGACATTAAAATGCACAAAAATTTGGTCATAATCGATGAGAAAAGATGGAAATGTTTGCAAAAAATACTAAAATAACTTAAATAGATGAAATTGAGTTTGACTAACACAAAAAAGCTTTTGATGTACATGTAAATCATCGTATCAGTAAGCAGTCAAGTATTTAAAATAATGATGACAAAAACAATAGTAGCTTTTAACTGACATAAACAAACTATGACGTGTTATACTAATTTAACACCTTAAATATTCCTGAATTTAATGACCTCTGTCAAACAGTTGAGCTGGAAGTTAAAGGGTTCAAGAGCCTATTTTCTCCTTTTTTGAGTTTAACCCTCACTTACCCAATGATTTTTAAATGACTCGAATTTAAAAACCATTTGTTCCATCCAGAAATGGAAAACACTGGTGTAATCGTTAGATTTTCACTTTTCTAAGGGTACCTGAATGTATCACAAGTAATGTCAGCAACATATCAAAAAAAAAACACAGAAGAAAACAGGATTTAGTGAGATTTCATCAACATTTCTTTAATTCTCATGTATTCTTTGAAAATAAGCAGAAAATTAAATGTTTGCTGCCGCTAAATTCTGTAAAAAACAAAAAAATCTATGATCCTTACCACGTTCAACAAGACCTGAATGATTCACATACTTCCTGATTTCACTGTTCAAAAAATATTTGAATTTTCATCCCACAGCAGTGTTTTACAGGTTCATATTCCTGCTCAGAGCCGTTCAGCAGTAATAAGCGCTGAGCAGCGAAACCTGCTGTCAGTAAAGTTGTGTTACAGGGCAAACTTTTCTGATGTTTTTATAAAGGAAAGATACTTTACAGACTGCCTCTTTAGTGTAGACTGTAAATTAATAATATTAATATCATTAATATTCATAATACAATAAATATTTAGAAATGGTTAATGTTTTTCTTGTTTCTAATGAGTTTTAGCTTGTAAATTTTGTTACACTGCATGTAGACATCATTGAGTTATATCAGTCAATAGCCATAATTATTCTGAATCTATAGATGTGCTGGATTTCATATTGCAGAGAAAAATGAGACCACAGTGAGTGAAAAGTGACAAACGTAAAAATGGCCTGGAATTTTAAATATCAAACAAGGCAAAAGAATTTGTAAATTCTTCAAATGATGGCCATCACCACAATTTTTCCTGTTCATTAGGCTTCAGGGTCTCTGAAAATGTGTTGTGTTCACTAATTCCTTATTTTTATATGTATTTTTTAATCAGAAAATCAGAAAAATTCAATGTCTGTTTCTCTTGTTTCTATTGATTTGTAGCTTGTAAATTTTGTTACACTACTTGTGGACCTAACTGAGTTACATCAGTCATAGCCATGGTTGTTCTGAATCTATAGAGGTGCTGGACTCTCATTGCAGAGAAAAATGAGACTTCAGTGAGTAAAAATGTGAGAGAAGTGAAAAACAACCAGAAACTATTTGTGATTGGAAGGGTGAATATGCCCTTTAATGTGTTTAACATGTCTCCTCTTCATGGTAGAGTACTTGGAAGGAGTGAGGCAAGACACGAAAAGAAAAAACGTTGGCATATCCCTTTAAAAATTATACCTAATGTTGTGTAATCTTCCTTAAATTAGGTCCTAAATTCAGAGCAAATAAGTGGCAGAGTTGGGCGGAGCTGACAGCGTGTCTCTACAGTAGGGGTGGGAGTATCGATTCAGCAATGCATTGCAATTATTCCCCTCCAAACTCGTTATCGATTCAGCAAATCTTCTAAATTGATTCACCTCCTGGCCAGTGGGGGGCGCCAGGAGGTAACAGAAGGTCGCAGAAGACATTTTTGCAGGATGATAGCCAATATGAGAGTGATTTAACGTTTTTTTTTTATCAGTATTTTCTGTGTAAATAATGTAACATATTAAACACAGAGCATTAGTATCATTTCAGAGTGTTTTCATTTCGTTCTATTGCTGTATTTTCTCTGTGTTTTGCCGTATTTCTGATGTATTTTCTGCATGTTAAATCGTCTTTTTATGGTCATTTATCGTCTTTTTGATCATGGTTCTTTTTTTATGGATTCCATAAATAGTAAGTTTAGAATTATTGGAGGAAGAAATGTCGAGATCTCGTCTTCAGGATGACAGGAACTGCTTCAGGGACTACCATCACCAAAAAAAAGGCCTGGACATGATCTTATATAACGAGCTGTAACAAGGACACTAATGCTGTAGTCAAACAAAAATGTGCGAGTTTATGTAAAATAGTTTAAGTTTATTTTTGGTCATGTCAGAACATGTCTACAGGTTCATTTACAATTTTTTATGAAGAGGATTCTGTTGAAAATTTAAAGCTATTTTATTCTTTTCTTGCAATCACACACTGTTTGACGCATTTATGACATAATGACAAATACTTGCAAGAATTATTTACTTTTATTTCTCCAGAAAAAAAGTGTGAAAAATGTTTTCAGGACACATTCATTGACAAAAAAGACCAGGTGGACATTTTTATGGTGCTGTTAACTGTCATGTTTTACTCCATATGCACAAATTAGCTACTACTATGCAAATTTTCATTGTCACATGTTTGCTCAAATATATGAGGGGACATACCACATATGTTCACACTGGCATCAAAATGATCTAAAAAAAACTCAAAAACTGTCAGCAGGTACTCTAGTTACTTGTGTATTTGTACTTCGAACTGAACTGAATCGCCACCCAAAAGTACGGCTGCTATTTTGTCCAGGTCTCTCTTGCAAAAGAGATTTGTTAATCTCAATGGGACTTCCTGGTTAAATAAAAGTTAAATAAAAAACAAATAAATTAATTAAAAAAAGAACAAAAACACTGTAAAGGTTCTTAATGCCCAGCCCTACGCACATGTCACCTTTGTTAATATTGTTTTAAACGCGGCCCCCTGGGGGCAGAGTCCACTCAGCACATTATCACTCTTAATTGAAATGTTAAACATTCCCGGCACCCACCTGGCAGCGAGGAGATGAACTCGTAGACGTCCTCGATGTTCCACATGCCGGGGTCGCTGGGCAGGAAGCCGTGGGGCAGCAGGGGCAGATCAGAGCCTCGCACCACAGGAACCCGCGGGGAGGGCGACAGCGGCGACGGGGGCCTTTTGTAGCCGGACAAGTCCGAACACTGGCTGGATTCTCCCTGTGCGGGATGGACCGAGTGACCCGGGGACAGAGCGGCGGCGGGGAGGGAAGGTTTCTGCATAGAGGGAGCAGTCTGAAGGAGAAAAAAAGAAAAGATGATGTCTAAAGTCATACTGGATTGACTTTAAGGAGGAGCTAAACTGGTCACACCTTCTTTTTTTAATAACTTTTTATTGTTGCAACCATTAAGAAACAATAATGGAACAAACAGCAGAAGGAGGATCCATCTCTCAGGCAACATTTTAATAACACGCACACTATATTGCCAAACGTATTCGCTCACCTGCCTTGACTCTCATAAACTTAAGTTCCATCCCATTCCTAATCCACAGGGTTCAATATGACGTCGTTCCACCCTTTGCAGCTATAACAGCTTCAGCTCTTCTGGGAAGGCTGTCCACAAGGTTTAGGAGTGTTTATGGGAATTTTTGACCATTCTTCCAGAAGAGCATTTGTGATGTCACACACTGATGTTGGATGAGAAGGCCTGGCTCTCAGTCTCTGCTCTAATTCATCCCAAAGGTGTTCTATGGGGTTGAGGTCAGGACTCTGTGCAGGCCAGTCAAGTTCATCCACCCCAGACTCTGTCCTCCATGTCTTTATGGACCTGCTTTGTGCTCTGGTGCACAGTCATGTTGGAAGAGGAAGGGGCCAGCTCCAAACTGTTCCCACAAAGTTGGAGCATGGAATTGTCCAAAATGTCTTGGTTTGATGAAGCATTCAGAGTTCCTTTGACTGGAACTAAGGGGCCAAGCCCAGCTCCTAAAAAACACCCCCACACCATAATCCCCCCTCCACCAAACTTACACTTGGCACAATGCAGTCCCACAAGTATGGTTCTCCTGGCAACCTCCAAACCCAGACTGGTCAATCAGATTGTCAGATGGAGAAGCGTGATTGGTCACTCCCGAGACCGCGTCTCCACTGCTCTAGAGTCCAGTGGTGGCGTGCTTTACACCACTGTATCCACGCTTTACATTGCACTTGGTGATGTGAGGCTTGGATGCAGCTGCTCGGCCATGGAAACCCATCCATGAAGCTCTCTGCACTGTTCTTGAGCTAATCTGAAGGCCACATGAAGTTTGGAGGTCTGTAGTGATTGACTCTGCAGAAAGTTGGCGACCTCTTCTCACTATGCGCCTCAGCATCCACTGACCCCGCTCCGTCAGTTTACGTGGCCTACCACTTGGTGGCTGAGTTGCTGTGGTTCCCAAACACTTCCACGTTCTTATAATCCAGCTGACAGTTGACTGTGTAATATTTAGGAGTGAGGAAATGTCTCGACTGGATTTGTTGCTCAGGTGGCATCCTATCACAGTTCCAGTTTTATACACCTGTGGCCATGGACGTGACTGGAACACCTGATTCTGATTATTTGGATGGGTGAGTGAATACTTTTGGCAGTATAGTGTGTGTCTCCCATATGGGGTATATTGTTACTATACAACATCAGGCCTTACACATAAAACATAGGGGAGACATTCTGACCTAAAGATATGAATTTTACATCTCAGATTAAATGTGATTCTCTCCATAATGTTTAAACTGGGTCTCACCTTCTTTTTGGAGTCCAGGCTGCTGGTTTTGTGGTTTCCGTTGAGCGTTCTCTGCTTCTTCATGTTCTCCAGGGAGGTTTTACGCTGCGGGAAGAGACCGATCCTCTTGGTGCATCCTACATTATACCTAAAATAAACGGTGAGTAGAGACAGAGTTCATCCCTTTCTTGTAAACATGAAATATCGAGCACGCTTTGAGAGGTTTCTTTTCGTACACACTCTTCCCAAATGCAGAAAACTACATTAGAAAAAGCATGAATCTGAAGCTTTGTACAAAAAACAATGACATAAATTGCAAAACGATTTATCGGACATCTCAAAATATAAAACATAAAAAGTGAAATTTGCTTATTTTGTGACCTTCGGAGATCAAATGTTGGGCTTAAGAAACCCTGATTGCTAACAGGAAGTCGCAGAAAGAGGTAAAAGTAAAATATTAAACGTTCTGTATCTTTCTGGGTAACTTCTGAACACGAGGAAAGTTGGGATCAAACTTGTTTTTACCGTTTTGCACAAACTGTGGAGCAGAACCTCTTGGACCGTTTGAAGATGTAGGCGAAGTCGACTTTGCCGCACAGCTCGCAGGTCAGCATGGGCTCCTGCTGTGCCTTCAACTCTGAGGAATACAGAAGGAATAAATCATAAAACACGAGCCATCGCTGCCCCAGGTGTTGCTCTGCTTTTATCATGTTTGGTCCATCTGTCAGTTTGTCGTCACATTTTGGCCACGATGTGCATCAACAATCATGTTGGGCTGTCCAATAATTCTGAAAATCCTCACAGGAGGAGAGCCTGGATCATATTTGACAGAATAATTGAGTTCACTCAAACTCATATTACTTTTTTCTTTTATTTTGAAAGGCTTAGTCATTCTGTTTAAAGCGTTTCAGTTACTTCAGTCCGATTTGGCTGTTTTTTGTGTATTTTTTTGCTTTATTAGCCTTAAAATTTTAGGACATTTCAGGTGGAAAAGTCAGAGAAATAGAAGAAAAAAGCATATGTGTGTACACACCCTCCCTACAAGAAACAAAACTCCCAGTGACATAAAAATGAAACAAATCAAGTTTTGCCTTTATGTTTTCACTACATCTAAATGTTTCCCTCTTAAAGTCAAAGTCTGGGTCATCAAAGGTTGATTATGTAGTACAAACACAGGCAGGTTTGTCTACATAAACACTAAAAGGCTGGTATCTTAGCTTAGTCATTTAGCATGAAACTCTCTGATCAATATGTAATCTACTTAAAGGATCCTGCAGCTAACATTGTTTATAGAATCAATTAACTATACTTGTCACAGCAGGCTGTTCACTGATCCAAACAGTGCTTGCAGCACAAAGAGATATTTAGATCCAAAAGAAGTAAAAAATAAATTAAATAAATTAAAAAAGTAGAAGAACTCATTAATTTCACCAATATTCCATCATGATCCCATATGGTCCTCCATTGCACTGTGTCTCTCCACACAGCGCTGTGTACAGACTAACCTCTGAACTGACGAGTTAGAGGACTGAAGAATCACTGGAGTGTTGCCTTCCTTTCTAAGAGCTCCTTATCTGTAAACTCTGGCTCGAATCTGGGACTCCATCATGATTCAAAGTTCTCCTTCAAAAACAAAAATCTTCATAAAATAAAATAAAATTGATTTGCACAAAACTTGAAGATAAATTATACTTTTGGTAGGGCTGCGGTCGATATGGCCTGAAACAATGAAATTCCCTGATTTTTTCCACAACACTAAACAAACTAGTCAGTTCAGAGGTCGATTTTTCCCTTCCTAAAAGAAAAAAAGCTCCCAGTGACATAAAAATGAAACAAATCAAGTTTTGCCTTTATGTTGTCTAAATGTTTCCCTCTTAAAGTCAAAGCCTGGGTCATAAAAGGTTGATTATGCAGTATAAACGTAGGCAGGTTTGTCTACATAAACACTAAAAGGCTGAGGTATTTTTACAGTATTAGCATGAAACTCTCTGATCAATATTTAATCTACTTAAATAAATACAAGCCGATAAAAGTGCTTGTGCAAACCCTACAAGGCCGACCATCATGAAACACCAAATGCATAATAAAATCAGCTAAAGTAAGATAATGAAATAAAATCGATTAACAGAGAATAATTTTGAAACAATACATTTGAACTGAAACAGAGAAATAAAACAGAACAAGAGGATTAAAATAAATAAATCAATAAATGAGATGAAATAACAAAAAAAGTATAATCAGCTAATAGACTAAAAAGGTAGGTCTTGAGTTGCTTTTTATATAAATGCTAAATGCTTTTGATGCAGATGCTGAACAATCAACAAGGACGTGTTTATTAATTTCTCAGTATCAGTCCAGTAATCATCATGATAATGATTTTTGCTGTAATTAATCTGCATCTTCTCTGTAAATCTCTGCATTCTGCACTCTAACTTAAACTCTGAGGGTCTTTTGTTATGTTGTGGTTTATCTGCTGTATTGTTGTATATGTGTAGAGTTCATGTTTGTGTATTTGTCATCTTGCCTGTTATTAGGGCTGGGTATCGATTCAGATTTTCTGGATCGATTTGATTCGATATTACAAGGTCTCAAATCGATTCGATTCACGATTCGATTCAATATTTATTCAGTCTGGGATATCTTAGTTAAAATAGTGTTGTAAATTTAAAAAGTGACCTTTTGACCTGGTACATCATTAAAAATTGTTTTAACATGAAGAACTAAACTAAATTGCAGAGTGTGCATTTCTTTGTTTGTCCATCCGCGGCTCCCGTAGGCACCCGTAAGTGTATCATAGAAATGCGAAGTAGTACTGTTTAGGCTATAAACATGTGCTAAATTATGTCGTTTCGAGTAAATGGTGGACGTTACCCGCTCAGGACACTTGGATTACAGCACACGAGCAGTATGGAGGAATATTGCCGACTTTTTGTGGACTTTTTGTGGACTTTTAAGGACACTGTTAGAACTCGGCTATCTAAGTCATGATATCAATGGCAGTGGACAGCGAGGATTCCCCCAGATCTCCAGCTGCATCCTAGATGTTCCAAAACTACTCCACAGTGTTGTTCAGCATGAGGGTGAGTAGAAAATGAGGCCAAATCGTTGTTTGGGTGTAGTGTTTCTTTAATGCATATCCTGCATATTACTTGTTTTTTGTCCAACTCGCATTTTCCTTTGTACTTCTTAAATCTAAAATACTGTACATCCAAACATCAGCTTTTAAACTTGCCAGTGGTGCCCATATAGTGCTTCCACCATGTTTGTTTGCAGTAACATCTCATGAGATCTTGTTCAGTAGAAAGCAACGCTAAACGCTGATCACACCAGACCAGCAGGGTTGATACCACAGGCTGCTTCTCTGCACATCCAAAGAAGAAAAAACTACCCAAGTTAAAAGATCCATCTTTGGATTTTATGGATCGATTATGAACCAGTTCAAGGAAAATCTAATTTTTTAACCCAGCCTACCTGTTGCTGGTGTTTTATGTACTTTACTCAAATATTACATTATTATATCACTATATCATGTAATATATTCGTTTTAAGACACCTGTGCAAATGCATTACATCAACCTGCTGGAGCCTGAAGACAGAAATCAGCCTCTTATCAGTCTTCACCAATGTGCACTCTATTTAAATGAATACATTAAGTTAAATCTTAAATTGTGTCTCCTGCAGCTCTCATAGATCTCACTAACTACAGCTCCACATGTCAGAAACAAGTCTTCATCACAGTTTAGATCCTCGGGCTGCACTCACATTGAGTCCTCGTTAAATCATCAAAAATCAAATCCTGTTGTCGAACCTGTCGGCATAAATCTCTTCACGCATCAATCACCTGCCTGAGAAAGTGAGAAAGCATCCGAGACAGAAAATAATCTTTTCTTGATCATCATTAACATACTTCCGCAACTTCTGACACGTTGAGACGAGTCTGTTGTTCCCTGTTTTTTTTCATAAGTCAAGACAGAGTTTACTCTGTCATATGTGGTCGTCTGAAGAGGCCTCTCCTTCTGCTGAGTGTTGAATGTGGGTTTTTTATTTAATTTTCTTGATAATTATCTGCTTGTTCTTGATTGTACAGCACTTTGTGCTACTTTTTTTGAATGAAAAGTCATTTATAAATTAACTTTGATTGACAGTAAAAAAAGGAGATGGAAAGCCTTTGTGAACACTGATAAGGATATTATTTTGTTTCCTGGTCTTTATTTTTTCCCCTCTTATATATTTATTCTATTTATTTACTTATTTATCAGTTTCCTTCTCATAAATTGATGTGTGTTACTATTAAGTGTTTGACCAATTTTTATGTATTTTCTCTAATAAATGGTTTAAGATTTATTTAATGTCTGTCTCATTTTAATTTTGTTTTATGCATTTTTAAAATATATATATATTTCTTTCTTATCTTTATTTTTCCCTTTCTTAATCATTTATCCTTTTCCTTTACATAAATTGAAGTGGGTTACTATTTAGTGTTTTACAACTCTTTATCTATTTTCTTTTACTGATTGGTTTTAAGATTTATTCAATGTCTGTCTCATTTTAATTAACTTTTAATTGCTTTATTACCTTTGTTATATTTTATGGTTTTATCATTTGTTTGTTTTCTTAATTCAAGACAGAGTTTCCTCAGTCATATGTGGTCGTCTGAAGAGGCCTCTCCTTGTGTTGTGAGTGTTGAACGTGGGTTTTTGAATTTAATTTTCTTGACAATTATCTGCTTGTTCTTGATTGTACAGCACTTTATGCCACATTTTTTGAATGAAGTCATTTATAGATTAAGTTTGATTGATCAATAATAAAAGTCGATGGAAACTCTTTGTGAACGATGACAAAGACATTATTTTATTTCCTGATCTTTGTTTTGTTCTCCTTCTTATTTATTTATTGTTACAGCACTTTAGTTTTCCTTTTCTAGTTAGGTCTCCCTCTAGTGTTTCTTTTCTTTATTCCTCACCTGTGTGTCAGCACCTGCAGACCATCAGGCTGAGTCTATTTAGGGAAGGCCTCCTGATTAATTTCTCTCTCTCTCCCAGCAGCCGTCGCCGCATTTCTCCCCTGTGCGCGCCTCTTCCAGTCTTCATCAATGAAATGGGCAGTCACTTTCATATAGGACTCCATTCGAAGAGACGTACTCATCTGTTATCTTTATCTATTAACTCGGAAACTTTCTCTTTTTTACTCCCTCGTATTTTGCCGTGGGCGCGTGCGTAATTGTCTGGCGCGCTGGCACTGAATATCCAGGTTCCAATGTTTTTCTTGGCCTTCCACGACACCAATGGGCCTCATACCCTCAGAAATAAATTTGTCAATTCGTTCTGTGATGTCGTTTTTGCATTTGGGTGTTTATATGAGGCATAAAATCCAGCGCGGACTGGGTGAGGGATGCCGCTGTTGCAGCGGGCAGCAGGCAGAGCGCATGCAGTTATAAAACAAACGATTATAAGACTAGAATATTGAAAAGTTCTTAAATAAAAATATTGAAATGAACGATAAATACATTAAAATGGTGTTCTGAGACATGATGGGGGTGCTCAGAAATTACCCCCATTTCACTTAATACATTTCTTCTGATGAAATGAACTGCAGGGGGGAAAAATAAATTGATACATTTGGTCGACCAATCAGAATTTTGGTCGACTGAGCACGCATCGACCGATTAGTCGACCAGTCAACTTGGACTTTACAGCCTTAGCTGTGTCCATTATTATGTTCGGTGTTTGAGCCAGCCGTAACATTATTTACCGTACTTATTTATCTTTTCCCTTGTCATAAATTGATGTGGTACTGGTGTGGGTGTTAACACATAGTATGAATGTTTGTCTTTTTTTCTGTTTCAGAGCAGCTACACTGTTACAACTAACCAAACTGAATGTGAAAATGACAATAAAAATACTTCAAAAACCAAAAATAAAGGATTTTCCCCCAGTGTGCAGGAGTTGAACTCATAAATGTTTCACCCTTTAGCGAGGAGCCGTCCATCTTTGAATCTGTTTGTCTCCTGAAGCACTCAATCGAGAAAGACGGACGTTCCACCTGAAGACAGAAAGAAATATTAACCAATGATGTAGAAAAAGCTATGACCTTAGCTCGTCTCAGTGTAGTTAAAGATGCCACATTAACCCTCTGAATCCCAAGCAGTTTCTGGTCATTTTTCACTTCTCTCATAGTTTTACTCACTGTGGTCTCATTTTTCTCTGCATTATAAACTCCAGCACCTCTATAGATTCAGAAGAAACATGGCTATTGGCTGATGTAACTCAATTATGTCAACATACAGTGTAACAACATTTACGAGCTAAAAATCATAAGAAAAAATAAAATACAAATAATCTAAATATTTATGTTTTTTATTGTATCATTTATATTAATGATATTAATATTATTAATTTACAGTCTACACTGTAGAACAGAGGTGGGCCACATGCGGCCCTTTACCTCACTCAGTGTGACCCACCAGTCATTTCCAAAAAACCAAAACAAATTGGAAATGTGAAGAACAAATAACAGCAACTTCTAAATATGATTAATCGTGAGTTCACTACATAGAGCACAAAGTAGGATAGGTGTTAAAACATTTCTACTAACCTTAGACTGCTGGTACATACTTTGCTTTTTACAAGTCATTAAAGTACTCGCTTTGTGATTATTTCTCTAATATCTTTAATGAGGCATTAAAATATGATATATTTTATTGGTAAAAACTTTATATGTAAACAACAGTGAAGGTAGTATATTTGTGCTTAAAAACTGGTTGTCGTATTAAAAAGAAACTTAAATTGGCTTTAGTTATGTTTCATGTCCATTACAGTACAACATAACTGTGTGTGAGTTAAAATATATTAATGTTTTTGAAGCTTTATATTTGCTGTTTTTGTTCATTTCTATATTTTTTTCCTTGTTCAGAGTGACCAACTGTATGTAACAGTGTGGCCCCCAGACACTGAAAAAAAAATTATGTGGCCCTCTTGGTAATCAAAGTTTCCCACCCCTGCTGTAGAAGCTTTATGTTAAGCACTCTTTCCTTTGTAAAAACTGAGGTTTGTTGGGAAAAATTGGCCCTGTAGCAGGTTTTCAAGGCACTGACAGCAGGTGTGCTGAAGCAGGAATATGAGCCTGTAAAACACTGCCGTGGGATGAAAGTTCAAAGTTTTTTGAACAGCGAATTCAGGAAGTATGTGAATCATTCAGGTCTTATTGAACGCGGTCAGAATCGTAGATTTTTTTTGTTTTATTTACAGAATTTAGCCAGAGGAAAATTTTCAAAGAAGACTTAAAAATTAAAGGGATGATGTGGGTGCTGGTTTGGTTAAGTGGTTAGCAACCAGGCACGTCCCATGTATATGCTTCTGCCGGTCCAGGTTCAAATCCAACCTGTGACCAGTTTGCAGAGTGTCTCCCCCTCCTCTCTCAGCCCCTTTCACAAGCCTATCAACTGTTTCTCTCCTATCAATAAAGGCACAAAATGCCCCAAAAATACATTAAAATTTAAGGGATGATGATGAAATCTCATGATATTGGCCTGTTTTCTTCATTTTATTTATAAGTTTCCAGCGTTACTTGTGATACATTGAGGTACTAGGGGTGGGAGGAAAAATCGATTCTCATGAGTATCAGGATTTTTTGTTTGGCGATTTTCAAATCAATTCTTTTGTTCAAAATCTTTTTTTTTTTTCAAAATAAAATGCTTCATTTTAGTCTGTGTTAATAAGCCACTTCTAAATGCAGTCCAGGCTTTTGAAGAGAGAGTAAAAACAGCTGGTTAAAATATATTGCTGAATAAATCCTAAAAACAGACTCACATGTGATGTGTATTTTTCCTGATTTAGTCTGTACCCATCATCATTGTTCATCTTTTTCGCTGGTGTTAAAAAAGCTAACTAAAGATTGTAAAAATGGGCAATATCGTAGAATTGCAATTTAAATCGAATCAGCACCTAAAAATCGAAATAAGGGTGCTGGTTTGGCGGAGTGGTTAGCAACCAGGCACGTCCCATGTACTTGCTTCTGCCGGTCCAGGTTCGAATCCAGCCTGTGACCAGTTTGTAGAGTGTCTTCCCCTACTCTCTCACCCCCTTTCACAAGCCTATCCACTCCCTCTCTCCTATCAATAAAGGCACAAAATGCCCAAAAAATACATTTAAAAAAATAAATAAATAAATACATTGAAATAAATCGAATCAAGAGAAAAGTGTATCATCCCAGCCCTTTAAGGTACCCTTGGAAACTTGAAAATCTAATGATAACGCCAGTGTTTCCTGTTTCTGAACAGGACAAATGATTTTGTAAATGCCACTCATTTAAAGATAATTGGTATTTTGATATAAGTGTTAAAGCTTGGTCACCGTTACACCTGTTCAAGGGTCTTCTGGTTAAATCTGGACGTGGGTACTCACTGGAAAAGGCTCGGCACCCTCCTGGATGACGAAGCCTTCGATCAGGTGTGTGAGGATTTGGGACTTGACTAACGCCTGGGCTGGTTTGCTCTCTCCGTTCTGTTGGCTGCTGTTAGTGTTCCCGCTCCCAGAGGTCATGACTGGAGCCGGGGTCGCCCCTCAACTGTAAACACAAACAGCAGCAGGGTGAAAAACTGCAGACGCTCAGGTTTGAACATACAACTCATTATTTCTTCAGTTTAAAGTGTTGACATTTTATGATTTAGTAGATTACTGTATCTTGAAATTTATGTTTGAAGCACATAAAAGATTGTTACCAATTAATCTTCAAAAAAGATTTGAAAAAAAGAGAAAGCAACTACAATTTAAGAGGAATAGAGATTTAATTAAAAAAAGAAAATTAGGACAAAAATGATGGGTTATTGTGTTTCTGTTAAAGGGGTTAATTTATGGAATAATCTAACCAAAGACATGAAACAATCCATATCAAAATTTACATTTAAAAGAACATTAAAGGGCAGTATGTTTAGTGAGTACCATTTTTATAATTGATGAAATCTCTCAAACATTATAATTATTAGTATTATTTTGGTGGTTGTTGCTTGTTGTTGATGTCCCCGTTAAGAATCAAAAAGAATTTGAGACCAGCAGTGTTGATGATGGCTGTTTTATTATATTATTATTGCTGTTGTGAATGATGTTGATCATTGTGTTGTTGTTGTTCTGTTGTTTTTGATTTTTTTAAGTGCCTAAAAGTGGCAGATAATATAAGATTGTTCTTCTGTCTGTTCGTTTTCATTCAGTTATATGCTTATATGCTTGTATGAAAATGTTTTATTTCAGATATACGAATGACATAAATCACTAACTAACTAAATAACTAACTAGAAAAAAAAACCCATCATGCTCTAAAAAGACATTTAAATAGCTGCTTAACTGTTTGGCGGGGGTTATCAATAAATTCAGGAATATTTAATGTGTAAGAACAGAGCAAACTACAAAGAAATCAAAACCAGATATTTTCTAGGTGTGGGATTTAAAGGTTTAACAAGCTCACGGTTGATTACATGATGACATAAGAAAATCAAAAATATCTGGGACAAGATCAATTAAAAAAAGACGGAAATGTTTGTAAATAAAACAGCAATCAAAATTAATTAAAATATATGATACTGAGTTTGACAACACACAAAAATGTTTTTGGTGAATAACAGATTTAATATATATAAATATATGTAACATCAGATAGGTAAAGGGTAAAGTTAAGTATATGACAGTTATAATAATAATAGCTTTTAGCTTTTTAAAACCTTTAAATCCAACACACAGAAAATATCACTTCCTTTGGATTGTTTGCAGTTTTTTCTGTATCCTAAAACACTGTCAGAAACAAACAATGAAATGTTATGTTTTTTAACACATTAAATATTCCTGAATTTATTGATCTCTGCCAAACAGTTGAGCTGGGAGTTAAAGGGTTAAGGATGGGGCAACATTAAGATTGGACATGAAAACAGCTGAAAGTTTTATTTCTCAAGATTTTATACAATTTGGTAATTTAATAAATTGTTAAATGTCCTCGTTTGATTGCTGACATCATGTCTTTGGTGTCTTCTAATCAAGGATTTAAGTTAAATAGAAAAATGAAGAGTGTTGTCTCTGTAGAGGATCAGCTGCAGCTCTTTTCCCCTCCTCTTTGGAAACACTAATGGGGTGGGGCTACAGAAGGTCATGATAATGAGCTATGTAAGATACAGGAGTTTGTCAATATAATATGCAGGTATTTCTAAGCTCATTATCACCAACATCGATATAGATACTGATGATTTGTGTCAAGAACACAGTGTTTACTTAGTTAAATCTAATGTTTTCCTTTTCACGGTTAAAGTCCATTTATGTTAAGAAACAGATGAGAAGCAAAAAGTTTTTATTCTTTAAAAACTCAACTTTTCATTTATAAACATGGACATTAGGAGATGAGAAGGTACACCAAGACAGTACATTTTACATTTTGCCAATATAACAGTTATGTTTATGGCCAATCCGTACGGTCAAAATATCATCAGAAAGGTCAATATCTACCAGTATCAATATGAGTCCATTTATATTGTGCATCCTGAAAAAAAAGGTTAAATTCTAAAATTGCACATAAATCTAATTAAATGAAATATATTATTTTACATATACATGGATGTCTGCCCAGGCCTAATTCCCATGGAAAGTTTCCAGTCTGAAATATTTCCAAAATTCCCCTGCTTCACCTTACATGGAAAGTGACAGGAAAGAATCAATATAAGTATGAGCAAATATGTGATTAGGAATATCTGCATACTGGATTTCTTTCATACTGTATATATATATTTTTTTTGAATAATACTTCATGGAACCACTTAAACTAATGTTTACAACTATCCAGATTAAAAATATAAAGTTAAAATGTTGGTCCATGTTATCCAGTCCTAAGCTTTGAAAAGAACTTCTTTAAAACAACATAAATGTATTAAATGCTTTATAAATAAAGTTAAGTTGAGTTATTGCTGAATGAGGTGATCAGCAAATAGTTAAGTAGCTTTAGTTTACTGAGTTATGAAGTTAGTCCGTCAGCAGGTGTATTAATAAAGTAATTTCCTGGTTGTGTGTTTGTTATTTTAATAAAAAGTTAATTAGATGTTATTAACATTAAATCTTTATCAGAGTTCAATGTCAGCATCAGTGTTTGGTAACTTCAGTCTCACCTCCAGTTAAATCAGAGCAGCTCAGTCTCTTCCCGGCTGGTTTAATATAAAGTGAACGAGTTAAAGTTAAGCTGAAGTTAACCTAATAACTTAAACTCAAAGCTGAGAGGGTCAGTCTTACTTTAACGGTCCGAGCCCCTCTGAGTGGATCAGGCTCCCCTCGGTAACAATGGCAGCGGAGGAGCAGCTCTTTGTTCATTTACTCCTCCGCGAGGAGCGGGGGGCCAGTCCGCCGCTGCACCGCCGAGACCCGGGCACCGAGGGAATCGGAGAGCCGGGAGGAGAGCCCGCTAACGGAGGAGGGCACCCGGGGAGAGAAACCGCCTCATTTCAGCTCGTTATTTTCACTTTAGTCTGAAAAAAGCTCCAGCCACAACAGTGCTGCCGCTTTGCGCGCGTGTCTGCGTGATGACGAAACCATACGGTTTACGTAAAACACTTCCGGCAACAACCTTCAAAATAAAAGTCCGTGAACGTTACCAACAACTGTTGATGAAAACAGAATAGGACTTCACTTTTTCCAAATAAGTAAATGTTTAAATTAGATTACCAGAGCTGAAATAAGCAGACACTTACTTAATAAATAAAAACAGAGATAAAAGAAGAGAAATCTACGAGAGGGTAAGTACAGACGAGTATAAGAGCCATGTTAGATGGAGAAAATAATTTTGGAGAAGTCAAGATCTGAGTCGAAATTTAGAGATTAAAGTTGAAATGACGAGAATAAAGTTAAAATTACGAGAATAAAATCAAATACAATTTTGTGATAAAAGTTGAAATGTCCTGCATAAAGCTGAAATACATTGTTAGTCGATTTTATTCTGGACTTTTGCCTTTTTTCCAGGAGATTTCCACTTTAATCTGATCATTTTGTCTTTTATTACATAATTATCGAAATTTTAACTTTTATCCCATAATTTCAACTTTTATCCCAAAATTTTGCCTTTATTCTCGTCATTTCGACTCTAACCTCGACCTGCCAAGAATTATTTTTTCCATTTAAAATGGCCAGAATACTCTTCCGTATGTAAGGGCCATGTTAGATGGACAAAATAATTTGGGGGATGTAGGGGTTAAAGTGGAAATTTCAAGGTTAAAGTTGAAATGACGTGAATAAGGTCAAAATAAACTTTTGTGATAAAACTCGAAATGTCAAGAAAAAAAGTCGAAATGTAGAGAATGAAGTTGAAACATATGGCATGCCGACTTTATTCTGGACTTTTGTCTTTTTCTCTGCATTTTAACTTTAATCTCTACCTTTTTCCTTTCATCACAAACATTTTTTAACTTTAATGTCGACATTTCAACTTTTATTTTTCCATCTATAACAGCACTGATACTATATATCATAGAAATAAGTAAATAAAGTTTGTATATCAAATTACCAGCTGGTTCAAAACTGAAAGAAATGCAATATAAGTCTCTTATGTTCACACAGCTGCAAGAAATCTGTGAAAAAATCTTCATTCCAAGGTTACGGAAGAGTATAAGGGCCATGTTAGATAGAGAAAATTATTTTGGGGAAGTTGAGATTATAATTAAAATTTAAAGAATAAAGTTGAAATTTTGAGATCAAAGTTGAAATTTTGACAATTAAGTTGAAATACAATATCGAGAATAAAGTCGACATACATAGTATGTCGACTTTATTCTTGACTTTTGATTTTTCACAAGATTTTGACTCTAATCTCATAATTTTGACATTTATCACAAAATTGTATTTCAACGTTAATTGTCATCATTTTAACTTTTAGTTTAAAATTTCAACTTTATTCTCGTCATTTCCACTTTAATGTGGACCTAACTAAAATTCAAAAATGGCCCTAATTCTCTTCCATATGAGGTAGATCCCTGTGTTGATGTTGTTTTTTAAATAGCCCTGAAGCTCTTAACCACTTTTTTCTTTCTTGTCCAATATCCATAAAGAAGGAGAAAGATTTGGGAATATTCTGAGGACCCCTGCTGATAGGGCTCCTAAAATAAACTGAAGTATAAAAACGCCTTGCCCTGTTTTACCACACCACCAGAAGCCAAGATACCTTATGTTGTTATTATTATTTTGTTGTTGCTCTTTCCTGTAAATTTTAAAAATACACATAAAAACAAAGAAAAAATGTATGAATATGGGGATCTAAAAGTCGGCCACAATACTGTACATTTTGGGTATTATATATATAATTTTTTTTTCTTTTTTTTTCTCCCTTTCCTGCTTAATCTTGAATTCATGTTTATACATTTGTGTGATTTATAAATTTATCAGTAAATAAAATTGTGATACTCTACTGTTATATTCTTAAAAATAAACATTATGTTTAAAAATAATTGCCATATAGGTGTTTAACTGGTTCTTCTCATTAAAATAAATACCACATTGTTCATGTTTAGTAATGTTCAGGCACCTTTGCAAAAAAACTCTAATTAAATAAAATTAATATTGTTTTCTTCCAGAACAATTAATAGTGGGCATCAGTGAAGTTTTTGTATTTTAAAGTTTACATGAGTGTCTAAATGATTTGGAGAGATACTTTTGTACTTGTGACTTGAAGTAGCAGTTTATAGAGTAAGAAAACGTTTATTATTTGCAAAAGTTTTGGATATGTGATAGGGCTAAATAACTTAGATTAATGAGGACTGTTTACATCCTTGGATTGATGGGAAATAGAGAGCAAAATAGACATTTGGATGGATAAATGAACAGAATATGGATGGTTAGAGGGATGACAGCTAAAGAAAAAGTGTTATGGAGTGATGAAAAATATATGAATTTATGGATTTTTTGATGGATAGATGGAAAAATGATTGGAGGGGAGGAGAGATGCAGATCATGGATGAATAGATGGGCAGATAGACATACAAAGAGATGAAAGATTTAATTGAAGAATGGACAAATGGGGTTATCATTAACACTAAGGTTGCAGCTTTAAGCAAATGAACAATCTTCTTATTTGTCTTTGCTCTGATGGGCCCCTCTCTCACCAGGGCCCCTCCCCCTCTGCTCACTGAAGACCCCCTTCAGTGGCACTGCGATGCAGTCCGAGTCCACAGCCTGCGGTCTGAGGGTCGAGCTGCAGCACGAGGCTCATGTCATCTCTGGAGTTGATGAAAAAAGATTGTCTGGCTTCAGGGACGCTGTCCTCGGCTTCTTTTAAGAGAAGATTCATCAGGAAGAGCAGGGTCGCTCCGGGGGGGCTGCAGGATGCTGAGGGGGACTGTCAGCTGTGCAGGTAGGACACAATTAGAACCATCATGATTTACTTAATATATGTGCAATAATATAAACTTTAGTTTGTCTGAATAATAAATCAGAACAAACACTAGGATCAGGTTCTGCATATCAAACACTTCTGTCACAGTGTGCAGAACAAAATGCTCTTAAATATAAAAAAGACTTTAATTAATCCAGTTATGATTTGTGCTCTTTTAAGATCAGTCTCAATAAAAAAATGTATTAGACCAAACAAATCATAATGCTTTAAATGGACAGTAAGTGAGATATTTTCTAATTCCAAGCCTAATTGGTGGTTATTTTCCACTCTGCTTAAGTCTCTTTTCCTGCTCTCCCTCTTGTTGACAGTCTATTTTAAAAATAAATTGTTTGAGCAGGATGACAAAATGTGATCTGTCTTTCCTTTTTTCTTACAAAAAAAATTGATTTTCTTTATTACTGCTTAAATTTTGAGAAATCAAAAACCTGCTGTACATTCTGCTGTACATCCGAAATGATGAAATATTACTTTTATATGTATTACCCCACACTTCTGCACAATAACCCAGATAAGGCAGTATAAGTGAAATACATCATTCTCATTGTTTTGTAATCTAAAACATCCTTGACTTTGTTCAAAATAAAAATATTCTTTGACACTGTTTTTTTAACAAATGATGCATTTTCATGTCCTATTTTCATCCATTATGATTCCCAGAAACCTAAACTCTGATACCTTCTCAATATTATCTCCATAATGAAATAACTTTGTCTTTACTTCTTTTAGCAAAACCCACAAACTTAATTTTTTATCAGATTTAACAACAGCTTATTTACATCAAACCATATTTTAAGTTTCACCATTTCACTTCCAATACACTCAGATGATGTTTTAAATTATCTCCTGAACAAAAGACATTTGTGTCATCTGCAAACAAAACAAACCGTAACACCTTATAAATGTCACAAATGTCATTAATACATAAAATAAAAACTGGTTGCATCTTCTTTTTCCAGCTGTTCCTTATTTTCCGGCAGCGGTCGCACTGTTCGTCGGATTCTGACGGCCTGCGTCCTCTCCCTCCTGGCTCTGCTCGGCTCCGTGTCCATTGACCTCAGCGCCAACTTTGACCTTCTTCACACCACTGAGGCGGCCTACGACGAGCTGACCTCCTGCAGGACCATCGCCATCCTGCAGCTCGTCAGTAAGCTCCAAGAGATGAGACGTTTGTTCACCAAAGACGTGAACAATGAGACTTTGGAGGGGAGTGTGCTTCCTGTGTTCAGTCTTCTTTGTGCAGAAGTGGCAGGAAATCGAAATGGACGCGGGCTTCCTTGCAGTTTCGAGTTGGCTGGATTTTGTCAGGACATCTGGGGGAGCATTCAAGGGTTTCTTAATTCCTCCTTGGACTTAAACAGCACCAGTGAAAATGGTTCCTCTACTTTCTCTGTGACCATCGAAAGACTCCTGGATATGTGGGGCACGATCGAAGAGTCAATCGTCAAAGTCAAACAGCATCATAACTGGAGGGAAGTTCTTTCTGCCAGACTTTTGGCTCGATTCATTGAGCTAAACCAGCAGTTACTGGACTCCCCTAACATGAGAGCTCAGAGTGACTTTAAGGACAAGTGGACTCACGTTCTTGGTTACATCAGCTTTGCAAGAGTCATGTCAGAGCAACTGAACGACTGCTGGATTGAGAACATCGACCTCAAGCCCAACTCAAGCAAACCTGAGTGCCAGTCTTACATTTTTGACTCAGGTCTTTGGCGGATCTCTGACACCGAGACAGAGCTTCTCTCAGGATCTCAAAAGGGAATCGAAGCTCTTCAAAACACTCAGCAGTGCCTGTTAGCTCGAGCGGTGTCGGTCCTGAGGTTGGCGTCCCGCTCCGTGTCCTCAGGTCTCAGTATGAGGATCTGCCTTCTGGCCTTAGCCTGTCTCATCTACCCTGTGGTGATGTTCTCCTTCAAGCAGATGACCGAGTGGATCCAGAACTACGCCCTCACCCTGAAGGAGAAGACCGAAGACCTGAAGCGGCAGAGGAAGCTGGCTGAAGATCTGCTGCACCAGATGCTCCCAAAATCAGTCGCCAAGCAGCTCCGGCAACGCAAACACGTGGAGGCAGAGAGCTACGAAAAGGTCTGTGAGGCTTTCTGTTCGTGTGCATCAAGTTCAGTGCAAGTTCAGGCTTAACGAGTGTTACAACCAGCTCGTTTTAAGGGGAAAGGGAAGTAACATAGAATAAAACCAAGATTTTAAAAGGTTAAAAAGAAGTTATTTATTTAACAAAGGTACTTGTTTTGACAATGAAAATGAGGCAAATAAACTGAGTGCTGCAAAATAAAACAAAAGGAGAACAAAAAGAGACTCTAACCTAGAGTCATTGTTTAAATAACTAGAGCAAACCCTACTACCCAAAAAAAGTAAGTCACACAACCAAAACTAACAGCACCCAAACCTAGTGTGTCTAACAATTTACAAAGTACGTGTGGTGGAGATGTGTCCAAAATACAAAAACTAGTGCCTCACAAAATCGCAGAGGTTTCACAGAGTTTTTAGTAACAAACGAGTCTATCAGAGCGAGTAGGCACAAGAGCATGGCTGGCTACAGCTTGCTGGCGAGTGTTGGGTCTGCCGGCTTCTTATATTGCTGCTTGCACTTGATTAGCCGATGGGCGGGCGGTCATCTGTCCAATCAGGGCACATCAGCACAGGTGATCGGGATCAGCAGCATAGGCCCTGAGAGTGAGCACACACATACACTCACACATGCACACTCGCAACACTCACACAAAAGGAGAGGGAGAAACTCCAATGGCTGCGGCCATAACAACAGGTTGAATAATTCAGAACTAATATGGTCAGATTTGTAAATGTTCTCCTACAGTACAGTCTGCCTTTGGAGTGCATCTCTGCAGACAAGATCACTGACATAAAATATCTCCTTCCTACTCACAAGGATTATAGATAACTTTATGATATTTTCACATCTGTCATACTGCCTCACTTCCTGGTCCCAAGCCTCGCAAACAACTTTAAAACCACTCATATCCACATGCAACCAGACAATAAAATCATAGACAATAAACCTGTCCAGTGGCATCACTGTCTCGTATTAGAGAAACACAGCATGCTTAGCTTTGAAAGTTTCATTACCTACTGTAATCGTATAATGTTTTACAAATGCCTACATACTCTAGTTCCATCTATGTTGGTGAATTTGCAGGAATCAGACCCCAGTAGGGATGTGCGCGACTAGTCGTTTAATCGTTTAACCACCTACTCATTTATTAAACTTTTAGTATTTTACTAGTCAGTTAAACGCTGCATTGGGCATCATTCATCTTGTTCTTCACGCCTCTGCCTCGGCTTCTTTGTAAACAGGCTGAGCAGCCAGGGAGAGAATTGCTCCTCCTTCCACACGCACACGTCATGTAGGGGGCAGGGCCACAAAGTTTGGGGAAGAAAGTTTGGAAAGGTAAAGTGGCAAGACAGCGACGCTACCGCGCAAGAAAATCAGCAGTTTGGCAGTATTTTGACACGGCAGATGAGAACAAGGTTGCCTGTCAGCTGTGTAAGCAGAAACTCGCTTATAACCACTCTACTGGAGCGATGAGAAACCACATCCATAGTAGACACCTCGATGTAGGCCTGCAGGGCGAAGATGGCGAGCCGGGCTTGGCGGGCATGGCGGCGGAGCAAGGCAGACAAGCATGAGAGCGTTTGTTCCAGCCAGACACTGTGATGCTCACCGCACAGCAAAGATTACACAACTGATTTGTGAAATGACTGCCCGCAATATGTTGCCGCTGTCTTTTGTTGAAGGCAAATTTAATATGTGTACTAAATTGTGAGTTTTATTGCTTGTAGACTATTAGTGACTTAGTCGCAAATAAAATTTGAGACTAGTCGGCGGGGAAATAATTCCCATCCCTAGACTCCAGTCGAGTGAACACACAGGCTTCTATGTATGGTAAATGTTGAATTCCAATGTGCAAAACATCTTTTGGACAATCAGCCTTCTCTGTCACAGCAGCTAAACTCTGCAATAGTCTACACACTGAGCTGAAAATGCAAACTAACTTTAAAGGCTTTAACAAAGGTGTTAAATCATGGCTGAAGGAGCAACATTATTCCCACATACAAAACATTTGCTTCTCATTCAGCTTTTTATTGTCCTTCTACTTTTCCTGGATACTTTAATTCTGGTTTATTTTCTAATGAACTGTGTCTTTGGTATCTCTGTCATTTTCTAAATTTCTCTTTTTATAATTTTCATCCTTAAAAGCCTCCCATGGACTGGTGTTGAAAATGAGCACTGTGCTATAAACACTTACAGCAGTACATTTGGGAGTGGTGTAGATTTAAATATGACATTATCAATGCTACTGTGTGTCCATGTCAAATAATAAATAAATAAACACTCTTCCATACTAGCAGCAGCAAAGGCAAGGCACTTAACTTTTCAAGAGTCCATCTGTTCAGCCATTTATTTCATTTTGATTTCCAAAAACCATGAACTTAGTTTTTTTCATATTAAGGGATGATTTATTCACATCAAACCAAGTATTGAGACTTTCCAGCTCACTTTCAATGCCAATCAATAGTTCTTTTAAGTTTGTGTCATCTGCAAAAATTATGTATTTAAAAAAATTAGTGACCCTGCAGATATCATTGATATACAGTATAGACAATATTGGTCCAATTACAGATCCAATAACATCAACTTTAATCTCCAGTCTTTTCTCTGTTTGTCCTCAACACTGAACCAAGCTCACCCTGACTCACTCAGCTGTAGGACTGAGCGATGCTGCTGCAGCTTCACCTCCACAAGATCTGCAAACGTGACGACTGAACGTGTGTTTGCTGTCTTTGTTGCCATTGTTAGCGTAATTACCTATAATTGCCCTGCTCCATATTCATCAGGAGATAAAACAAGTTATTTGGGTGAAAATTGCATCTGGCTTATTGAAGAGGTTTGAAGCAGCTGGACCCAAAGCACTCAGCAGAGAGGGCGGGCGGGGGGGTGATGACTGAGTCAGAGCCACGGAGGGTTCTGGAAAGAAACTGAAAAACTCTCCTGGACTTTTCTCCAGCAGTGAATCAGACTTAGTGAGCCCTGAAGGATGATAAAGAAAACACCTGATGCTCTTTGGAGGCAGCAAAAAGAATCGTGCATTTGAGTTTTAACAAATAAATTCAGGCACAGATCTGACCTGTTGAGTTTTTCTTCATCTGCTAAATCTAAATATGCAATAAACATTCAATGTATTTAATTTATTTTAACTCTAAAACCAAAGAAAACTGGTGCATTTGATAACAGCAGCTCAGTGAAGGGTCCTGAACACTGATACAAAATGATTTATCATTTTAATGACCAAACCTTGTGATATGGATAAATTAAATTACAAAAATTCTTTAAAAAAGTGATGTTCTTTGTCTTTCTTTGCATGACTCTCAAACTAGGGCTGCAAACTGAATAAATAAACAACACAAAAAGACCCAAAATTAGGTTATTTATTGCTTTTAATCAGATCAGAAATTGCAGACAAACTTGATCACACTTGGTTGAAAGGTTTTCAGAAAGATCATGCTTCAATATTTTTCCAATATGGAATTTTAAAATGAAACATTACTAGAACATATATTTGATAAACATACAAAACAGTGCAAAGAGTTACAGAAGAAATTTAATCAAACAGCTTGAAGTAACTTTTTAAAGTTTATTTTTAAATTCTTTAAATATATAATTAGTTTAAAAATATGGTGTATTTATATTTTAACCCTTTAACTCCCAGCTTAACTGTTTGGCTGAGGTCAATAAATTCAGGAATATTTAATGTGTTCAAAAACATGTCATTGTTTCTGTCAATGATTTGGATATAGAATAAACTACAAACAAACCAAAATAACTTAAATTTTCTTTGTTAGGTAATTAAAGGTTTTAAAAGCTATTATTATTATTATCAACATTATTATTTTAAAAACTTAACCATTTACTGACATGGTTCATATATATATATATATATATATATATATATATATATATATATATATATATATATATATATATATATATATATATATATATATATATATATATATATATATATATATATATATATATATATATATATATATATATATATATATATATATATATATATATATATATATATATATATATATATATATATATATATATATATATATATATATATATATATATATATATATATATATATATATATATATATATATATATATATATATATATATATATATATACATATATATATATATATAAAAATCTGTTATTAATCCAAACATTTTTGCATGTTTTCCAAACTCAATCCCATCTGTTTTAAGTTATTTTTAATTTGTTGTTTTATTTGCAAACATTTCTGCCTTTCTAATTGATTTTGCCACAAATATTTGTGCATTTTGATGTCATCCAAAATTAACTTTTCAAACCTTTAAGTCCCCCATCAAGAAAATATCTGGTTATTAGTTTGTTAGTAGTTTCCTCTGTTTCCTGAAATGTTAATGTAAACAAATAATGATATGACTTGTTCTGGTTTTAAAAACATTAAATATATATGTTTTTATTGATGACCTCTGCCAAACAGTTGAGCTGGTAGTTAAAGGGTTAAAGCAGAAATGAGTGAATACAAATAAACAAAGATCTTTTTGTAGGGACAATTTATTATTATTATTTTCATTATTTTGCTGTGGTATTGTAACAGGGTTTGAATATTAACCCTTTAACTACCAGCTCAACGGTTTTGCAGAGATCATCGATAAATTCAGTGATTTTAAATGTTTTTAAAAAGAACAAATCAAGTCATTGTTTACGCTGTTAACATTTAAGGGAACAGAGAAAAGTACAAACAAACCAAAAAACAGCTGTTTTTCTTGGTGTGGGACTTCAAGGATTTAAAGGTTAACAGCTGATTACATGATGACATAAAAATGCACAAATATTTGGGACAAAATCAATTAGAAAAGGCAGAAAAGTTTACAAATAAATACTTTAAAATAAATGATATTGAGTTTGGTACAAAAATGTTTGTGATGAATAAAATATTATTTTTATATTGTTAAGTGTTTCAAACAATAATGATGGTGTTAATAATAACCTTTAGCTTTTTAAATACACAAAGAAAATATCAGTTATTTTGGTTTGTTTGCAGTTTTTTTCTGTATCTTTCAACATTTACGGAAACAAACGATGATTCTTTTTAACACATGAAATATTTCTGGATTTATTGACTTCTATCAATCAATCAATCAAACTTTAATTGTATGGCACTTTTTATACAGGACTTTGTAATACAAAGTGCTTTACATGAGAAAAAGATGAAATAAAATAACAACAAGTGGAATAAAAGCAGAAATTGCATAATTGCATAAAATGAAAACATAAGACCCCGATGATCCCCCCCTCCACCAATCTACATTCAATATACACACTCACTTACTCAAACACACAAAGACATAAAAAGGAAATTCTGACAGAAAACAGGATTAGAGGACTCGAAAATAGTAGAGGGTAAGATAAATAAATGTGTAAATACATAAATAAATAAAATAACATAACAGTATAGAACAAAAGTTGGATAAATAAAATGGTAAAATGAGAAAGTGTAACATCAGGTGCATAATAAAATCAGCTAAAATAGGATAATAAAAGGAAAAGCATTTAACAAAGAATAAAAATAAAAATAAAAAATCTGAACTGAAATGTAGTAATAAAACAAAATAAAAGGGTTAAAATAAGTTAACATATAACATAAAATAATATTAAATACGATCAGCTAAAAGCCAGATTCAAAAGGTAGGTCTTGAGTTTTCTTTTTACTTCTGTCAAAAATTCTTTTCTGATTTTGCATCAGTGTATTTTTCTGGTGGCATGTAAACTTACTGGGTATAGATGATCATTTGTTTTCAGATCAAGTACAGATTTTTTTCCCATATAATGAAAGAGGGGCACAAAATAAAGGCCTGATTAGATACAAATGTTGACCATGAATCTTTTATACTGAAGCATTTTTGCACTCTGATGCAGCCATGTCTCTGTTTCTCTGCAGGTGACCATTTTCTTCTCAGATATTGTCGGCTTCACGTCCATCTCGGCGTCCTGTACTCCTCTGCAGGTGGTCGAGATGCTCAACAACCTGTACATGTGCTTCGACACTCGCATCGACTCCTACGACGTCTACAAGGTGACCATGACGTGTTAACTGATGATCATTTAGTAAATCACTCTTGGAATTTATCCTCATAATTTGCTCCTTAAAACTGTCATGAAAGATTTAACTTAGAATAAAATAGAAGGACAAAAAGGTGCCGACATTCACCGTCATGCAGACTACAATGTGAAGGTTTTCTACACTTGAACAGACAAGCATTAATTTAACATTTGATCCAAAACACAAAGGATGCTGTGATTTAATGTTCCAGACATGGGCGCTAATTCCTCCTTATAGTCCTCCAATTAAAACACTTCTTACATCATTTTTAAGTCAGGTGATTTTACACTTAATATTTTGTTTAAAAGGTTTGTTAATTTAAAGATGCTATGAGGAGTTTCTAAGTAATTACAAAAATGTCTCACTTTTAGATATATGCCTGATGGAAACACACACTTAAGATGAGTTTTATAGCATCAAAATAGGTTATCTATAAATGCTATTCCTTAGCTTCGCGGTCGGACAGGACAGGACAGGACTGGACTGGCTTGGATACTCAACTTCAGGAACAAGACAATTAAAACTAGAGCAAATTTATATTATTCAGACACGTCTTAGAGCACTAGGCTGTAAGTAGCGATATATAGCCCACTACAAAACTACGATACTAAGTTTCCCAAAAATTGCTTGTTGTCACACATCAAAAACTACCACTACGTAACTAGAAAGAGATACATTACCTCGTCGCTTTGCATCCTGTAAGTCGTTGAAAAAAGAAGTTGTAAAGCAATGCAGAGTTCTGAGGAAGGTCCGAGCTGCATTCATTAGCATCACAACAAACACACGCTTTGGCTTGGGTCACATCTTTACAACAGTCGCAGCGCGTGCTCATGGGTAGCAGAGTTTTAATATCGCCGGAAATAGATTCTCCTCATAGCACCTTTAAGTTTTGTACTAAACCCAGATTTTGTTTGTTTCTTTTTTTGAAAGTTTAATAAAAGCATATGCTTGAAGAATAGTTTGATGTAGCTTGATTATTACCTCCGCCAAGGGGGTTATGTTTTTGGGAGAGTTTGTCCGTCTGTCCGTCCGTCTGTCCATCTGTGAACAAAATAACTCAAAAAGTGATGGACAGATTTGGATGAAATTTTCAGGAAATGTTCAGCATGGGAAAAGGAAGAACTGATTCGATTTTGGTGTTGATCGGGAGCAGCGTCTGGCCGCCATGGCGAAAAATGTGATTTCTGTGAATAACTACTGAACTAAAATAGATATCGTTATGAATCCAGTCGCTAATGGTATGTTTTCATGGTCAAGGAATGTAAATATTGACATGACATAAAGGCAGGAGTAATATTTATGGTCAAAATGACAATATGGCTGAGGATTGTGGCGTTGGCGGAGGTCTGCGCTCTCCGAGTGCTTTCTAGTTCATTAAAGTTTTTCTTAGTTTTGGGACTTTATTTGAGCTCTCAGTTCTTGTAAAGCTGCTGTTGGGGTGATAAGAAGTCTGTTAGGTCACATATGGTGTAGTTTGCACCTTCCAACCAACAAAACTCTGGGAATTGGTGGTCGAGCATCAACAAACCTGCAGACAGGTAGATATGGACTAACAAGGAACAATAACTGACCGTTATTGATTAATATAACTATGCAAGACATTTGAGAAAGTATTAGAATAATACAGCAAAAATATAGCATTTATTTTAGTGTAATTTAAGTTTAATAGTTTTCCTCAAAATAATTTAAAATATGCCTTTTATAGAATCAATTCAACAATGTTTACTTTAAACTTCTTAAAAACGCCACTCAATTATTATTTTTGATGATTGATAAATAATATTAGAACAATTAACTTGTTTTCTTTAATTTATATTTATCTGTTGAAGTTAACTGATGTGTACTAGTGTTAAAATGTGATTTTTTTTTGATAGTGGAGCTCAAGGAGGTACAAGTCAGCCTATTATCAAACTTTGACCAAGCAGAGGTCAATATCTAAAATTAAAATGGATGGTTTTAAAATATGACATGTTACGTTTGTTGTTTTTTGTATTGATGGAAGTATATATTTGCATACACCAGATGGACTGTTTAATATATGACCCATCTGATAACAGACATCAAATCAGATGGATCCAGCTGCACTGCAAGATCACCAGTTATCTCCACTTGTGCTTGTTTTCAAACTGGTGGAAAAGCTGGAGACAACTCACTTTAATGGTCTTAAAGCTCCTACCTTCTTCTGTTCAACCACGAAGGTGGAGACCATCGGGGATGCGTACATGGTGGTGAGCGGTCTTCCAGAGAGGAACGGGGACAGACACGCTGACGAAATCGCCAAGATGGCCCTGGATCTGGTCGCGGCCGTCAGGCAGGTCTCCATCCCTCACATGCCAAACCAGAGGCTGCAGCTCCGAGCTGGCATCCACACCGGTGAGCCCAGGGCAGGATGGAGGGGTCAAGTTTGTTCATCGGGTTCAGAAGAAGAGCCTGAAGTTACGGCCTCACAGTGCTAAAAAAAAAAACAGAGCTATTGTGTCCAAGCAAACAAATGTAAAACATAATTTTCTTGCAAACCTCAACAGCATGCAAAACATTTTACTTGCAGGTCTTTTAGTTCATCTGTTAACATCCTTCTTCTCCAATCCTCTTGCACATTTATTTTTTGGCCAGTTTGCCAGATAAACCTTTTCGCCAACCTCTTAAACTCTTCATCCTCTCTCTTCAGGTCCATGTGTGGCAGGAATTGTGGGCTACAAGATGCCGAGATACTGTCTGTTTGGAGATACCGTCAACACGGCCTCCAGGATGGAGTCCACCAGCCTGCGTACGTATACAGACATTTCTGTTCTGTTTTAATGTAAGAATGTGAACCACCTGGATTTAACTAAGCAAACAGGTCTGAGCCTCCTGTTGGATAATCACTGCATGGGTGATTATCTTTCAGCTGAAACAAGTTATTTAACTCCAGCTGATGCAATGAGCAGCTTCTCATTTCTTCAACAACCATGTCAAAGACACATCCTGTGGTCGTGGAAAAGATGTTAGTCTGTTTAAGAAGGGTCAAATCATTGGCATCAAGCAGAGAAAACATCCAAGGAGACTGAAGAAACTACTAAAACTGGGTTAAGAACTGTCCAACACATTATTAAAAACTGGAAGGATAGTGGGGAACCATCGTCTTCAAGGAAGAAATGTGGTCAGAATAAAATCCTGAATGATGGTGATCGGTGAATCACTTCAACGTTTGGCCAAATCAAATCAAAGAAAAACAACAGTAGAACTCAGGGGTGTGTTTAATAGTGAAAGTAAGAGCATTTCCACACACACAATGTGAAGGGAACTCAAGGGATTGGGACTGAACAGCTGTGTATCCTTAAGAAAACCACTAATCAGTAAGGCTAAGCAGAAAAAAGGCTTCAGTTTGCTAGGGAGCATAAAGATTGGACTGTGGAGGACTGGAAGAAGGTCATGTGGTCTGATGAGTCCAGATTGACCCTGTTCCAGAGTGATGGGAGCATCAGGGTAAGAAGAGAGGCAGGTGAAGTGATGCACCCATCATGCCTAGTGCCTACTGTCCAAGCCTGTGGGGACAGTGCTGTGATCTGGAGAAGCTTATTGAAACAATGACACAGAGAATGTGACCTTATGTGTGTTTTTTTCTCTTCTGTGTTCCAGCTCAGAAAATCCACGCCAGTTCAGAAACATACCTCGCTCTGGCTAAAGACAACGCCTACGAGATGCAGCTTCGAGGAGAGATCGAAGTCAAGGTGACAGCTTTACTCGGTATATTTTTTACTTTTTAAAGATGTACAGAATAAGGTCAGTAAAGGTCGGTTCTTGAAGCTTCAGTCTTCACTCTGACTGATTCTCAAAATCTACTTATGCTCTCAGTCCTCAAAGTAGAACACTGCCCACTTAAATTCATTTTTGGGGTACCTCATTTAATTAAAATTATTTAAAATTCTGATATTATTGCCTTTGTCTCCCTCATAGCCCGCAGATATATTCTTTTGTATTGGAAAAGCCAAAATGCTACTCCCACTACCGGTTAAGTGATTTAATGTCTTTCCTGTCTTTGGAAAAAATTGAATTCTCTTTAAGAGGTAAGAGGTAACTATATTACTAATTACTAATATTACGATAACTAATTTATATTTATTTTTTTTAATGGCAACCTCTAATCACATATGCAGACATCCTCACCTCTTAGGACCCCAAAAAATTAGCTTGATGCATACGGTTTTCTTATACCACATTTTTAGTGAGCACACTGGGCATCCTTCATGGATTTACGTATTTTTATTATTTTTAACTTTTCCTTTACACCTCCTTTAGACTGAATCTAATTGATATTATTTTCTTCTTTTTATTTATGTACTGATTCATCTTCACCTACTAATTATTGATTTTGTATTTAATTTTACTAATTAGTTTAATCTATTATCATTATTGTTATTATTTTTTTATATCATTATCATTATTATTATTATTATTATTATTATTATGTTTTTTTTTGATAATTTTATTTTTCTCTCGCTCTTTGCTTTTGGCAGATGTTCCCTTTTTTATTAATTATAATTTTGGTAATAAAATTTAATATAATAATAATTATAATTATGATTTTGGTTCTTTGTTCTAATGTTCCATATATGAAAAAAGGGCTGGAAAACAGCTGTGGAATATCCATGTATATTGTATCAATGTTCCTGAACTGCGGATCTCCAATAAAAAAAATTATATAAAAAAAATTACGAAAGAGTGCTAACGTAATTCAACTATGTACAGTCTGCTAAATATTTTAAATTAATAATAATAATAATATTAAAAATGCTAATGCTACTAATAATGATAATAATGATAATAATAATAATACTAAATAAATAGATACATAAATAAAGAAATTTCAATATCTGTCTACACCATGCATGAAAGGGTTAAAGTACAAAAATATGATCACCTTAGAGGTCAAACAGGCTCGTGAAGTGTCTCCATGTCCTGCTCATGTCTTTGTCCCTCCTGCAGGGTAAAGGTAAAATGAACACCTACTGGCTGGTAGGTCATAAGAACTACAGTGTGCAGAACGACAGTCTCGTCTGTCACTGGAACCCAAGCATGGCCCGAAAGAAGAAGACGGCGGCCGGCAGTGAAGTCTCCGTGGGGAATGTGAGCTCACTCTTTCCTTCTTCTTTTAAACTTTAACAAAATCCTGATTCAGACTTTTGTTTGACTTTTAACTCCTTAAATACACTCTCACCATCACAGAGTGTGCTGACATCAGTTTGGTAACATCATCTGGTAATAATCTGTGACCGTTGGAGAGGCCTAGACTACGTCTTTGGCAAAAGGGAGAGAGAGGGGAAAAGGCACACCAGTGCTTGGTTCAGTCAGTTTTCTCAGTTTAATAATAACATAAGCTCTTTATACAGTGTGACAAACAGTGATGTGTTGCAGACCCACATGTGGAGAGGAGGATAAAGGCTCAGGTGCTTCACAGAAGAGCAGGGCTAACACTGATGTTTAGATGTTCTTTATATGAAGTGGCTAACATGTCTGGAAACAAGAAGCTTAGTCATAATTTAGTCACCCGAATTGTTTTAATTATTGTTTAGTTTTAGTTGATGAAATTTCACATTTCTGTAAATGTAGTCGACTAAAACCTGAAGTGTAAAGGGTAAGGCATTTTTATGTTTCCTTGAATCTCTGAAGTCGTGTTTCCTCTTGGATAAAATCAAACATCTAATAACCCTTTATTGAATGTTAGTAAAGTCTGAATGTCTAAATGAACAGAAACAAATGTTCCTTTGTGTGAAATGCAGTCACCTTTATTTAGGTTACCTGGCAGAGCATCTCAGTTATAATACCAGAACTGACAACAAACAGTGAACCTGCTCTACATGAATATATCAATTCATAAAGAGAGCAGCTCTGATTGGATCGCTCCACAACTCATCCCACCACCACCAAGCTCAGGCAGCTGTGATTGGATGTCCCTCTGAACTCATCCAACCTTTAACACAACCAAAGCTGTGATTGGATAGATTCCTAACTTGTCTCTACTTCCTACATGACCAAATTAGGTCTGATTGGATTAAGTCTGTCAGACATTTCAGTCTAGTTTTTATTTGTTGATGAAAATGTCAGTTAGTTTAGTTTGAGTTTTTGTCCATGTGCTCTTGTTTTTATTAATTACTGTCTCGTTTTCATCAGGAGGAAAAAGGTTGTTGTTGAAAATAATTAGTCAACAAAATTAAAGGTGTAGTCAGCGATGTGGGAGAAAACGAGTGGAGAAGTTGTTGATAAACGAATGTAGACTCGCCTCTCCCTTCGTACCTCACCCATGGCTCCACCCCGAAAGCTGATGGACGTGCATCGTCATGGAAACAGCCGTAGAAACTGTGTAGCTGACCAACGTAGCTAAGGTAACCCCGACTCATCAGACTACTCGACTGCCGTTATTGATAACATCACAACAACAGAACATTCTGGCAGATTAGACAATAAGATGAATGCCCGACGGCTGTTACTGTTATGTGAAGCACCACAAAGCTAATGTTGCTTACTTGTCCAGCAGACAGACGGCGACATCCGCGTCCCTTTTCAGGTCTTTAAATTCACAGAGTTCCCTCCACCGTCAGAAAGCAACACCAGTGTTGACCCGGGTCTTCGCTCTTTCATGGTCATAGCCCTTCTTTTTCACTTTTCACTCCTCTGACCTTTTTCTTTTGGGCTGTTTTTCAGCCATTGCTACTGCACCTATTGTATCTCTCTCTGTTTTCGCTAACTGTCTGTCTGATCTGCGCATGAGTATGATCTCCCCCTGGATGTGGGGGGGTGTACCCTGTTGTGGTGACTTGGCCCGAGCCACAGTATTTACCTGCTGAAATTCAGAGCCAAGGCTGTGTATTGAAACCAGACTTTTTTTTCAACATGCTGACAGTGGTGACATCTTGTGGATGGAGAGGAGTAATACGGTGAATTTAACAAATAGTGCATTAGATTAGAAGATCACAGACTACACCTTAACACTGATTCCTACCATGAAAACCAGTCCAATGTCATTTCAACAAGAGTCAAGATGAGCGATTCCTATCACCTGATTTTTTCCCAGATATTGAATTAAAGCTGCCTGTAAAGACTCTTGATGCTTCTGCAGGGTCGTGGGAGTCCTGCTCGTCATTTTGATCATTATTGAGCATTTCTTCTCTGTGCTCCAGTCCTCAGTGACAGTCCAGAGTCTCAGCGAGAACGCCACCACCCCGGTCTCCGTCCCCTCCTCCACGTCAAACCAAACCCCCCCACAGCCCCAGAGGGACAAAGCTGAGCTCAGCGTGGCAGCTCAGATGGAGCCGAACAACGGCCAGGACTGAAGAGCAAACAACAGCTCCACCTACAACCAGGGTGTTGAATATCAGACGGGGAATTTCAGGATAATAGGACAGCAAAGGGTTTTAATAGATGAGCTTGAATTAGACTTCTGAGCAGAGTAAAGACTAGTTTAACTTCACATCTGTTTGCTTTTACTAGTGAAATATTTCATTTTAGATGTCAGTGGTGAAGAATTGTCTCAGATCTCTTGTAAAAGTGGCATGAGTGCATGTTTGTTTACTTCTATGTACATATTTTTATGTATTTTACACTGTTGTCTTGTGAAGATCCATCTCTTAAATGTAAGAATGAACCCAATTAAAGAAACCTTCTAAGAAAACATTGCATTTCAGCTTTATTTTTGATGGTTGGAAGTAGGGATGAACGATTTGAGAAAATCATCTAATTGCGATTTTTTCCCCAATAGTGCGATTTACTCTGCAGTTGTTTTAATGTTCCTCATCTTATGTATTCTTAAACAAACATAAGCAGTAGATCTTTTTATAGTAAAACCAATATGACATTAAATTAATCTAAGGATAAAAGATTTGAGAAAAAGTGGAGAAGTGAAGAACAGAAGCAAAATAGGTATGGAACTGTAAAAACTGGGTAAAAATGGTATGAAAGCGGAAAAAGGTTAATAAATAGGTGCAAAATAGGTTTGAAATTGCAAAAAATGTGGGAAAAATTGGCAGAAAAAAATCCAAAAGTGGCTTAGGAAAATTGATTATGGTAGCAAAATTGGGAATTACATTTGAAATTAAATTTCAAAAACCATGTAAAAACGGGGTTAAAAAAAAGGTAAAAATGGTCCAAAAGTGGGGAAAAAAGTGTATGAATTGAAAATAAAAAAAAATTGCAAAAAACTACATCACAATGCCAAAATGTTCAACACATTTGGGCTGAAAATATTGAACCTTTTGCGATTTGAAAATTGCAACAAGCCATACTGTGATTTAATCTAATTTGCAATTAATTGTTCAGCCCTAGTTGGAATCTCTTTCTTAGCATTATTTTTTCCTTTAGAGCATCATTACGGTCAGACATTAGAAAAATAATGAGTGGAAGAGGATAAACTTTTATCAGGATGCTCTGAGAAAAAAATTAAGCAATAAAGTAAAGATTGACTGATTCCCGTATCAAAAACTTCGGTTCATGTGACTCCTGGATGAAAATAATCTTCTTTCCTTATTTATTTCTCCATATGTGACCCAAACACTTTTAATAAACTCTGTTCTCATTGTTTAGAGAAGTGGTCATTAACTCAAATCAAAAAATGAGAATTTGTTGTGGTTTTAAGGATGACATTTTGCTGTAAATTATCTTAAACACAATGCCAAAGCAGTTATCAGCGAAAAAGGTTTGACAGACTGACTTCATGTTTGGTATGTTTTACAGAAATCTACCTGTCAGTAATTATTGTCCAAAACTGAACCATGAGAACAAAACATAGGAATCAAATCCAGCAATAAGGAATATGACAATCCAGAAAAGATATCTGAATCACGCACGTGGCTGCCTGCAGGATGGATCTCACTTTTAAAAGCTGAGAAATAGTAAATTCAAGTGAAAAATTAAAAATATTTTACTAATAATACAGGGGTGGAGAATTGGGTAGGGACGCTAGGGACACGTCCCTATCAATATTATGCCACTACTGCATGGTCCTTAACATAAAAAACAAGCATAGTATATAACTTTATAACTAAAAAAAAAGCTTATATTTAATGCCAAGACATGCATGTTTTGGTTATTTTATTTATTATCCAATGTATTATTTGTGTATTGAAAGGCAGCAGCCATTGAAGACCAAGAATTAAAGTTTGTGGGAAAAAAACACAACAAAACCTCAAATTAATAACATGACTTTATACAATCATATTGTTGGGGAATACACTTATTGGTAGTCCTTTTTGGTTTTGGTTTTATATTTATCAGACTATAGTCATACCATCAAAATTTCTGATTGATCCCAAACTGTCCCACTGTTCATGTGTCATGCATCAGTATATTTCTGTCATGGAACAGACAGGAGAGATTTAGGAGGCGAGGCTAGAGGTAAAGTATTTACCGGTAAAATAGTTTTTTTCTGAATCAGATAGTTTGCTTGTTTGTTTGATTAGCTCTACATAACATTAAAAAACAGTCATAAATGCAAAACACAACAACTTCCAGGGGTGCCGTTTTGGTGTATGTCCCCACCAATGTCAAAATCAAACCTACGCCCTTGTAATAATATGTTGACAGAGGTCAGCACATACAGGGTTTCCCTAATGACTGTTAATAAAATAACATTAAGGCCAAAATATTTTTATTATTATTATTTTTTATTCTTTTAGTTAGTAGTATTTTTTTCAATCAAGACCCCCAAATCATTTGTCAAGAAAAAATAAAAATTTAATGATCATCCCTGATCCAGAGTATTTTCCTCAACACCTCTGACTTTAAAAACACTACATCCACTGAGAAAGCAGAGAGACAGCGTCCTCCTGTGGCTGCAGTCTGAACTACAGCCCCCCTACATAGATCAGCTTACACAACTTTAACTGGAGTCCCCAGCAAATAAGATGAGATACAATAAAGAGGGGAGGGACAAAAATAACATACAAGCTAATAAAAAATATTATGAATTACCATATTTACACTTTTAATTTGGCCAAATATAAAATGAGTTTCATTGTCTGAGGTTAAACTAAATAATGTTTCGTATTACTGTCTTGTACTTAAGGTACCGTAAAATACCAAATAAACGCCCAGTCCCAAATAAACGCCGGGTGTAGCAGTACATTTTGACAAATAGACGCCTGTTCTAAATAAACGCCTAGTGTAATATATTCAGGACAGCTTACGAGCTACGGTCAAAGTTTACAGAACACACATGCAAATGCTGAGCTCACAACTGACAGCTGACACTTAAAAAGAAACATGATCAGACTGAACCTTTACAGTTATTTCTCTCTCTGGATGTCCTGTTTGCTCGCTTCTCCTCCCTCTGCATGTCAACAAATGCAGGTTGGTGTGAGGCGCTCTGTTTCATGACAGTGCAGCTACACTATACGTCCAGAAGACAGAATCTTACAGACTATAGGGCTTTGAAAGTTCAACGAAGAAGAGGTTACAACTGCCACTGTTTGTTTTATGTCCTTAACTAACGTCAGGAGGCCAGTCACGTCAGTTAGCGGTACATTGCTGCTTATCTCGATATCCCTGGTTCAGCAAAAAAAAAAAAGAAGTAAGACCTTAACTACCAGTTGTTCATGACCAGTATTAATAGTGTTAATAGAGTGCCGTGTTGAAAGAAGAAGACAAGAGTGTAACAACGGTACTGTAATCTTACCTTGAAAATGTACAGGTGTTATTCATACTAGTGTAAATAAATAATTTGATTATATTTACCATATCTTTAATTTTTTGCTAAGTAAAATGTTTGTGCAAAAGGAATTAAACACCTGTCCCAAATAGTCGCCTGGTCCCAAATAAACACCTGGTCTGCTCAGTAATTGAAGCAAATAAACACCCCGGCTACTATTTGGTATTTTAAGGTAGATACATTAGTGCAAGGCTCAGTGATGAAAATACATTAAGTATTCTGATTAATTCAACATTATTTTTAGTTTTCGTGTGAACAATGAAGGGTCAGGACTTCAACTTTCCCTCTGGTATTAGTATAGGGTTGTCTGACTCTTTATGTTGCCCTGTGATTGGCTGTAGATCAGCTCAGGATGTATCCCACCTCCAGACCCCGAAAAGGTTAAGAGAAACAGATAATGGATGATTAGACTCGTGAGTCTAATTGGTGATCATTTATTGTCCTTAGACATGTTTGTGTGGGATATTTTTCTGTCTCTTTATGTTGACCCTGTCATTGACTGATGTGTCTATATCTCGCAAAGTTTATATGAAGACAGCCTAAGATCAGGCTCATTAAGTGCTTATCCGTGTTTATTTGTAGAAAATACAGTTTTTTATCAAGATAACAGGGATTATGTTGCTCAAAGAGCATCACAGGATCTACACTACTGTTGGATTTTAAAAAAACTCAGCATGTAAAATATAAAAATAAAAAGAGCTCTCAGCTGCATCGTGAGTTTCTCAGGATCAGAAATTTGATATGAGAGTCTGTGACCATGCATTTTTCTGTTGTAGGTTTTATTTTCATTTTGTCATGTATTCATTTGAATCAAGCAAATATCACTACTTTCATAAAATGACCCTTAATTTCATGACAAATGCTTGTCCGTCTCTTTATGTTGGCCCTGTCATTGACTGGATGTTTACCTTGCCTTTCAAATCAATCAATATCCTTTATTTAACCAGGTAAAAAAAAAATGTTGAGATTTAAAACCCCTTTTTCAAGAGGGACTTGGCCAAGACGGCAGCACAAACCAGAAAATTAAACAGATTGCGGTCTCACACCACAAAAAAACAAAACAGCATTGGGATTATATAATTACACATAAGCTTATTTCTCTGTCTTTTATAATTGTCTAAAATTCCCCTTGAGTTACAAGATGTGCCAAACAAGAAGTGAGCCCAATACCAGGCTCAATAACTGCATCAAATCTGATTATTTGTAGAAAATACAGCTTTCGATCAAGATGACAGGGATTATGTTGTTCAAAGAGCATCACAGGATCTACATTACTGCTGGGGTTTCAACAACCTCAACACATAAAATATTAAAAAAAAAAAATTATATTCCGTTTGTACGGAGGATTATAAGGGCCACGTTAGGTGGAGAAAATAATTTTGGGGAAGTCGAGATTGAAGTTAAATTTCGAGATAAAAGTTGAAATGATGAAAGATACTCAACTTCAGGAACAAGACGATTAAAACTAGCGAAAATTTACATTATTTTATTATTTATATTACACGTCTTAGAGCACCGGGCTGTAAGTAGAGATATATAGCTGGCTACAAAACTACAATACTAAATTTTCCAAAAATTGCTTGTTGTCACACATCAAAAACTACCGCTATGTAACCTGCATTCATTAGCATCACAACAAACTCACGCTTTGGCTTGGGTCACGTCTTTACGACAGTCGCTGCGCGTGCTCATGGGTAGCAGAGTCTTTATGTCGCCGGAAACAGATTCTCCTCATAGCACCTTTAAAGTTAAGTGTCATAATTTTGACTTTTATCACAAAACTGTATTTCAACTTTATTCTTAACATTTAAACTTAATGTCATCATTTCGACTGTATTCTCATCATTTCGATTTTAATCTCAACTTCCCCATCTAAAATGGCCCAGTTTTTTCCATACGTTTACATCATGCAAATACCACCAGCTTTACAGAATGCCCCTTTATTAAATGGTGAATGCTTGTCTGTCTCTTTATGTTGGCCCTGTCATTGACTGGATGTACCTCACCTTTCAACAAGAAGTAAGCCCAACATCAGGCTTTATAACTGCATCAAATCTGTTTACTTGTAGAAAAAAAACTGCTTATCATCTTGATAACAGGGGTTATGTTGTTAAAAACAAAGTGTTGGAGGGCATCACATAATCTATTTTGCTGCTGGACATTTGGCAACCTGAACACTTAGAATATAAAAATAAAAGAGTTTTTAGTTACACGTTGAGTTTCTGAGGGTCAGGAACTTGTTATGAGAGTCTGTGATCATGCACATGTCTGCTGTGATGTTTTATTTTTCATTTTGCCATATTTTGGTCAATCTGAAGAACTTTTTTCCTTCTTTGTAAAAGTTTTGTGAGGACCCTTCTGCGTGCGTTTGCCTGTTTTTTTGGTGCATGTTGCGTTGATATTGTTGCTCGTGAGTCTTTGTCCAGCTGTGCTCGCGCTCTGTTTCCTGTATGAATAGTTAATGTGAACCACGTGGTGTGAAGCAGACTGCAGCTTCTTTTGTTCAAATCAATCAAACCAGGGAGACGAGCTGCTGAATCAGGAAACCCGGTACATTCATTTATCCTCTCATTTACCCGTTTGTTAATTACTCTGAGAATGAGAATGACGTAGACAGCGCGTTAACTTTGTGTTTAACCTGTCAGGTGGAGAAAATAGTGAAAAGTTTGAGTTGTAGCATCTCTTGGTTTAACGTCAGTGCGTCTTTATTTAGAGCGGCTGTTAGCTTACAGCAGCGCGAGACGTTAGCTTCAACGATGTGAGCGGGCGGCGGGTTTAACGAGCTAATTTTAGCCTCGTTCGGGTTAATTAACTCATCTGTGTTAACGAGGGGAAAGTTTGTTGAGCGGCTGCCTCTGTGGGACCCTCCATGTGAGCGTTAGCCTGCCAGCTAGCCCGCTGCCAGCCCGTATGGGGAACAAAGAGCGACAGTTAGCTGCTTAGCTTAATGAAGCTAGCGGCTACACGGACGCCGGTGTTCCAGATTAACGAGGGACCGTGTTAACTAGTCCCACCGGCCCAACTGGATCGGCTTAGCATCGATGTGCAGTGAAAACTGTCGTCAGTGAAAGTTCACGGGTTAAGCTCTTTAGGACTGAAGCGTAATAACATGAACATCAAATGTGTCTTAATGAAAGAACGAAACAAGGAGGCTGTCTTTAACACACCGGTGTAGCCCTCCCTCTGGACTCCGTGTTACCTGGTGCTGAGGTCGCACAGCTGCTGATAAAGACGGAAAATGAACTACCTGTTAAGTTATTTTAGCTCAAAAAATTAAACTAAACTGATCACACATGTCATAAAAACGGAAATGAAAGGCGCTCCCAGGACATCTGGTGTTTTGGTTTAGTTTGCGACCGTGTTTCCGGTGATCTAGTGACACCATAAGTGTTCCTATAAAAGTTTGCTTTATATTCAAACACAGTCAAACTCTTACTAGAAAAATCCTTCGTGACATGTTAAACAGTTCTGCCATCAAGGGTGTTATGGTATAATTAGTGACCGTGCCAAACAGCGACTTAAAATCTGTGAGAAAAGCTTTAATTTGTGAGACTTTGTACTGCAGTCCTCAGATATAAATCAGACAAAGAGGCATTTATGGGAACAGTAGTGTTCAGTATTAAACAGCGACCGTGTTACCTGATGACTGACGCCTCACGCGACAGATCAAACGACCGAAAACTTTCGAGCTTTTGCAGCCCAGAGAAAAAACAAACCATAAACATGATCCCGTCTTTAGCATCAGTGGTCACTTTGTCAATCAAGGAGATATTCACAGAAGAGTCACCAGCTAGCACGGTCACCATTGGAAACTGTACACTCTGTATTCATTGATTTGACAGCTCTTTGAAAAGCTCAGGCAGGAAAAGAAGATGCAAACAGTTCAATATTTAAGGCCTCACGCTGCCATGGCTGCTTACATTATTAATTTTTTTAATGTGAGGCAAGTTGAATCCACATTTCTCAGGCGGATTGATAGTAAGCAATAATCATATTTTGTGTATTTTTATTTATATTTAGAGCTGTTCAGTAAATCAAATTTTAATCAGGGCTAAAATAATTTCCTTTAATTATGGAAACCCAAGTAATGGAGCTTAAGTATTACTGTGACAACCTTTTTATTTGAGATACTTGTATTTTCAGAAGTTTATTTCTAATGATAAAAACTATTTTGTTAAAAAAGGACGTAGTGCATGTTTTAAAAACAGGAATGTGTTTCATAATTATGTTCTTAACATGGGGAATGCACAGTATGGGATTTTGCTGATATTTCTGAGCTCATCATCATTGATATTGATATTTTTTTAATGGGCATGAAGCCTCCACTTTACTAAAACTGAGCAGTTCCTTCCATGGTGCTTCGCATTTTGTGTTAGAAACAGATTTGGAGCAAATTAATTTAAGTGCTTATGATGTGATCATTCTGTTTTTACTATATGCTCTTGAACATATCAGCAGAAATGTTCATATCTTAGATATTTTGCTTTTGTAGCTTTTATCTGCTGATACAGACATCATGTATACATACCTACTTAATATCTATTAAAATCACCACAGATGTGATTTTTGCCATACTTGAGCAGCCCTGCCTTTATCTGATGTTCTGCTCTTTCCTCACACATTATTCCTGACAGTGATTCTGTTGTGTGCAGTTTTTTTTGACCGTCTGTCTGTGCAGGACATGGACGTAAAGAACAAAATGTTCTTGATTCTCTGAATCATACTGTGTCCGGATTTAAATTCAGACATTTAGAGAAATGAAAGCAAAGCATTATTGTGGGTCATTCATTCTGTCGATTAGCAGCTGGCTGATATTTAAGCTTTAATTACTACAGTAAATAATCATATCTGAATAAACCAACAGCGATTTTTTTTTTAACCTTATCTGCAGATAATGGTCTATCATGCATCCCTAAGAGAAAAATGCCAGACTGATCCTGAAGGAAATGAAAGTTTCAAATGTTTTGTTTACACATAAAGAAAAAGGCAGGACTTAAAATAATGTCTGCAGTGCAGCGTTTGTGTGTTCAGGGCTGAAAAGGCAGTGATTTAAGGCTCACGTTGTTGTTTAGTTTAGAAAACTAGAAGAGCTCAGAGAGCCCAAAAATCACCAGGACATTTCTGATATTGTGGTCAAGTTATTATCAAAAAAGTTCTTTTTTCAATGTTGAACATCAGTAACAAAGTCACCACCAGACATTAAGTCCCTTCCGCCATTTGCTATGAGCTGTGGAACTGTCATTGTTTTAATTTGATTGATTTTTATTAGTTTCAGTTCAACAGCTAAAACACTTTATTATGTTTTGTGTGAGCCAAAGACAGACCACCAGAATCAGCCCAACCTTGAGCCCAAACACTCAAAATATGAATCACTTGTTATTGTTACTAGGGCTGGGTTAAAAAAAAAATCAATTTAATCGATTTTAATCGATTTCCCTTTAAATGGTCCATAATCGATCTATAAAATCCAAAGATCAATCTTTTAACGTTACGTGGGTAGTTTTTTTTTCATTGGACGGTCTGAGAAGCAGCCTGTGGTGTCAACTCTGCTAGTCTTGCGTTTGGCGCTGCTTTCCACTAAACAAGATCCGGTGAGATGTTACTGCAAGCAGTCAAAAAAAAAACATGGCGGAAGTGAGTAGCACTGTAGGGACACCACCGGAAAGTTGAATGATTAACGTCTGGACATTTCAGATTTAACAAGCATGAAAGAAAAGACAAGTTGGACAAAAAACAAGTAACTTGCAGAATATGCATTAATACATATCATTAATTTGTGATAAATGTAACTGCTTTGGGTTCAGTTCTTAATGTAAAAACAGTTTTAATAATGTACCAGGTCAAAAAGTCATTTAAAGCATTATTTTTACTGAGATAACCCAGACTGAACAAATTTCGAATGGAATTGTGAATCGATTTGAGACCTCTTTATGTTGAATTGAATCGATCCAGAAAATCTGAATCAATACCCAGCCCTAATTGTTACTTATACGATCTCTGCCTCTGTCCCGTAAAACAGCTTCTGTCTGAAACGATGCCACGCAAGAAGGTGACAGACATCTCAGGGAACGGAGGAGTGAAGAGGAAGAGGACGAGCGGCAAGAGGAAAGATAGGGACTTCAGCAGCGACGATGAGTTCGACTTTGAGCAGGAGAACAACAAGAAACCTGGAAAACCGGCCACCAAGTCCGGACTGCAGCCTGTGACCGTGGCAGACGACGTCAAGGAGAAAATAGTGGGTTTCATTCCCTGTTGTTTTTTTTTTTTAATTTGTATGTTATTTCAATTTCAAAAAAAGACAAATTCTCACATTACATTATAGCATTCACAATAGATATTCACAGGCAGCTCCAAACCAAGATCCAAAAAGCCCTTCTTTTATACTAAGAGTGTATCCATTTTGAAGGTGCCGGATATAATTAAAGAAAACAAACAAAACACTGTAGCATTGAACCAGGGTGTAAAAAGATCTACCACTTGGTGTCTCACCAAAGTACATGTAATATTTAAACAAACTCCTATACACATCCATCAAGTATAAAAGAAATAAAAGTACAACACTGCTTGGATGGTTTCAACCCCTCTATACAAAGTCTGATCTGTATTGTCTTATGTACTGTAACCATCCTTTCCATATATTACTAAAACTGTCCTTTTCCAGCCTGACAGCAGCAGTAATTTTCTCCATGTTATATATACTCAGCATAACATTCAGCCATTCATCCACCTTAGGCACCGAATCATCATTCCCTGTTGTTAAACGTCTGTTTTATCACCAAGTCTGAGAGGAAATAAAACAGTGAGGAGGGAAAATGATGGATATGGTACTATCACATGGTTCAGATTAATAAGAAGTCAGAAAACCAGGTGAATACTTCAGGAGAACAGCTTCTGACCAACAAATAAACCGTGAACATGTTATGTGGATATATTTAGTTTAAGCTTAGTTTTCTGTTTATTAGACATTCTGACCCTGTGAATGGACTTAGCTTAACGCTTAATCAGCTTTTTGATAAATGAAAACTTACTTCTGGTTCTTGCAAATCCTCAAAAATGTAATTTTTACTTTAGTTTTTATTTTAGGGCATAACAGGTCGAGAAGTTTATTGAAGTCATAGAAAAGTGTTGGATTTTTGAGTGCATGTCTAAAAGGACCTTCTGTATCAAACCCTTCTTAAAAATTTAAGAACATTTAAAATGTGGCAGGAACACGGTGCTCGGTCAGTAATAAAGACGTTTTTTGTCAGATTCATACCCCTGCTTTCTGGTGACTGCATCCCTTCTGATATTTTCTACATAAATATTAAGCTCCATGGCTTGTTACAGGTTTGTAAAACAATTGTCTCACTTCAAAACAATCAGCAGTTTAGTGCACGATTGAAAAAACTGTCTACCACGGCAAAACTGCTCAATGTCTGATCATCTACAGTGAAAATATATGTGTGTATACAGATATATATATATATATATATATATATATATATATATATATATATATATATATATATATATATATATATATATATATATATATATATATATATATATATATATATATATATATATATATCAAATTTGACATGAAAAGGGGTGATGGAACCTTTTATAAAGCTCCTATGCTGCCTTATACCTGGAAAAATATGTTTATACAAACAAGTTTACCAAAAAAATACTAAGAATATATATGAAAGTATAGAAAAGTTGATTGTTAGGTGATGCTCAGAAATGTGAATGTTTGAAAAGCTTAGGGATCAACACGTTGAAAATAACTGTCTAAAAATTTTAAGACGGAAAAAAGGAATTTTAATCCTCTGCAAGAGCCTTCATTAAAGTTTTTTATTATATAAGATCATAAAAATACCTGATGCCAAGACTTTTATTTGTCACTGTGGATGTTTGAATGGGTTTCAATTATCTGTTTCTGTCAAATATGTTGGGAGATCTGTGTTAGAAATACTTATTTTTTAAAGTTTTTCCCATGAATAATAACATCATTGTGTCTTTTTCAACAGAAACTTGAATGTCCAAAGGTGAAAGGCCAGCTGCTCATCTTTGGAGCCACAAACTGGGATCTGATTGGAAGAAAGGAGGTGCCAAAACAACAAGGTACAACACAAAGATGTGTTTTAAAGACTCATTAGATTTATTTAAGGTTTTCATCTTATTTTAGTGTCAAATCCGGATATTTCATACACGGATATGGTGTTAAAAATAAGATAGTTTTGACTTCAAATTCCGAAATACAGCACGTAACCAAGAGAGTCAGTGTAACAAACAGGCTTGGATTTGATATAATAGTTTGATTTTACTCTGAAGTACGAAAGATAAAGAGAAAAGGACCGACTGATAATTGTTTCCTCATGATAACAAGAACTAAATGTCCCATAAACAGAACTCATGTAGGAGGACATGATGTGTTGGTCATGTGACCTTAAGTCGCCAGTCTGTCATTTAGACTCCAAACTTAATTTTATTCATCTGTTAAGAAAAATAACCGATTAAAGTGAAATATCACTGTCAGTAATCAGAGGTCTGCTGCTTTAAATAAAATGGAAAAAAGGTTTTTAAAGACAAATGCAAGGGATGGGAATCGAAAACCAATTCCAGTTGAGAATCGTTAACAACTCCATCAAAGAATCGATATCATGAGTCTTTTGTTAATCAATTCCCTTATCAATTCCTCCCATTGACAGGGATCAGAATAGGCCTGAGCTCTAAATATCGATACGGAAAAATATCGTCACGCACTCCTTCGGGATACGTGAATCATCGGATTCTACAGAATGATACGGCCTAAATATTTTGACAGTTGTGGTCATTACGCTTTGGCTAATGTTAACAGTGGCACAGTTCAAGGTAGAAGAGGAGCTACATAAAGAAGCATATGTTCTAAATTTGAACTTTGAGGATCTGAATTTATGTCTCTTTAGTTGTAGAGCCATTTAAACTCATCATGATTCTTTTTCTTCTTATAAGAAAAAACAAAACTTGTCCAGAATTTTGTTTAAAGTGTAGTCAGTGTTCACAATTTACGTGTATCGGGATACGTATCGTATCGTGGCCTTAGTATCAGGGTAAATATCGTATCGGGAAGTTGCTGGAAATACCAGCCCTAGTTCAGAAGTGCCAGAATTGCGGCTTAATTATTTACAAAAGGCGACTACTGCTCAACCTTAAGTGAGTGGAAACACCAGCGGCTTGCAGAAGCAGCTATCTATGCTGTGACGTGTGTTTGACATTGTTGACCTGAAAATCTACAGACCAACATTTGTCCACACAGAAAATCTGCAGGAATCAATAAGGGAATCGTTAAAGAACTGGATCGATTAGCAGGATTGTAAATAGCACTGGTATCGATAAATCTAATCAATTCCCATCCCTGCAAAATCCACGTGTACAACCAGGTGTGAGGATGGCAGGAGTGTTTTTTTTATATCCTGCCTATTTTTATTTAATGAAGGATTTAGTTTTTTTACGTAACTAGGGGGACGATTGACTTTGCTTTAAAAGGGAAAGGTGTAGCTGTTGGTTTGATGCTCAACACTTTAAGAAGTTTAAATATAGACCAGTGGTCCTCAAATGGCTGCGTTTGCTTCCTGCTTCAGCCGGCTCGCTCTCTGATTGGCTCTGCTCAGCGCTCCACACACATCAGGACTTCAGGTTATTTTATTTTTATTACCTCTGCCAAGGAGGTTATGTTTTTGCTGGTGTCTGTTTGTTTGTTTGTTTGTTTCTCTGTTTGCAACATAACTCAAAAAGTTATGGGTGGATTTTGATGAAATTTCCGGATTGGGACAAGGAACAAATTATTAGATTTTGGGAGTGATCCGGATGCAATTTTCGTGAATAACTACTGAACTAAAATAGATATCATTATGACTCCAATTGCCAATGGTATGTTTTCATGGTCAATAAATCCAAATAAAAACTAAATAAAGTTAGGACTAATAATTATTGTGAAAATCACAATATGGTTGAGGACTTTGGCGCTGGCGGAGGTCTGCGCTCTCTGAGTGCTTTTCTAGTTGTGGTATGTTCTTATGTGTAAGGTTAAATTTATTGAACCCATTGGTTTATAACAAGTAGGTCAGTTTTTCATATACCTACTTTTGCTGACTACTGTTCTCTGAGTAATCTCACCTGGTCAAGCCTTTTCTTACAGTCCATAATACAAAATAAGTCATAAAGTCTGTTTGACTCCTGCTGATATCATGTTGGATCGATGTCTGTATCGGCCAGTACTCAAGGCTGCTCAGTATCGTATTGGAGGTGAAAAAGTTGATTTGGGACACCCCTAAAGCAGAGCGAACAGTCCTTCAGTTTCAGCTCTTACTTCATAAAACAGATTTAGATTCAGAGCCATCCCGTCTCTGCTGAAGGAGGTTATCGATCCAGACAGGATCAATCAGATCGATGTGATTATTAATGCGTCTGCAGCAGAGAGTGGAGGACGGCCTCGTGTTCTCGTCTCTTTGTTTGGACTTAAAGACCACATATGTGTTCAAGCCGGTGAGATCTCATTAATTTATGCTGACAGTAATTTCTATTCATATGTATGCATGTTGTGAGCAGCCCCCCCGCTGACACCCGAGGCGGTCTGTGTGCCTCTCTGCCGCCTTCGCTCCTCTGCTACACGCTGATAAATCTGCTTTGTTAAGATTTCAGGGGGGGTCCGGGGTGTCAGCAGGAGCAGCTGCGTAGACAAAGAGCATCTTTAGACGGGCGAGATACTGCGTCTGTCACTGCATCCAAAATCAACCCGATCGCTCCATGGTTTACTCTCGATGTGATTTAAATCTGAGTTTCTGCCTCATCGTTAAGTGATGTGAGCGAAATGTTCTCAACCCTTTAACTGCCAGCTCAACTGTTTGGCAGAGGTCATCATTAAATTCAGGGATATTTAATGATATTAAATGTTTTTTTAATGTTGTTAAGAAAACCACAAACAGCAGACAACAGAAATGTCGGTAAAAAATGCAACAATAATTTAAAATAGAAAAAAAAATGTGTTTGATGAGTAACAGACTTAATATGTACATATACATCATCATATCAGTAAATGGTTAAGTCAAGTAGTGAAACCTTTAAAGGTGCAGTGTGTAGAATGTGGCATTTTATACATCCACTGCATTTCGCCAAACAGAAACGATGAATATAGGAGATATATGTTTCTATTTGTATGTAAAGTCCGTCAAAATAGGAGTACAATCATCCCCATAAAATGTTTGTTTTATTTTTATTTAGTTAGAAAAATCTTTATAAAAAAATTACATTACCGTGGGCCGCTGTTTCCGTGTTGTCTACGGGTGGTTTTTAGGGACAAAAAGAACGAAACGCGAATCTGTCCGCCGACTCTGAAATCAACCTGGAATGCAGGCGAAGAAGAGGAGAGACTCTGTCCTAGGGATTCAAACTGTGTGTATAAACACACACAACGTAAATTGTGTTCTGTGTTCAGGATCCTTTTTGGTCTTCACAGGATTCCGTTGCTCAGCGATGTGACGTTTTTGGCTACGGTTAGGTTCATTCTAGAATCTGAACACTAGATGTCGCTAAAATGCCAAGTTCTACACTCTGCACCTTTAAGACTAGAACTACCAAGGCAGTGATTTTGACTGCTTTCAAAATTTGCGATGTCATAACTTTGGTTGATTAATATCTACATACCCATAGGACCCTGACTTTTCCTAAATGTGGGTTTATTTTCTTCTGAAATTGTTCTATCATTAAAATTTCAAAATACAAAAGAGTTGTGAGTCTTACTTCCTCGAACTACTGTAGCAGTAGAATTGACTGCATACAGTTGGCAAGGGGTGCCATTTTCACTTGCTATATTTAGCAGCTCTTTCTCCTGCTCTATTGATTGTTTTTTATTCTCTTTGAAGCTGCTGGGTGGCTTTCCCTCTGCAGACTTTATAGTGATGCTAAAATCTAGCTAACAAGAGAGGCAAAAGTGATTACTAGAAGGCGATTGATGTCTTGGTGCTTGAAAGAAGGTTCGTCTAGCTCTGGGAGTGACTCAGAAAATATTTTCGGGATGCCCCCTAGTAAAAAAAAAAGATGACTGGAAACATCAAATTCCACATTTGCTGACATCTCATCTGCTAATTTTCAAGGTATGAGGTCTACAGTAGGAATCTTTATTCTCATAATGTAATGTAAGCTTGTTTTATGTGTTCTTGAGAGCTTCTTAGTTTATATATAGACCAGTGGTTCACAACCTGTGGTCCAGGGCCCACTGGCAGCTTGCAAAGGTACTACACGTGGCCTGCCAAATAATGATCTCGGCCAAGGAGGTTATGTTTTGCCAGGGTCTGTCTGTCTGTTAGCAAGATTATGCAAAAACTACTGAAAAGACTTATCATTAAAAAATGACCAGGTGTGGAAGCAGTGGGTGTGAACTGGTGATGAAATATTTGTGATGGAGAAATTAAGATTCAAAGAAAAACAAACTGTAGAAAAATGTGACAAAAGGTCTGGTTTCAAAGGACAATAAGGACACTGGTATGAGGAGGATTAATGATTGAAGGGAATCTGCTTTGCCCTTTAAAGTAAAAACCAATTAAAATAAGTTTAAAAACATAAAAACACCTCAGATAAGTCCAATCATCTGTGGTCTGCAGTGCAAACGGCACCGTTTCTTCTTAGTTGTTTGTTAAAGACTTCTTAATATTTTAGGAATGAAAAGAGCTGAACAACAGCAGCTCTGTGTCCTTTTTATCAGCCGTTACTCAAACAGGGACAAGTGGTGCATTTGTGGGCTCTATTTTTAGCAGAACAGCATCTTTGTGCTTAAGTGCGTATGTGGGGCAGAAGGAAATTATGTGGAACTGTCCTCATATTTGACTGTGACTCATCATTAATTTAAGAACAAAAAGCCCCGACTGAGGCCGGGGATGGAGTTTGTAAACCTCTCTCGAGGTTTTAATACTATAATGCATCAATATGTTTAATCAAGATCCATAAAAAGACCCTCCTGTATTAGTTTAGTTTATCATAATGCTTAGTTAGTTTATCAGAGAAAGACTGCAGCAGTAAGAGGGAACTAAACATTTGATAGAATTTTAAATTGAAGGTCTACATGTATTTAATGACATTTTTGTTTCAAATAAGAAGCATTTGCATTAGTAAAAATATATATATATTATCAATACATGTGTGAGGCTTGCAGCAGCAAAAATAGAAATCAAAAACGCCCACTAGTGGTTAATTTGTTGACTTTTAATCATTGAAAAAATATAAAAATAAAAGTGCAGACAAACTCCTGCACATGGATAAAATTGCACAAATGCAAAGGCATGACTCAAAGTCATTTTTTGCACTATTTTTTAATGTGACCACTCAGCAAAATAAAATATTTTTTTAACTGTAAAGCACAAGTTTTTACAAACACATGACTGATTTTGTCAATGCTTTTGTCAGATAAAAATTCTTTTTTTTTTTTTCAATATTACATTATGATATCTTTTATATCCTTTTTAGAGTTTGTGGTTTTGTCCTTTGTCATCCAGATTAATATGTGTGTGTGGATCTTTAGATTTTTCTTTCCTGCACGTGAATATGAACAAAAATACACATTTTAATTCATATGTGCTGGAGCTAAGATGATACTAGCAGTGTGTATTTAGAGCCATTTGTGAGCAAGTTATTTTATTTATTTGTTTTCAATCTTGTCTCCATTGTTGTTTTACCATATTTAATTTACACAAATATTTTTCCTACATTTTTTCTGTCCATTGTATTTGAGGTACCTTTGCATTTTTTTGCTATTTTATTGTTTCATTTTGTCTTTAAGAAAATAAAAAAACAGAAAAACCCAAAAAGAGCTAAAAACATTGAATTTATCAACATTAGGCTTTTGTCCTCTGGTTTGCTGCAGTGCTGTCAAACAGTTTTCAATAATGTTTCATCTTTACTTATTTAAATCAGATTTGTTTTTCTGGTTGAACTCTTTGGTGCATCACCGTTCAGCTGTTAAATGGAGACATGATTGTTTTTTATTGCCCAGCCTGAACCAGAGTCTGATTTGGTCTTTTTGTCCCCAGCTGCTTTCCGTAACCTGGGTCAGAACCTGTGGGGTCCTCATCGTTACGGCTGTCTGAACGACGTCCAGGTGAGCTGCGTGGCCTCCGGTCCCTGTGCTGCTCACAGCCTGCTCATGACCACCGAGGGGAAGCTGTGGAGCTGGGGTGAGTGACGCCGATCAGACCAATCGGGGGTTCAAACTAGGGACGGGATAAAATATCGTTTGGCAAAATATCGCGATGTAGTACGTGATGATATGCATCGAGTTTGAAAAAAATGGATCCCGAAATAAACACGTCACATCCGGTAATAGTGCACGTGACCAGAAGTGACAACAACAAACATTAGCACCAACTACCTTGCCTCCTAAAAGCCGAATGATGGAGTCAAATGAGGTCGAAATTGAGGACGCTCCGCCTGGATACAAGTCATCTGTCTGGCAGTATTTTGGTTTTCTCATTAAAAAAGACAAAGACGGCAAAAACTAGCCTACCGCTCGTTAGCATACACTCTCTCTAACCTCTCTAGGGTTAGAGAGAGTGTTGTTGTTTGTGTTTGACCTGTTAGGCCTTGTGTTTTCCTGTGTGCAACTCAAACAAAAACAAATAAGTTGGAATTACACAGTAATATTTCTTCTTTTTGTACTTTTTTGATATTTTATCTTGATGTATTGTATCGTGACCCGGGTAGTGGTGTGCGATATGACGATATTAAATCGTTAAGGATTATAACGTGGGGATGATCTCATAAAGCAGAAAGATCGTCTGGGCATCGTGTGGGCGCAGAGATTAAATTGTTGCACTTTAAGAGATAACCAGTTACTTAAGTTTGCATTTATATTCAACCCTTTTCAGCAAGCTATTTGGTCAGTTTAGTTTTTATGTTACAAAAGTGCACTTTGTTATTGTTCATTACCTTTTATGTTTACATTTATTGCACATTTTTATAAACCTGCACTATTTAAATTTAAACCTGTTCAGAAAGTTTATTTGGCTTAAATTGTCTTTTTTTTTTTTTTTTTTACATGTTTTATGTTAAACATCGGGAAAAATAGTCAAACATGCAAATTAGTCTAGAAAAATCAATGTAAAAAAGAATCGTGATAAAATCCTGATTGTAATTTTATTTAGAAAAAATCGTGATATGATATTTTTACCATATCGCCCACCCCTAGACCCGGGCATATCGAAGTGCAGTGTGTCGTGATTTTAAGTGTATTGTCCCATCCCTAGTTCAAACCCTGTTTGTTTTTATTTAAAGGTATTTGAAGTAAAAGCAGCTGTGATCTGCCTGCCTTAGATTCAGTCACATAAAGTTTTAAAGACATAAATCCTCAGAAATAAAACTGCTACTGTCTTTTTATTTTTTGGAGAACCTACATCCATGTCACTGCCACGTCTTTAGTAAATGACTTTTTGTGCTTCATTGGGATTCATGACACTAACTGAGGCCTCTGATGGGACATTTGTCCCTCTTATGTTTGGACAATAGATTAAAATCGACTCCAAACAATTTTCAGCATCGATGTCTTAAAACAAACACATCAAAGTTCCCTTCTTGGTTTTAGGTTTGACATGTTGAGTAATCGGGGGGGATTTGGGGCTCCTGTAACAGAGTTTACACTTACATTTGTAGTTTCCTCTCTTTTTGTCGCTCATAAAGACAAATCATTTCAGGTCATTTGATTACAGGTGATGACCTTGTAGCTGTCAGTTAAGGTCGTTGATTGTTGCTGCAGTCGCTCAGGTGTTGAGAAACTTGACGGCACCGCTGGTGAAAACTCCGTCATGTCAGGGCGACTTCTCTGCTGAAGACGTTGTCTCATCGCTGATTATCTGTTTCTGTGTCCTCAGGTCGTAACGACAAAGGTCAGCTGGGTCACGGCGACACCAAACGTCTGGAGGCCCCGAAGCTTATCGAGGCGTTAGCAGATCAGGTCATCGTGGCTGCAGCCTGTGGGCGACACCACACCCTGGCACTAACAGGTAGGCGGAGCCCTGATATACACAGACCGTTGTCTTTTATGGGGAGTTTGCTAACGTCCCTGTCTCTGTGCAGAGGACGGCACCGTGTTCTCCTTTGGTGATAACAAGATGGGCCAGCTCGGACAGGGAAACCAGACGGATGCTGTCCTCAGCCCGGCCGCGGTAAGCTCACACAAACACAGATCCAGAGCTGGAGTGAAGGGCTGGTGCAGACGCTCTAATCCTGCTGCTCTCTCCTGCAGATCCTCTACAACGGGCAGCCTCTGGTGAAGGTTGCCTGTGGGGCGGAGTTCAGCATGGTGGTGGACTGTAAAGGAAACGTCTACTCCTTCGGCTGCCCCGAGTACGGACAGCTCGGTATGTTCCCCACAACCCCATGAATTTTCTTCCTGTTCATGTTTCATGAATCTTTATTTGAGCTATGGACTTATCCTATCAAATATAATTTTAGTCTACTATCCATGCATCTGCATCTTTAAAGCTACACTATATTGGCTAAAGTATTCACTCACTCATCCAAATAATCAGAATCAGGTGTTCACACACAGTCCACTGTCAGCTGGATTATAAGAACGTGGAAGTGTTTGGGAACCACAGCAACTCAGCCACCAAGTGGTAGGCCACGTAAACTGACGGAGCGGGGTCAGCGGATGCTGAGGCGCATGGTGAGAAGAGGTCGCCAACTTTCTGCAGTCAATCTCTACAGACCTCCAAACTTCATGAGGCCTTCAGATTAGCTCAAGAACAGTGCAGAGAGCTTCATGGATGGGTTTCCATGGCCAAGCAGCTGCATCCAAGTCTCACATCGCCAAGTGCAATGCAAAGCGTGGATGCAGTGGTGTAAAGCACGCCGCCACTGGACTCTAGAGCAGTGGAGACGCGTTCTCTGGAGTGACCAATCACGCTTCTCCATCTGACAATCTGATGGACCAGTCTGGGTTTGGAGGTTGCCAGGAGAACCATACTTGTGGGACTGCATTGTGCCAAGTGTAAAGTTTGGTGGAGGGAGGATTATGGTGTGGGGTTGTTTTTCAGGAGCTGGGCTTGGCCCTTTAGTTCCAGTCAAAGGAACTGTGAATGCTTCAGCACACCAAGACATTTTGGACAATTCCATGCTCCAACTTTGTGGGAACAGTTTGGAGCTGGCCCCTTCCTCTTCCAACAGGACTGCACCTTGACTGGCCTGCACAGAGTCCTTGACCTCAACCCGATAGAACACCTTTGGGATGAATTAGAGTGGATCCTGTAGTTTTTGTGCAACTTGTCAACAAACAAACTTGCTGGTTACAACAGAACCTCCATGGTGGAGGTTTAAGCAACAATAATGACAAATGAGTCTCCTGAGTCTCTCCTCTACCTTTAGGGGTTGACAATAGAGCTAAACAAGTCTAAACACAAATATATTCTCCAGATGTTGTAACTTTTAAACACAGACATAACAATTATCTTCAGAAACTCCAGATTCTGAGGCTGATCTTTTTCTCATTTGTTATTTCTTTGTCTCTTCAGGCCACAACAGTGACGGGAAGTTCATCGCTCGAGCTCAGCGCATCGAGTACGACTGTGAGCTCATCCCTCGCCGCGTCGCCATCTTCATCGAGAAGTCCAAGGATGGACAGATCACCCCCGTGCCAAACGTCGTGGTCCGAGACGTGTCATGTGGAGCCAACCACACAGTGAGGACAGACCTCTGAATCACAAACTCTGTTTTTACCGTTTACCTCTCTGAGTGCGTGAACTCCGGTGTTTCTGCTCGCAGCTCATCCTGGACTCCCAGAAGCGAGTGTTCAGCTGGGGATTCGGAGGTTACGGGCGTCTCGGGCACACGGAGCAGAAAGATGAGATGGTTCCTCGACTTGTCAAACTGTTCGACTTCCCTGGACGTGGAGCGAGTCAGATCATCGCTGGGTACCAGTGTTCGTTCGCCGTCAGTGAGATGGGTAAGAGGGCTCAGACTTTGAGCTGTGTGAATGTGAGTAGGATCGGTCTGGATGCTTCTGTTCTCGCACATATCTGATCAGTGTGGTTCTTTTCCAGGCGGCCTGTTCTTCTGGGGCGTGACGAACCCCTCCAGAGAGTCCACCATGTACCCCAAAGCTGTCCAGGATCTCTGCGGCTGGAAGATCCGCAGTCTGGCCTGCGGGTGAGTGACGTGTTTGCTTTGGTTCATTTCTGGACTGTGAGGGATGTGTTGTTTCCTTTTCTTTTTTTTAATTACTGAAGTCAGTTTTTTGGGGATGAGTGTGAGCTTATGAGTTTCCAGGGTCAAACCCAAGCTCACAAAGGGGATTTTGCACGGCTCCGTTTTCATCAGAAATACGCAGAGTTTACATCACATTATTGCCTCCTGCAGTGCCTGAATCTGCAAACTTTTAAAACCAGGATCCAGGATGGAAAGTTTTGAAAATGGATTAGTTTCAGCTCAATGTAAACAAGATACGGAGCATTTCAGAGTGAAACTCTGACGTCACTGCATGCTCAGTACTCTTTCACATGAAGGCTGCACATGCACAATGCAGTGATGAGAAGCTGCTTTGGTGGGGTGCATTTCTGTGATTTATATTATCGATTTGATAAAGATATCAAATAGATAATATTTTTTTACTGTCATTAGTGCTTTTAAGTCAGTTCTATATTATAAAAGAAAACTATCTCTCATCTACTTATAAACTTGACCTTATTTATGTCTCCAATAACCACACTGTTCAGTCAGACATCAGAACAGAACAGCCTGAGTTGTAAACTTGATAACATTACCAGGAACGCCTGCTTTGGTTGATTCACTTTGACTCAGACAACTTTACAGGCTCATAACTGGGACGTGCCTTCCTGGGATGAGGTGTAATTCTCACCCCTTTTTTGCCTGTTCTGATGTCAATGAGACACTCCTTAAGATTCTAAAGAACTTAATTATAAGTCCAAGCCCTTCACAGTCTTGAAATAACAAATAAGTAGGGATGCAAGATGTTGGATTTCTGTTCATTTGAAGGTAACAGACTATATGCCTTTCAGACTGACCAAAAAACACGTTTCAACCCGTTTAAACCCGGTAACAATTGGCCCCGGCCAGCAGTCTGAAAGTTTTTAATCAGCATTTCGACCCGGGTCAACTGATCCTGCAAGCGACACAGGTTTTTATTGGCTCACCTCCGATTGGCTTCAGTTGGAACATCACACTGGGTCGACCCGCTAATCTATGGATGACGTCGCCATAAAGTCCCTAAAACAAAACATCATGCCCACCCCCTCCGTCTATAACGTACGTGACTCTTTGCCGTCTCGGCGACTTATTCCATCTGCTTTTGTATCATCAGTGCAGAGTTTGTACATTTTTTAAGAGGGACAAGAGTACAAAGTAAAGAATACAGCTGACCAGTGTGTCCGTGTCTTCCATGCTCCTTTCAGTTGTTTCGTGGTCGTGTTTCGTCGCCCTGATGATGTCATCAATGAAATGTCATCAGCCTGATGCACCAGAGGAAAAAAAAACAGCCACACAGCTCGTCTGCTGGCAGTGGGAAAGAAATCACTTGCTGTTCATTAGCTGGTTAATCTGCGTTGAAACAATATGACCTGCTAATTTTAGTGTGAAAATAGAATTAGTGTTCTGAACAGATGTGCAGCAAGGAAACAGGATTGTAATCTTAAATAAATGAAACTTGTTCACTGGACATGCAGCCAGTTTTAGGGTTATGTTAGCAAAGTCACTGATCATGTTTGTCTCCAACAGGAAGAGCAGCATCATCCTGGCTGCAGACGAGAGCACCATCAGCTGGGGACCCTCCCCCACATTCGGAGAGCTGGTGAGACCCTCCGGCTCCTCATCGATTTATCTCAACATGTTCTTTAGTTGGAGTTCATAACCTGAGTGTTTTTGTTCCTCAGGGCTACGGGGACAACAAGCCCAAATCCTCCACCACTGCCCAGGAGGTCAAGACCTTGGACGGGATCTACATGGAGCAGGTAACGGGGCCCCGACGAGGTTTCCGATCCGGATCGGGGACTCTGTGTGTGAGCAGATGTCTGATGTGACGTTTCTGTCCCTGCAGGTGGTGATGGGATACTCTCACTCTCTGGTCATCGCCAGACAGGAAACTGATCAGGAGAAGGAGAAGCTGAAGAAGCTGCCGGAGTACAACCCCCGAACGATCTGATGGCCCCCGGGTGACGCCCCCCCTCCAGGAGCAGAGACCGGCGCCGCTCGGCTCGGTCGATGGAGGGCGGAGCTCCACATCTCAACTACCAGCAAAGTCGCTTTACATCGATTAGGACTCTGATTGAACAGGACTGGAGACGACGGCCGGCCTCCAGACGGTCTCCACCTCACATCCAAACCTCGAGTGAACCTGCAACAGTTTGCTCCGCAGCACTTCGGCCAGACGTGCTTCCCAAAAACCCTTTTTCTATTTTGTGATACAGCCAAACGTCCCGTGTTCATGTGTCGTTCTGTCGTCCGTGTCGCAGTATTTGAACCGATTTCAAATGTTTGTCACATTTACGGGTGCTACATCAGGCCCCTCGGCGTTTTCCCGCCGAGGGCTTTTCAAAGACCAACACTCCATTCCTGTGCCTTTTTCTACGTGTTCTTCAGGAAATGGGAGTCTTGTTTTGTGTCGGGGGGTCAGCCGATCCCCCGTGTTCGTGTATATACGTCGGCGTGAGCGGTGCGAGCCGCTGCCACAGATTACAATCAGGATTTGAACGTGACCTTCTGCGTTGGTGCACTCCACTCGATGTTACATTCCTTTTCTTCTTCTGTTTGCACACCTCAGTCCTTCCAAGACCTCGGCGTCTGCTCGCTCTCTGGTTTTAATTTGAGTTAACGTGATTCCAGCGCACAGAAGGCTCCGAGTGTCCCGCTGTGCTGAAGGCATGTCCTTTTTTAAAGGAGCAGCAGACCAGTTTCCCTCTGAATTAATTAATTAATTAATGTTCTTTTTTATGGTGAAATTCTCTGGGTTATTGTTTTTTCATTGAAATGGTTAAATAAAGTTCACATGAGTACGTTTGTCCTCACATTTGTGTTTCTAATGCTTTATCAAAGTCCATGAGGACACAGTGTGGTCTTTGTTAGTCGATCTGTTTTAGATCTTTAACTCCAGGACACCTTAATCCAGTGAAGTCAGTCCAGGGCTAAAAGGCTTACATGCACAAAGATCAAACAACAAAAACAGAGAATAAAGGGGAAAAGTTTTGCTTTATTTTGATGACAATACTTCGGAAGAGTATCAGGGCCATTAAGATGGAAAATATAATTTTCTGGAGATCCAGTTTAAAGTCGAAATGAGGAGAAAAAAACAGAAAAGACGAGACTGAAGATAAAATGTCACCAGTTAAGTTGAAATATAATTTTATGATTAAAGTTAAAATGTTGAGAAAAAAAATTGAAGTTGAGAATAAAGTGAACACTTGATTCTTGCATGTCGGCTATTTTTCTCAACAGTTTGACTTGAATCACAAACTTTGATCTTGAATTTTTGGCTTTTATTTTGACTTCGACAAAATTTTCTCCATCTAACATGTCCCTTATACTGTTCTGTAAAACACAGTTTGATACAAAAGTGAGTTTATCTCTAGGAATTAAAGGCTATGCTGCAGTTTTTGTTCTGTATGTGCACATATATGCTCTGTGGTTTGGATGTAGGGTGGATTTTTTTTTTTTTTTTAATTTACACTGAAAGCTTCAATATTTCCAGTAAACTTACATTTAACCCTTTAAGGCCCAAGACCACAGATTAGAGCCAGAAAATTGTAATTTTTTGGAGCTGAAATGTTTGTTTCACTTTCTGCTAAAAGCTATAAAAATCAAAATGTCCATAAAAATTCAACATATAGATTTTTCATATCTCATTTGATACATTGTGTTTTTGGCAACTGATAATCCATTTGAGGACATTTTTTATAATTTATCTGATTGTATTCAGATGTTTTTTTTTAATTTGTTGATCATATTGAGTAGATAGAGATATTATAAAAGTATCAAATATGATACAGTTGGCTTTATATGGTTAACCACCAGGTCAGTTTCATTTGAAAAGCCCATACCCTACTGTTATGAACAGTAAAAACTTAAATTCTGTTTTAACTAGAATTTTTTTTTAATCCTCTAACAAAAAATTGAATTAATTCCCCAAGGCCTTATTTTCATTTAAACTCTGAATCGCTGATATTTCTTATTAAGAGCACAAAGTTTATCAGCTAAAACTAAACTTTTCCTTTCAGTCTATTTGAGCCAGAAACAGATGTGAAGCTGAAAAACATCTTAAACGTTAACTTATAAAAATAGAAATCCAGTAATGATGCTAACAGCTGTGGTACATTTGGTCACAGAGACGATAAAAGGGAGATTTATGTGTATTTATATTTATAAACCTTAAAAAAATGAATGCAGACATGTTCAGATCCGTGGATAATGATTTTAAACTTTTGGGTAAATATCTGCAGATTTAAGGAGTGATTTAATTAACAGGATCTCAAAGTGCTCGTGAGGCTCTGATGTGTGGCGCCCCCCTCAGGACAGAGAGGAAACTGACTCTGCTCAGTCTGTTGAGAACATCAACATCAAGTTCTTAATAAAATACATCTTCCTCTTTAAAATTCAGTCTATAACCCGACCCCCCAGACTAAAACATTAAAAACCACAGAAAAACGTTCAAGATTTTGGTCAAATTTACTCATTTAGGTTGAACAGACACTTGGGTATGAATTTGCTCTAATAGATTATTAAGACTGATTAATTGGACTCAAACAGTTCTGTCCTCGCTTATTAACAGATTCTGATGCCTTCACTTGGTCAGCATCAGTTTTATCTCCTCTGAATGTCTTTGGTCCCTTCAACACTGACACTATCTCTGTATTTATTTAATAATTACCGTAACAGTTCTTTTATTTATGACAAACTGTACATTTAATCAAATGTCAAAGTGCTACAGTCATAAAAAGAGAATGATTAAATTCATATTACCCAAACATGTAGGCCAACTTCATTTCATATCATTAATAAAAAGGAGAAAATTAAAAGTTATTGTTAAATACGCACGACTGAGTCAACTAATAAAGTGTACTAGGGAAATAAAACAGGCCTTTTACTAGGCAATAAAAAGACCAAAACCAGCTCTACACTTTACAATAAATGGTTAAGGACATTAAAAGAATATAAAAATTCTATCAGATGAGGTTTGGGCTGATTTTTGTGCTAATAAAATAAATTTAATTACTTAAAATACAGGGGTATTTACTGCTGATTAACTGATCATCAGTCTTAACAATGATTTTTATAAATGTTAGAACATAAAAGTGGACATAGGTTTATGATCCCAATAAAGTCTCAATTCTTTCCTATTCAGTGTTGAATGGGAAGGTTTAACACTAAAAACCAAAGAACCATGACATACTCTGTTTTAATGGTCACAATTCTTGGTTATTGAAGTGAAACTATTCAATCTGATTTATTATTCTATATTTAAATATGTAAGTGTTTCTAAATTCATCTTCAACTTCATTGGCACAAGAGCCATTTACTGTCTTACATAAGCTTGGGGGGCAAATCTTAAAATAAAAATCTAGATATGGTCGTTTAATTACCTTTCTATGGTCATTAAATGGTCACATTTCTCTAAATATTTTATTCTAAAAGAGCTTGAGAGGAAAATATTCACCCACCGCCCTCATAGGAAATAGATTTTAATCCATACTTGAGTGATCAGTGTTTTTTTTAATTTAACATCAGCTGGTAAATGACTTTTTGACTATCTTTTAAAGTAATTTAATATAAAAAGATGTGAACCATTTCCTATTAGTCTAGAAATTATAATCCCACTAAAACAATCTCAATGTGCTTTTTTAAAAGTTAATACATTTTAATGACTTAGACTGCAGGGCTGTGAGGACTTTTTGGTTTATGTCTCAAAAGGACACAAAAACTTAGTTTTCGTTTTGTGTCTTGTCTCACTTCTGAGTCCATGATAAGCAGATAAACTCCATTCTTTGTAACGGGCAGAGCTCATCCACTGCTAAGTAGCTTAGCTCAAACACTGGGAGTCAATGGGAAGTGTTAGCCTGTCAGTCTAAATCATCAGATAAACTCCTCAGCAGCTCTAAACTGTCCTGTGTGCTTGTTGACTTTTACTTTGCTATATTACCTTATCTATTTTTAGACTGAGTTTAGCACGTAGTGTAATTTTCAAATTTAATACACATGAAACTAAACCACGGCGGGGAGCTTTGTTTTGTTGACCTAGATGTCGATCTGCCTGTCATGGACTCTGGAGAGAGACGACGTGAAAAAGCAAACAAAAAAAATGTTGGCGTTTCCCTTTAATCAAACTCTGGGTTGTCATCTTTCCTCCTCACTCTTCTGTCGGACTTTAAAAACATGTTTTCATATTTTCTTTCCATCTCTCTCCTCAAATGAAAGCACCTGGAGGCAGCGTGTGTTCTGTAAACAACATTTATTTAAATGTACAAAATCAGATGAACTGTTGTTTTAATCCTCGTCTTCCTCCTCCTCTTCATCCTGGTTGATCTGGAAGTATCTCAGCTCGTAGCTCTCCTTGGTGTTCGCCACGACGCGCAGCCAGTCACGAAGGTTGTTCTTCTTCAGGTACTTCTTGGTCAGATACTTCAGGTACCTAAGGAACGACAAGAACACAACATCAGAATAAAGCTCGATTAAACGTTAAGAGTTTTGGAGGAACTTTTTTTCCAGCCTCAGTCGATTTTTTGAGCTTCTGTGTGGCCCGTTACTCCAGATGTTTTTGCATATTTACAGATGTTTGCCCTGAAACTGAAACTTCAACTTTCAAAAACTGATTTGTAATCCCACTCAAAGGATCATCTCAAACAATCAGTCTATAAAGAATTATATCTTTATATTCAGATATCCCTCAATAAATAAAAGGATTGATCAACAAGGCTGCAGCATGATGCTGAAGTGAGGTTCACACTAGGGCTGAACGATTTGAGAAAATTATCTAATTGCGATATTTTCCCCCAATATTGCGATTTACTCTGCGATTGTTTTAATGTTCCTCATCTTATGTATTCTTAAACAAACGAGCAGTGGATCATTTTATAGTAAAACCAATATGACATTAAATTAATCTAAGGATGAAAGATTTGAGAAAAAGAGAAGTGAAGAACAGAAGCAAAATAGGTATGACATTATAAAAACTGGGTATAAAAATGGTACAAAAGCGGAAAAAAGTTAATAGGGCAAAATAGGTATGAAAATTGCAAAATTGGGATTAAATTTCAAAAACCATGTAAAAATTCCAAACATGGTCTGACAGTGGCCAAAAAAAAAGATGAATGGGAGCAAGATAGGCATAAAGTTGTAAAAACTGGGTTAAAATAGGTTAAAATAGGTTAAAATAGGCATGAAACTGCACGAAACTACATCACAATGCCAAAATGTTCAACACATTTTGGGTTAAAAATATTGCACTGTCTGCAGTTTGAAAATTGCAACAAGCCATATTGGGATTTAATCTGATTTGCATTAATTGTTCAGCCCTAGTTCACACTTCAGTTTTTCATAATCTGAAGAGATGTTTTATCTGTTTGAGAGCCCACACACGAAGATATGAAATCAAGCTTTAACAGTTTAGATCGTTCTGTGTGAGGTGAGATCTGATAATCTCAACTCAGAAACCTGATCAAACGTGATCAAACAAGTACGAAGAAGAAGCAGCAACAACGACCATAAATGTTGTCAATGGCAACAACCGGAAAACACAACACACAACATGGGAGAGGACATGAGACAGGAGGGAATGATGGAGGTCTTTGGACAGAAAATCAGGACCTAAATAAAATAAAAGACCATGGAAAAATCCTTGAGACTAAACCTCCTCTGTTTTTTAGGTCCACCTAACTTTATGCCCGTTTTCGAATTCGCCTACTACATGCTGCTTATGAAAGTAGTACGTAGTAGGCACTGCATACTGCCTACTACACTTAAATCTAGTATGTAGTATGATTGTTCTGTTGGTTTATTTTGTAGTATGCTACGCTGGTTTCCAGTTTGAGCAAAGCTTAAGTAGACTACAGCTGATTTATTTCCCAAACTTAATTTTAAATGCACAAAACAAACAAACCATGAGTACATGTTGACATTTCAGTTATTAATCTGCCAAGATGTTGCAGGAAGCAGCATTTTATATGAAACAGTCAATGGTGGAGAATACGTATTATTTCGGAAAGGAATTATTTTATATATTTTTGTGTGATGGTGTACGACGGTGTATTAGGACCACTTAAAAGAAAAAACAGTTCAAGAATAAACATCACAGGCAGAGTAAAGCATTAAGAATGAGGATAAGCAGGAACATTTAGGGCGGTGGAAATAAAGAGGAAAAATACAGAACGTAACGGTAAAATGTCAGACTTGTCAGTATTTACACTAATAAGGTCTCGGACGTACGTAATAACCACCGTCTGACTGATATGAACCGTTAACAGAAAACAGCAACAGACCTTTTTACAACTTCTTACACACTATTACATGTTGAAAAGGAAAAGATAACGAATAGTGGTTCATATATTCATTCTTGTGTGCTGCTCCGGTTGTTGAAGCTTTGCTTCAGCCGCTTTGCATTGTGGGTAACAGCAGGCGAAGCAGACTGGTCTGATGCGTACTGTGAATTTTTTCCTGATTCAGTACGTCATCCGGGTATTTTTTTTTTGCATACTGCAACTTTGCTTTTGTTCGCATACTGCAGACTACATTTTGGTTGAATCAGTACGCATTGTTAGTATAGTAGACAAATTCAAAAACTGCCTATGTTTATGTTTCAGGTCGGCCATGTTTGTTTTCATTTAAACCTGCCTCATTGATCCTCAGTCAGCTCGCTTCTTGATTGGCTACATTCATGACAAATTCATAGTCATGACTCAGGAGTTGTCGGCTTTCCCCACACGCAATGATTTTTGGTCGTGAATATTGTCAGAAAAATGTATTTTACCAAAAATATCAGAATAGATTGTTCACCTCTGACTGGTGGAGCCAACACGAAAGGATGACTGGAGTTGGGAGTCTTTAAAGTTTTACTTGCAAGGAATGGAAAAGACAACACAGAGTATGCAGCTCACCATTGGAGCTTCTCATGGCTTACACAGAATATATACACAACATAACAGTAGAGAAAAAAAAGATTAAATCAATTAATTCGAATTATTTTCTGCAGAAGATTAAAAAAATTAAAAATCAAGATCTGTTCTTGCCTTAGTCCAATTGTAAGTAGTTGCAATTTTTGAAAAAAAAAAAAAAAAAAATTCATGATGGCCGGCCTTGTAGGGTTTGCACAAGCACTTTTATCGGCTTGTATTTGTTATTTAAGTAGATTAAATATTGATCAGAGAGTTTCATGCTAATACTGTAAAAATACCTCAGCCTTTTAGTGTTAATGTAGACAAACCTGCCTACGTTTATACTACATAACCAACCTTTTATGACCCAGACTTTGACTTTAAGAGGGAAACATTTAGACAACATAAAGGCAAAACTTGATTTGTTTCATTTTTATGTCAGTTTTGTGGAGGTTTGTTTCTCTTAGGGAGGGAAAAATCGATTAAAATCGTAAATTGAGTGTTGTGGAAAAAAGTCGGGGATTTTATTTCCAGGCCATATCGCCCAGCCCTACATGACAGCTTTGTGTAATGTTAGTATCACTAAATTTCATTTCATATACTTTGTCCCTGTGGGTAAATTTGTCATGGGCTCCCTGCTGGTTCTGCAGTCATATAAGAGCAGCACAAATCACATAACACAAACACCACAGTCACAACGGGTCACAATCACATCCAGAACATCCCTATTACACAGTACCAATAATTTAAATAAATACATTAAAGGTGCAGTGTGTAGAATTTGGCATTTTAGCGACATCTAGCGTTCAGATTCTAGAATGAACCTAACCGTAGCCAAAACGTCACGCTGCTGAGCAACGGAATCCTGTGAAGACCAAAAAGGATCCTGAACACAGCACACAATTTATGTTGTGTGTGTGTTTATACACACAGTTTGAATCCCTAGGACAGAGTAACAACTTTCTATACATCCACGGCCATCCTCTCCTCTTCTTCACCTGCATTCCAGGTTGATTTCAGAGCCGGCGGACAGATTCACGTTTCGTTCTTTTTGTCCCTAAAAACCACCCGTAGACAACACGGCGGATCAATATGTCGGCCTACAGGAAACAGCGGCCCGCGGTAGTGTAATTTTTTTATAACGATTTTTCTAACTAAATAAAAATAAAACAAACGTTTCATGGGGATGATCGTACTCCTATTTTGACGGACTTTACATACAAATAGAAACATATATGTCCTACATTCACCGTTTCTGTTTGGCGAAATGCAGTGGATGTATAAAATGCCACATTCTACACACTGCACCTTTAAACCAGTGTGGTTACTCTGTGTAACCACAGCAGGTGATACTCTGTGTGGAGAACATGGGTTTGGTCAGACAAAATCTTTCGTGCTTGTGTCATGATGAATTGTTCAAAGATAGTCTGAAGAGAAGCGAGATTTTAAACATTCATAATTTTAATAAAGCACTTGATACTCCCAAGTGCTGAATAAGGACCTCTTTGTAGCTGTGCAGACACGGACAACGGTCTATTCCAAGGCTGGAGCCTCCACCGTTCAGTCTCCTTCCTCACATCTGTCGTCTTGTGTATCCAACAAAGAGGTCATATTCAAGGTTTTTAAGAGTTCACATCGCGGTCACTTGATGACTATGCATCTTTGTATATGTGGGTGTGTTATAAGACTGAATGAGATCATGGTAGGCTAATATAGCACATAATAACTACACTCAGAATACCAAGATAAAGGATACTAGGATAATAAAACATTCATAACTGAAAAATAGAAATTCTTCTAACAAATATTGAACAAGTTTAATATTCATGGGAAAATTAATTCTTGGCACACCTCAGAAAGCAGGATCATCTTTCAGGATAATCTTATAAAACAGAAGATAATCAGACTTTTACCGTCTTTGGTGGGGACAAAATCAGCCTGATGATCTTTCTGAGTCCCCCCCTTTATCTGAGAACACTAGCAGGAGTGAACAGCTGCACAGACTCTGGTTATTTTTGGCTTTTTGGGGATTTTTGTGACCTGACAGGAGCAGAGAAACTGCTGACTCATCAGGAGATAAAAATAAACTGGTCACAGTGAGCAGCCTCTTACTGAACACACTCATGGACTGTTAACCAGAACAATGATGGACGATTTAAAAAGAAGGCACACTCTGAAATACATTCATCAGTGCTGAGTAAATCCTGAGTAGGGCTGGGAAATTATGTGATTTTATTGATACATAACGATCACTGATTCTTCTTACAGGGGCGTCTGTGGTGCAGTTGGATGGTGGGCTTGGTCTGCCATTGCGAGGTTGCAGGTTCAAACCCAGCTCTGTGTTTCGGCAAGACACTTAACGTAAAGCTGCTCCCACTGCTACGTCAGCAGTGTGTAAATGGGCGTGAAAGGGCGTGAATGTGTGAGTAAATGGGTGTGAATGGGTTTGTGTGACCTGTGGTGTAAAGCACTAGAGGTGGGAGAAAAAAAAATCGATTCAGATAAATATCGGGATTTTTTTTGACGATTTTTACATCAATTTTTTTCCAAATGTAAATGCTTCATGTTAGTCTGTGTTAATAAGCCACTTTTAATGCAGTCCAGGCTTTTGAAGAGAGTATAAACAGCTGGTTAAAATATATTGCTGAATAAATCCTAAAAACAGACTCACATGTGATGTGGATTATTCCTGATATAGTCTGTAGGCATCATCATTGTTCATCTTTTTGCTGGTGTTAAAAAAGCTAACTAAAGATTGCAATAATCGGCAATATCGTAGAATCGCAACTTAAAGGATAAGTTTGGTTTCTACAACTTTCACATTGTTTATAGAATGAAGTAGAACAATAAACTAACCCAGAAGGCTTTCCTGATCCAAACAGTGCTTCAGCAGATATTTAGATCCAAAATCGAGCGGCGACATCCGTATAATGGTAGTACGTGGGGCATAGATCGCCGCTCCTAAAACTGCATTAATCGTCCAAAAACTCATTAGTTTCACCAATATTTCATCATGGTCTGCTCACGCTACTTCTCCAAGACAGTCCGGGGTTGCTCCACCCATGTTTTTGTGACTGTGCTGACCTCTGAACTGAAAACTTTCTTCATGGCTGCTGCGCATGCGCAGTACGGCTTCCTCCTTTCGATGAGCTCTTCATCTGTAAACTCTGGCTCGAAACTGTAAGGACACCCATCATATTCAAAATTCTCCTCCACAGCATCTCCACAATCATTCGATATTCGTCCATTTTGCACAAACCTGGAAGAAGAAAGCTTTTGAGTAGCTGGCGGTCGCCGCTGAAACAATGAGCCGTACTGCGCATGCGCAGCAGCTGTAAAGAAAGTTTTCAGTTCAGAGGTCAGCACAGTCACAAAACATGGGTGGAGCAACACAGACTGTAATGGAGGAGTAGCCCGAGTGGACCATGATGAAATATTGGTGAAACTAATGAGTTTTTGGACGATTAATGCAGTTTTAGGAGTGGCGCTATACATGCCCCGTGTGCTACCATTATACGGATGTCTGCCGCTCGATTTTGGATCTAAATATCTCCTGAAGCACTGTTTGGATCAGGAAAGCCTTCTGAGTGAGTATATTGTTCTACTTCATTCTATAAACAATGTGAAAGCTGTAGAAACCAAACTTATCCTTTAAAACGAATTGGCACCCAAAAAAATCGAATAGGGAAAAAAGCGAATCATCCCAGCCCTATAAAGCACTATAGAAGCTCAATTCCATTTACTCATGGAGGATCTTCTGTGTAGATAGATAAATATCAACCTGCACTCCTGATATTTAATACTATCATGCAAAGAAGTTTGCTGTCCAATGTTAATTTTGTTGACTATTTTCTACAATAACCTTTCTCTCCTGATGAAAACTAGACAGTAATTAATAAAAACATGAGCACATGGTCAAAAACTCAAACTAAATTAACTGACATTTCATCAACAAATAAAAACTAGACTAAAATGTCTGACAGACTTAATCCAATCAGACCTAATATGGTCATGTAGGAAGTAGAGACAAGTGATGAATCTATCCAATCACAGCTTTGGTTGTGTTAAAGGTTGGATGAGTTCAGAGGGACATCCAATCACAGCTGCCTTAGCTTGGTGGTGGTGGGATAAGTTGTGGAGCGATCCAATCAGAGCTGCTCTCTTTATGAATTGATATATTCATGTAGAGCAGGTTCACTGTTTGTTGTCAGTTCTGGTATTGTAACTGAGATGCTCTGCCAGGTAGAATAAATAAAGGTGACTGCATTTCACACAAAGGAACATTTGTTTCTGTTCATTTAGACATTCAGACTTTACTAACATTCAATTAAGGATTAGTAGATGTTTGATTTTATCCAAGAGGAAAACAGGACTTCAGAAATTCAAGGAAACATAGAAATGCCTTACACTTTACACTTCAGATTTTAGTCGACTAAATTTACAGCAGATTTCATCGACTAAAACTAGACTAAAATTAAAGCTATTTAGTTAACCCGACTGTAACTAAAATTAAGATATTTTAGACAAAAGACTAAATCCAAATGAAAAAGTGCTGTCAGAATAAACACTGATGCTTAAGTAGGAGGTTGTTCAACTTTTCTCTAAATCAGACACATTGAGAAGTGTTTCTCCATTTTGTGTAAACTGAATCACAGCTTGTCCGCTTCAGTCTCCTGACTACTGCGATCACAGTGACTTTGTGGTTTCTGCTGACTGCCTCTGATGACAGTGAGAGGAATCATTCAGCAGATGATATTCAGTCCTCAAGCCAGTTGTTATAGACTAGTTTGGCCCTTTTGCATTAGCCCTACTCTACTCGCCTTGTGCTGCTCTTCCATTAGCCCCAGTCGCCTGCCCAACGGGGTGCAGTGTCGCTGAGCGGCACTGTGAAGACGTCATTTTGAGCGCGACACGACAATCTGTGGTTTTTTGTCACAAACCGAGTAAAAAAGGAAAGCAGAAGAAGGCTGCAGGTGGTAAGAAGAAATACCCCTTGAGAAGCACAGGAGAGTTTTGGAAGCTATACAACAGAATGAAGCCGAGGATGAGAGCAATCCAGCTGCAAAGAAAAGACGTATGAGGGTAAGCTAATGGTAGCTACGGCTAGCATGCTAGGTCGTCGCGCTCATGACTCATCGATGACGACATTGTCTGACCAATCAGTAGCCAGCAGCTGGTGATGTCATCTTTTAGTATGGACTCAGCTCGCTTGGAGCCAGAGCGGAGTAGGTACTAAAACTAGCTTGTTTTAGGAGGTACCAGGCTAGTGGAAACACGCTGCTAATCGAGTAGGGCCGAGTAGAGTAGGGCCAAGGCGTGCTAGTGGAAAAGGGCCAGTTGTCACATTCCTAAACCTGAGAGCTCTGAATAAACATGTCTGGATTTTTGATGAATAAAATGGTTCAATCTTCAGGGGAGTTTCAGTCTCTGTGCATGATGAGGCTCATTCAGTTTTCAATTGTCAGAGAGAATACTTGCTTTTTCACAGTGCTTTTATTTTGAAAGGGTTCCTGAATCAGCGGTTTCTTTCCCTTCATTTCTTCTAAACTTCCTTCACAATAAACCAAGATCTCAATCATAAAGGATTGTACGTTAAAAACCACAATAAAACTATATTAATCGAGCAGCTGGCCTCACGTACTTTTTAATCACTTAATCCAACCTTAAACTCCAGAAAAATGGCCAGAAAATCAGTCAGATAACTAAATGCAAATACACTTCTGTATGAAAAATACTAAAAAATAAAAAAATAAAATCTTCAGACTACACAGACTGCACACCTCTTTTTCTGCAGTGTTAGATTTCAGGGGCAGAAAGTCTAAATTTACTCCTTAAATTTGCTTCTTTCTCAGTATTTTTCTCAAACAAACGCAGTAACAAACAATCCTCGGGCCGTGGTTACCTGTTCCTTCTCTTGTGAAAGAGCAGCGAAGAGTGAAACCATGGTCTCATGCCTTTGGGTACGAAGGATCGAGCTCACAGACCTGCTCTGCCGAGTGCTCGTGGATCAAATGATCAAGTCCTGGATTAAGTCTGGACTAACTCATGAGCCGGATTGGAGCTCAATGGAACTTTAAGATCCGCATAAAAATGGTTTAACCCTTTAAGAACGAACTCTGTTACAGTTTATGATTCAACATCAGAAAAAAAAAACTGAAAATGTGCACAGAAGAGCAGAAGAAAAGGAGAAGAGAAGAAGAGGAGGAGGCGTCTCCGTCCTGATCTACGACCACTTCTGTCAAACATGGAGATCACGCTTCTGTCTGAGAGCAGCCGAGTCCCAATGGTCCGTCAGGGGAGTTTAAATTCCCACAGTGATTGAAATTCCACCAAACCAGAGCCGTGCAGAGCCAAAGACAAACCAAGACTTCGAACAAGTTCTGGGACCAAGCAGCGCTGCAGGCAAATCAAAGCAGACCCAAGTCTCAGGTCTGCAGACTCACTAAGCTACAGAAGTTTAAACTTTAGTGTCAAACCAACAACTAGACCAAATTGTACTGTTCTCCAAAGTCCACAGTAGGGATGGGAGGCAAGAACGGGGCTCAAACTAATGTCAGGAAAAAACTGATACACAGGAGGACGTCATCAAGCCTGAGCACAGAGCAAATCCATATCAAACTTTAAACGGTGCAGCTGCTGTGCAAAGCAATGACTGCATTTTTGTTTTTTATTATTTTACCTTTTTTGATCAGGAAGTTTCATTGAAATTTAAAAACTATTTTACAAGAGAAACCCTCCAAAGAAGAAGCCAATACAAGGGCAAAAAATCAGACCTCTGCTCAGGTAGCTCACATGTTGCTGGTTCTCTGGATCACCACCAAAATCTAAACATCAATCTTTCCAGTTGTTTTTGTGTAATCTGGCTACAAACAAACAAACAAACAGGCAACAACATAACCAGAGGCAAGAAAACAAAACAGCTCAACAACTCACATTTTAAATTCTACAATGAACAGTCTGTTAAGATAATCTTGATGACATTAGATATCTCTTCAAAGTCTTTTTAAAAACAAACGAGGCCTTATAAATCCGCAATTACCTACAAAATCACAGGATCAGACATTAAAAGTCGAATTCAACATAACGGCGACTATAACTAGCTATAGCTATTGCTATGCCGGAATTAGCTATTGTGTTAATTCCGGAATATTTACAATGACGTGTATAACGAAATTGTTGATTGATGTGCACTGTCCTAATCAAATAAATGAATTAAATAAAAAAAATAAAAAACTGAAATGGCCTACATTTAACGCAAAAGCTTTTTTTTTCAGAATAAAAATGAACCTATCTCTCTTGGGAATTGGTCTGAGGGGTTTACTAAGGCTGGGGACAATGCACGCTTCATCATCACCCCTCCCCTTATTAACAATTCAAACATTTGAAAGTGGCCGTCTGAGACACCAGCTGAAACCGCTTTCAAACTAAAATTAGCGGGTCAACGCTAATTTTAGCGTGGCAAGTGGCTTTTTCCCCCACTGTTAGCAGACTCGGTCTAATCGGCAGCGAACGAGCTGTGTGGCTGTTTTTTTCCCTCTGGCGCATGCAGTTAATGTCAACACATTGATGACATCAGCATCACGCAAGACACGACCATATAGTTTTCTGTACTCTGTACGTTTGTCCCTCTTTAGAAATGTACAAACTGGGCGCTGATGATACAAAAGGTGGATGGAATTTGTTGCTGACATGACTAGGGCTGAGGGCTTATTTCTGAGGGTATGAGGCCCATTGGTGTCGTGGCAGGCCAAGAAAAACATTGGAACCTGGATATTCAGTGCCGGCGGCCAGACAATTACGCACGCGCTCACGGCAAAATACGAGGGAGTAAACAAGAGAAAGCTTCGGAGTTAATAGATAAAGATAACAGATGTGTACGTCTCTTGGAGTCCTATATGACAGTGACTGCCCATTTCATTGATGAAGACTGGAAAGCAAAGAGTCTTGTGTTGAGAGGAAAAAAAGGACAGGCGCAAACATCGATGCGCGACTATATGGATTGGCAGATGTTTTCAAAGTTCAAGAAGAAAAAAAGTGTCTGTTGTAGTGAACAACGTGGTTAATATGAAACTCTGTGTGGAAACACTAAAAGAGTCCCATGAATATCCAGGTTCCAATGTTTTTCTGGATATTCAGTGCCAGCGCGTCAATTGGTCGATTTTTGGTCGACCATTACTGTGTTTTAGTCGACCAACAATTTCTTTGGTTGATTACAGCCCTAGACATGACAAAGAGTCCCATATGGAGGGGATGGGAGCTATATTAGGCTGTCGGCACGTTACGCAGACCACATTCATAAATTTGCGGGTCAACCTGGGTGTGATGTTCCCACTGAAGCCGAATGGAGGCGAGCCGATAAAAACCTGTGTCGCTTGCAGGGTCAGTCTACCCGGGTCGAAATGCATATTCATTTAAAACTGCAGACAGCAGCTGATTGTGACCGGGTTTAAACAGGTTTTTTGACCAGTCTGTAAGGGGTATAAGCTAGCAAAGAATCTATGAAACTCTCGGCTAACTCCAAAGTACAGGTCAGAGCAGTTTCCCAACGTTTACCATGTTCAGACGATCAAATGTTCTGCTAATTTTGCCGGAATACTGTTGACTGGACCCATAAAGATAGATGACCACCTGAGGAGTGAGTAATTATATTTCATTACTTTATACAGAGTCCAAGTGTTAAAATCAAGTCAAATGATAAAGACCAGGTGATTAAACAATTGTTGATGCAGAATGGTAATTCATATCAGGAGTGTCAGCTGTTTGAAAGTTTTACACACCGAAAGTCAATAGAAGGATTGAAAAGTTATTTATATAGAATTAGTAATGGCAGTGGTATCAAAATCTTATCAATTCCCATCCCTAGTCTCAAATGCAAACAGGTTTATCTGAAAAGAAAAGCAGCAACTTGACCTGCTACAGTCATGTGACTGAAACCAAACCCCGCAGGATGTGGGTGTTAAGCATGTGCACATCAAAACTGCTCCATTAAAACTACATCATGATCTGCACTTATTGGTTTGTCGTTCCATTTTTTGTGTGTTGAGCAGTTTCTATTTTTAATTTTAGCTACAAAACTCACATCTCTGTTGTGCTTATGCCAACCAACATTTACACCCTCAACACTCAGCTATGGTTCAGACATTTTTTTTTAAAAGATGATTTTAAGCACTTTGTGGCTTTATTGACGGGAGGGAAAGAGAGAGAGAGATAGACTTGTGAAAGGGGTGAGCAAGACACTCTGCAAACTGGTCACAAGCGAGTATGTGGGCCACTCCACCAAACCAGCACAACAGTCTTTTGACAATGAAGCCATGAAGCAGCATTTACATGTAGATCTAAGTGCACAGACTAGAGCTGGGCACCTCCAGAGCAACCTCACAATATGATACAAAACACAAATGTGTAAACTGTGGACACTGGACGCCTTCAACTGAATTCCTGATAACTTTGATTTTAAAAGAAGCAAAAGAACAAGGACGAGATTTAAATGATTCAACAGTTTAAGAAACTTAAATTAAGTTCCTCAAACATGTCAGACTGACGTTGTGATTGACAACAGCTGTCACAGCACTTACTCTGTATCGATACGCGAATCGCCAAGGTGTGCACGATGAGATTTTGCCGCATCAATGTTTTAGGCACCAACATGTTTAAAAGCTGCCAGGGTTTCCTCACCTCTTAGAGAAGGGGACCTCGGAGGACACGGTTATTTTGCTCTTGCTCCTCTCAATGGAGACCACACCACCTCCCAGGGAGCCAGCTTTCCCGTTCACCTTGATGCGCTCCTGCAGAAACTGCTCCTGCGAGAAGACAAGAAGCACAGGTCTTTAGAAACATCCGGAACAGAAAACTGATACATGGACCATCACTCTGAAGCCTGAGAACAGGAGAATTTTAGTATTTATTATAATATCTAGTTACCACATGATCAGTCAGATGATGGCGGAAATCTCCTCTTAAGAAATTTTAATCTGTTTTTGCACAAACATCTTAACTCGTATTTCTTCTGTGTGTAAGAGCACTCGGAAATAAACATCAATTCTAATTTGCATGCATGCAGGTACAAGTTTTTGGAGTAAAGAATGAACTCCAATCATACGGTCTATTTCCACACTGAAGCTGTTTGCACGGATGAGAGGTGACTTACAAAGTTGGCAGCGTCCATGATGCCATCTTCCACGGGGTGGGTGCAGTCCAAAGTGAACTTCAGGATCTGCTTCTTCTTTTTTCCACCTTTACCGTGGTTCTGCTTTTTCTGCTGATGAAACAAACAGATGATATTAGACATGGACATGTTTCCAGAGAAACACAGCTGAAGAGTGACTGCCACCACCTCCCACTGTCTATGTTATATAATACCACTGCTAGAAGACAAAACAGTACAGTAACTTTAATTATTGCTAGGATGGAGAGAAGAATCCTTAAATAGTAAACAAATCCATGTAGTCTGAAGGAGTATCACTTCGAGATACATTAATACAATAGCCACCAACGACTTGGTTTGAGAACCAGAGCAATATGAACGTGAATAAATTAGATTTATTGACACCAAAACTCGACACATTTGGTCAGTGCTATACATTAACCTCTGCACTTTGTCCCTTGAATGCAAACCTGAACTGATGATTGGACTTTTAGCGAACAGATGCCAAACTTTACAACAAGCTTCACGAACTCTGCACACGAACTGCTTTATTATCAAACGTGGTGGAAAACGGCAGAAATATTAAGTACCAGCTGAGGGACGCAGACATGTCTCCTTTAATGGCAAATGCGGGCAGATAATAACAATATAATCTGCTGTCATGTCTCATCTGGACGAGCTCGCTGCGGTAACAACGTGGTGAGCAGAGGACTGCCGAGGCTAACATGCTAATGTAGCCACAGGGCCGCGGAAAAACAGACCAACATAAAACCTCAAAAACACCAACAAAGAACCAAACATTTAGCCCACAGCACACACAAGAACACAATCCTCCCGTCCTGCCTTGTTTACGGCCTTAAACGCAGAAACTTCAGTAGTTTTACTCTTTTATTGGTAAGCGTTTGTACTTACAATGGGCGCCATGGCGGAGAAGCTAGCAGAAAGGAAGAGCGAGCAGTGCGCATGCGTTAGATTCACAAATCGATCGCCGAATCATGGATGGCATGGTTTTGATCTGAGGTTGATTAACAAAGCTTCAAAGACTTGAAGAAGCATTGATATCTTGGAAACAAACGTTTATTTTAAAGAAGAGTCATATTGAAACACATGGAAATATTCAGACAGCCGACAGGGTAACTGGATTTTCTATGTTTGTGTCATTTACCAGATCAGATCAGGAGGCAGCCCTGCGATTCTGTTTTCATGAAATTATAATTTAAGGCATCGCGGTGGTGCAGCAGGTAGTGAAGGAGCCTCACAGCAAGAGGGTTGCTGGTTTGAACCCCAAGTCAATCAGGGTCTGTCAGTGTGGAGTTTGCATGTTCTTCCCGTGCATGCTTGGGTTCTTTCCAGGCACTCCGACTTCCTCTCAATGATCAAAACATGCTCATTAGGTTTATTGCTGACACCAAATTGCCCTTGAAAAGTTGTCTGTCTCTCTATGTGGCTCTGCAATTGGCTGCCAATCTGTTCAGGGTGTACTCTGCCTCTTGCCTGATGTCAGCTGTAGAAGAAGCAGTACAGAGGATGGATGATATCATTCATGTGTTTGTTTTCAGTTTGTTGACATTAAGTGTTCTTCAAGTCTTCTTATCTGTAATGCAACAAAAGATGGTTGGTAATTAGGTTTAGTTTAACTTTGTTTCATCATAGTGATGCATGATGTTGGATTTTTGCTTATATCTGATCTACCAGTATTTCCAAGGTCGACATCGATGATACTGTATTTTGTGTCAAGGAGATTAAATTTTTACTTTGCTAAAACTGACCTTTTCCTTTCATGGTGACAGTCTTTTTGTGTTAGAAACAGATGTAACTAGGATAATGTTCTGCTAAGTACTTTGTTAGTTGCAAGTAAAAAATCTAGGACACAAGACTCACCCACCACATCAGAGTGGTGGAATACAACTCTCTAAACTCTCTGAAATGGAACAGATGACGGCACTTATATATCAAAAACAAGACCAGTTTCTAGCACGTTGGGAAAAGCCCGATTAAATTTTTAGTTATAACATATTGAATCGATGTGTTGGTCACTCCCTAAGGTTCTGAAAGGTTTGTTTACTTTTATCCTCTGTTGTTTTGATCTGATGGGAAAATGTTTCTTAAAAGGAAAACAATGATAAACCAGAGCACATGTTGGCACAAGTGAATTGTACCCATCAATGAAAAATGTTAAAACTGGTAAATAAAGAAATAAAAAAAGAAAGAAAGAAACAGACGTAACTAAAAAAAAACATGTTTTCTGTTTCAGTTTGATTGATAAAGTGGGTATTGAGAAATGATGAGATTAAACATAATGGGACATTGTACATTTTACAGGTACTACTGTCAAACTGTATGATTATTATGGACAACTTGTGTGGCCAAAATATCTGCAAAGATTTCCAGAGTCTGGTCTGATAATATCCCACATCTCTACTTTATCATATACAGTACAGACCAAAAGTTTGGACACACCTCATTCAGTGTGTTTTCTTTATTTTCATCACTCTTTACATTGTAGATTCTCACAGAAGGTATCAAAACTATGAATTAACACATGTGGAATTATGTACTTAACAAAAAAGTGTGAAATAAATGAAAACATGTCTTATATTCTAGTTTCTTCAAAGTATCCACCCTTTGCTCTGATTACTGCTTTGCACACTCTTCATTCTCTTTAACTGAAGTGGTTTTCTCTTCTCAGGTGTGCCTTTCCAGGGTTAATTAATGGAGTTTCTTGCCTTATAAATGGGATTGGACCATCATTTGTGTTGTTCAGAAGTCAGGCTGATGCACAGCCCTATTAGACCCTTTTGAAATTAATATTATGGCAAGATCCAAGAATCAGCTAAGTTAAGAGAAACGAGTGGCCATCATTACTATAAAAATAAAGAAAACGCTTTAACTGGTTGCCCCAGTAAAATTGGGAAATTATGGGGCCCTTTTTTTTCAATTTGTTAAGAAGAAGGATCTTCCACTCACCCCTGACTGATATGACACAGACAGCTAAGAGAGGCGATGGGTTATTTGGGTGATGAGGGTCATTTGCTGCTAGTCTGATATGGGATGTCTGTTGCTATACTTAGGATAGTTAACTGTTAATAGACTGATGTGATGTGTGTTTCCCTTTTTATTATTATTTTTTTCTTTTTCCTTTTTTCCCTTTTATTTATTTATCATTATTATTATTATTACTTCAAATTTAACCTTATTTATTTTTTATTGTTTAACTTTGTCCTAGTCCAACATTTTATTATCATGTTTATTAATGTTATTTTTATTTTTTTTATATTAGTTCTCTCTTGATTGTTGTTGTTGTTTTTGTTGTTCATATGCTGTTCTAGTATGAAACAACACTTAGTTGACCACCTTGGTTTTTCAATTGTTTGTTCGAAAAGGAAAAAGGTTATTTTAAGAAAAACTTTTTGCAAATGTTGATATACAATTATATAGTCCTGGAAAACCCAATAAAAAAATGGGGGAAAAAAAATAAATAAAGAAAACGCATTGAATGAGAAGGTGCGTCCAAACTTTTGGCCTGTACTGTATCAGCAGATTATTTACTTAACCCTAGAAATCAAAAAGAAGGAAAAAAACAGGAGTACAGTATCTGTTGTGACAAAATGATTGCAGAACACTTGGTAAGAATAAAAACTATACATAAGTGATAGAAATGTTGATATCAGTATTATGACAGCACATAAGGACAGGCAGAAGACAGAAGTAAGTTTGCTTTGAAAGTTTTTTTCTATTACAGCTGTTAAAATAAAATAAAATATCAAGAATTAATGCCAACATATTATCACGTTTGAAATGGCGTCCCTTAAGTTAATTGTTCTTCCCCATGTTTGACCCCAGCTCTCCTCCATAGCATCATGAGGTTCATCAGATTCTCCAAAATCCTCTCTAATCTGGTGAGGTTCAGGATTGAGCACAGCAGAGTCAGAGTGATAACTGTCTTTGATTTTATTTCATACATGTTGTTGAGAAACTCTTCTCATGAGTAAACGTGGTGAACATCTCTCAGCTCCTCCTGCGGTGATACACCTGTGATAAATAATTCTGTACAGTAAGAGTGCAACAAATCCAAAAACCAGCTGAAGTGATCCATGCTGCAGATCATCACCTCTGACCCTGTGAACTGAGTTTTTATTGATTCACCAAACAGTGCACTTTATAGAGATGCTACAAGAGTGAGACTTTACCTGTAAACACCTGAACACACATTCATTCTGCGACTGCATCTTAACACACGAGGTTTGGAAGATCGTGCTATTAGTCACATTTAAATATAATTAACCAAGTTTTAAACATGATTAATGCATTTTAATCAGTTTAACTTGATTTTTCCCACCACAGAGACAGAAGCTGTAGCTCGTTCTGTGTTTTATCCTGTTGTCTTGGTATGAAGATGCTGGTTTTCCAAACCTTTCAGATCTCTTAGGGAAAAGAAATCATTTAAATTCATAAGCCAGCATCATGCTTTCAAAATGCCTGAGCTGAAGTCTCAAGAGAAAACAGAACGTACTTATGACCAGGTAAAACCATGAAAAGAAACATACAGACAGTAGGGATGCACAATACTGAATTTTTGCCGATATCAGATATGTTAACATTCACAAACTCATTATCACTGACAGCAGTGTTCTTGTCAACAGGAAAAAGGCTCCATTTAAATAAATTTGTCTTCTGTCTTTATGGTTATATTCATCTGTGTTACAATCAGATGTTAAGCAATAAAAACATTTTTATTCTTTGGATTTATGTTGAAAAATAAACATACAAAAGTATTTCCTCCATTTTCTTTGAGATCATTTATCACACATCATTTAGCACATGTTTTCAAACATACTACAGATTTCTATGATACTCTTACGGTGCTCTACGGAGCCGCGCTGACCAAACAAACGAATGCGCGACTCTGCAATAACTAGGAGCGAGAACAAGAAACAAGAAATCCCACATTCTGCTGTGAGCAACGGAGCCGTGGACAGACACAAGAGGGGTCAGCAGAATGTGGGATTTTTGGGTTCTTGTTTTTGTTCTACGCCTCCTAGTTATTGCAGAGTGCGATTCCTTTGTTTATCATCTGGCGGCTCCGTGAGGGCACCCGTAAGTGTATCATAGAAATGCCAAGTAGTACTGTTTAGGCTATAAACATGTGCTAAATGATGTCGCTTTCGAGTAAATGGTGGACGCATCCGCCAGGACACTTGGATTACAGCGCACGAGCAGTATGGAGGAATATTGCCGACTTTTTTGTGGACTTTTATGACACTGTTCTGCTCGGGCTCGTATCTAAGTCATCATATCAATGTCAGTGGACAGCGAGTATCCCCCCAGATCTCCGGCTGCATCCTAGATGTTCCAAAACTACTCCACAGTGTTGTTCAGCATGAGGGTGAGTAGAAAATGAGGCCAAATCGTTGTTTGGGTGTAGTATTCCTTTAAAGAGGACATTTGGTGATGATGAGGCAAACCATTATGGTTCATTTGTATATTCTGTCAATATTCCAAACAATAAGTGGGATAGATACTTATAATTTGAAAAGTTAAAACATCTCCATTTTTTTTTTTTAGAAAAATCTTCCCAGATTGATCCGATAATATCGTGCATCCCTAACAGATACATCTGCTTCGGGCTTCCATAGATCTGTGTTAAAAATCCTCATTTTTAAAATCAGGTTTAATCAATATGCATTCAGCCGCACAAATATAATCCATCCACATGTTTATATCTGATTATTTTGGTTTTAGTCTCACACTTAAGCATCAGAAATATCAAAACTGACCAACAGGACGATCTTCCAAAGCACAGCATTATTCTCAAACATTCGGATTTTTACACCGTGTAAAGTTTTGACTGTTCAAACCACAGACTGTGTCGAAGGGGTGGGAGACAGAGACCGGGACACGTCCTCAATGTGCTTCTTTCTAATGTCCATCCAAAAATCAGACTGTTTGGAGGTCGAGGAGAAAAAGCACCATCATCTGAAGGAAACATTTTCCTGATAATAGACCAGTGCAAACACATTCATGTCCTCTTGAATTATTGAACTGAAATTTCATAAATTAATTATTAGGTTTTGACTTCACGGCTTCCACTTCTGACACGGTCGATGGTCTAAACCAGGGGTGTCCAAACTTTAACATCGAGGGCACAAAGAGGAAAACATGGACTTAAGTTTTAGGGTTTGGGAGGGTTATTATCTGTAATTCTGGACTATGACTGGATTCACACCTCGTCAGGGTAAGAATGACCTTCTGAGCAGCAGAGATGGGACTCTGACATGACTACTAATGTACAGTCCTACTCATCATTATTTGCACCCATGAAGTTTAAGTACACAATGTGACAGTACAAACAGTTTCTTTACAAACCTCTCTAACTTTGCTCTGCATCATTTTATCAGACTCAAACTTGGCAGAAGTAATGTTCGCATATTAAGGTTTCCAAATTATACTTCATTAGCTACTATGATTATATTTAGATTAGGCAGTTTTAATTGCAACCACTTGAAGCCTACAATGAAAAGAACACCCTACCAACAATTAAGCATGGTGGAGGTTCCATAATGGTTTGGGGCTGCTTTGCTGCATCGGGTACTGGAGACCTTGACCTTATCACAGGAATCATGAAATCAGAGAATTATCAAGAAATTTTAAGAGCGAAATGTCTGACCCAGTGTAAGAACACTTGGTTTGAGTCGTAGATTGTGGGCCCTCCAGCAAGACAAAGACCAAAAGCACACATCCAAAAGCACACAGGAATGGTTGAAAAGGAACAAAATGGCCTGTTTTAAAATGGCCGGCAATGAGTCCTGATCTCAATCCGATTGAAAATCTTTGGTATGGCTGAAATCTGCCATTGGGGAAAAGAAACCTGCAAATTTTCAAGAGCTTGAACAATTTTCATAGGAAGAGTGGAGAAAATACCAGCTGAGAAGAGCAAGAAGCTTATAGATGGCTACAAGAAACATTTGAAGGCTGTCATCAGTGCCAAAGGGTGTGCAACAAAATACTGTAGAGGGGTGCCATTATTGCTGCACATGCTTTTTTTCAGTTCCCTCTTTGAAATTACAATATGTAACTTGTAATTTTTTTTTTCGTTACAGTATTTTGGACCTTCAATTAACAGATCCTGATGACATAAATTGTGTACATTTCAATTTATTTCCAAAGATATTGTTAAAGCAATGAAAATAATGAAGGGGTGCCAATAATACTGAGCAGGACTGTAGGAAGGATGCATCACAGTTTGGTATGGTTAACTGTCGAGGCTAAGTTAACATCAAGTATCATAACATTTTCCAGAAATGCAATTATGGAGGGGAAGCCTGATTTCTTCAGTGAACAATTAAGAAATGCAGATTCAAGTCATAGTCATAAATCTAGACATGTCAGCTTGTGTTATTTAAAACTTCCAAAACCAAATTCAGAATTATTAAAAAACTGTTTTTATAGAGCCATTCAGCAATGGAATTTATAACCGGAAAATATGAAAAGAATCAAAAGCAAAAACTTATTCAAACAATCTATAAAACAAATATTAACGAGAGACCACACAATTAGAATAGTCAATGTTTTTTTGTGTGTTTGTTTTTGTTTTTAGTTTTGTTTAGTTTCATATTGATGTTACTTAGATTTACACTGACATGATTCAGTTTTTTTTGTATGATTATTGTATGTTGTTTATGTTGTAATGTTTTATGTGGACCCCAGGAACATTAGCAACCATGACAGTGGAAGCTAACAGGGATCTAAATAAGAATAAAGAGTAAACTGCCAGAATGTTGGTGCTTGAACATGAATACTGCAAAATACTTTGTAAATGAGACATTTGAAACAAAGTAAATATGGCAGATAATGTGCATGATTGATGGTATTTGCTGCTGTAATCAAAATTTAAACTGTTTCAGGGGCCGTTTCAATGTGCATTTGGCCCCCGGGCCACAGCTTGGACACCCCTGGTCTAAACTCTCCACTTGAGCTCCGGCAGTTCATGAACTCTGCCAGCTCTTCATTACATCAGTGAGCTCTTCACTGTCCTCCATCGTCTCTTCTCTGATAGACAATCCGCTCAGTGTTTGGAGCGAGAGCAGCAGCACTGTACTGACACAGGGAGAGAGAGAGAGCCTCGCTCGCCCACTTCATCAACACATCTCAGTCATTTGGTTGGTTTCTAACACAAAGTGAGAGACAGACAGCCGAGCGATGATGAAGGAATTAAATGAACTGTTTATGATGGAAAGTGGTCACAAACACAAACAAATAATGAGGTATAAATAAAACAAAAACACAAAAGAGGTCACGGCCTCATACTGAAAACTGCTCTGAAGTTAAACAAACCTTTAATCTCTTTAAATATTTAGTTTTAATGTGACATGTTCCTGCTGCAGCGTCATCACAACGACAGTCTGATGGAGCAAATCTCACCAAGCAGTCCGGTTCAGTCTGGTTTGGTGCCAGTCTAATGTTGGAAGGGAACCAAAATACTGGTTTTGTACCTTCCTGCTAATTTTAGCACCCCTCTGTTGGAGAACCAAGTGTGGACAAACTGACAGCGATGGGGTCTAATCACACAGAGACGCAGCAGCATCACAAACGCAAAAGAGAAACTGGATGAAAACAGTCCCACTGTGAGCACAGGGAGCGCCCGTGGAGCAGGGCTGCTCGTGCATCTGGACGGTCAAACAGAACTGCTGTGGAAAATGGATTAGAGCAAACTTAGAGCTCTCTCTGTTACTCTGTTCCAGACCAGGAGGGGGAATATCATAAAACAGGGAAATCAGTAAAACTAACAAGAAGCAAACTGCTCGAGGAAGGTTACTGACACTCATGACATCCCAAATACAATGCTTAACGAGGGCGTCATCCTCATCTACAAGGTTTAAAAAATAATCTATTCATCCATGCATCCTGTTGAGGACATAATAATCGATTCCTCCAGCTGCTCTGCATCATTATTAGTTTCTTTCTAAGGAGTAAAAAAGACAAATGTAGGTAGATGCGTCCTATAAAATCTATTTTGCTTTACAATGAAAAGACGATTTTGCTGAAAATCTTTTTCTAGTCAATAAAAGGAGAGCGTAATCATCTGACTGCTCGTGTTTTTTGGTTGAAGAAAGCAGCGGAGCAGTAAATCGAGTATGAATTGAGATGAATTGCAACATCTAAGCAAATTGAATTTAAGACTAAATCAAACTGATTATGAGACAAGTGAAGATGCACAGCCCTGCCATCTCATTAACAAGCACTGCCTCTCCACGCCTTGAGCTGCAAAGTTACAAGTGTTGAGCTTTAAAAAGGTCATAAAAGAAAACTCCTCGCTCATCAGCAGCTGAAGCTCCTTCCTGTGGTGAGGTGCGTCTCTGTGTGATCGGTCCATGAGGGGAGATAGGGGTCCAACAAACCAAACTGGACCACTTGGTGTAAAACAACCAAAGTGTCAAAAACCAGAAGTCATGGCTCCGTATTTAGAGGTTAAAATGTCCCAAACTGTGATTCTTCTTTGATACCACATGCTACTAAACACGACTGCTGTTATTGTTTTGAACAACTGAGTGAAAAAGTTCAGAAACTGTAATATTCTACACTTTTGTCATGAGACGAGTGAGTAAGAGAGGAACACATCTGTCTAACGCTGCAGGTTAACAGCTACAGAGCGTCGAGATGTCAGATTTAAGCGCGTCGCTCTTCAGTAAAAATGTGCAGCTAAGTACGAGAGCAGGAGTTTATCTTCAGTTTGGGTGACTAAGAGCAGGTTTTATGGAATAATGGGTGCCTGGGACGTTTTCTCTGTGGCTGTGGTATCAATAGAGTTCATTTTTATAACAATATACTGAATTTAAAAAGTGGAGCTGTGACAGCTAACAGGGACGACATCAGAAATCTGAAAGAGCTCCGGTCGGCTCCTCCGGGGCTTCAGCCTGAGTGCTGACCACTTCTTAGAAATATTGATAAGCTAACAGTGAAAAACTTTACACTTTGGACTTTAAAAACTCTTCCAGTGAAGCAGAGAGCTCGATGTGGTCGAGTGCAGCATCGATCTGAACCACGTGGTCACAGCATGCAAACAGAAACACGAGGAGAGGATTTACGGACTACATGACGACTCTGGAGGTTTTCTGGTCTGGTTTTGGAAGTTGGTAGAAAATCCGCAGCTCAGCTGCGTGTCGCTGTCCCAGCCTTCAGTGTCTCTGTGGGCCCTCCGTTTGAGGGCCGAGCGGCCGGCCGCCGTGACGGGCGCTACACAAACCACCAGGTCGGACCTGATCCAGCGCTCAAAGTCTGCTCAGTCAAGAACCAGGACCAGGACTAGTTCACGCGGATCCCTGAGATGAAGGGCAGACCGGTGGGGACCTTCTTCTTGTACTCCACATAGTCCTCAGCAAAGAAGTGGATGAGAGAGAGCTCCTCCTCCTCGATCCGCTCCCGGAAAAACCTCCAGCTGGCTATCGTGTAGCCCAGGATACAGATGGGGTTACACAGCATGACCTGAAACACACAAAGGTCAAAGGTGAGCAGAGCAGGTACAGGCTTCAGTTTCACTCCCACTGGAGGATTAAACGGTTCAGTTTGTTTAACTTGGATGTACGAAAGTCTGAACGGAAATCAAACCAGAGCGGAGCGACAGATCCAGAGTTTAGGACATTTTTAAACAGGACGGAGGTAAAACTAGGATGTTATGTCACTGTCACTTATGTTTGTCTGAAGCAAACTTTTCACAGCCTGTACCCCTTCAGACTCTCGACCTCCAGCCATGTTCCCCCTAATCTCACACACTTACAGCAGCGTGAAAAAGAATTACTGTACGTCTGTAAGCCTGCTGCCACCCCATCTCCCACATTTAACATGCAAAACATACAAATAAGATCTCCTAAAGTTAATTATTTCTCACTAAATAGATTCATTTACCAGCAGTTTCAGTGGGCAACACCAGTTCACTTTTGAAAAAGAAATTCAGATTTCTGAAACATAATCAGTAATGAACTTGAAGCTGTTACAAACTCACCACAGCTCTGATAAATAAATGTATTATTATTATTATTATTATTATAAACTGGTGCTCCACAAATAAAGATTGATTGATAGATTTCAAATATGAATATCAAGCACTGTGTGACAGCCGCTCACATTTGACCAAAGCATTTGAATGGTATTGCCCTGATATTAAATATATTTAAATATGATTTTGGGTCTCCCTCCCCCTGCTCCAACATCAGAGCCTCACCTGCGTCCCGGTGCTCCAGTAGAACCAGCCCACGTAGGATGGGTGTCTGAAGTAGGAGTAGACCCCGCTGGTGACCAGCACGTGGCTCTGGGCCTTCTCGTTCTGGACGATGTGGTTGAAGTTGGAGCCGGCCGTCAGCATGGCCGCCTTCCTCAGACCCTCACCGCACAGCACCATGACCAGACCCACGCAGCTCAGCCAGTTCAGCTGCTTCAGCTCTGTGGGGGGGAAATACAAGCCTGAGTGATCAACGAGCTGGGACAAACAGCTTATAACATCCAAACAGAAATCTTCAAACATACGAGACGACAGCAGTTATCCAACTGTAGGCCAAAGATCCAACAAACATATGAAACCTACCAAATGTTAAAGACTAAATCAATAAATAAGTGGATATATTAATGCATAAATATACTTTTTCACCTCCAATACAATACCAGTATTGCAGCTTTGATTACTGGCCAATACTGATATCAATCCGATCCGATATCAGCAGGAATCAAACAGACTTTTATTTCTTATTCTGTAGTCTGGACTTTAAGAAAAGACTTGATCAGGTGAGATTACTCAAACAGAGAACAGCAGTCAGCAATAGCAGGTATGAGAAAAACTGACCCATTTGTTATTAACCAATGGGATTAATTAATCTTAACTAGGGCTGGACGATATGACCTAAAAATAAAATCCCCAATTTTTCCCCCACAAAACTCGATTTACAGTTTTAATCCTTTTTTTCCCTCTCAAAGCAAAAAACTCCAAGTGAAACAAAATGTCATGAATCAAGTTCTACTTTTATGTTGTCAAAATATATTCCTAAATCAATCTTTCCAAATATCCAGGTACTCAATCGAAGCCCAGCTTCTCTTTTCCAGGCTCGAGCAACAATTCTTTTGGCAAGTAACAAATCATTTCTGAAACTATTTGGGGTTTTGGGTTTTCTATTTTTCAGTTTTTGTTTAAAAGAAATAAAAAAGCCAGAACCAGGTATGAAATAAAAGGTTTTCTGGGACCAACAGTAAAGCATCTAAATACCTGCATCAACATCAGCAGGAACGACTTCATTTAACATAAATTCAGACTTTTAGACCTGTTAAAGCCATTTAACTGCTGATGTATTAATCAACATGATTACTCTCCAGATTATTTTCATTATAGATATTAATCTTAATCTAGACTGATCTCTCTATCCATGGTTGTGTTGATTATTCATCCATGATAACAATCTTTAAAACCATATACACCGTGTGCAAAGTTATTATGCAAGCATACCATGAGAGGATATCAAAGGAAATATTTATTTCTTCTCGCTCAGTTTTGAAACCCAGGTGTATTTTGATTCAATAATGCTGCAGAAAACCCATATATATTTTTACAACATTTTTTAAAGGAATTATGAAATTATTTAAGAAAACTGCCATATGAGAGATGTGCAAACTTATTATGCAGTTCCAAATTTTTCTATTAAACAGGCAAATGTGATAACAAAACTACTGGAAATGCAACCAAAGATAACCATGAACAAACAAATGGCCATAAATATCCAACAAAAAGTCCCATTTCTCGCTACACAATGTTCAGGATATCACTTGCTGACATATCCTCCTTTCTTCTGGATCACAGATATCAGGCGTCTGTCAATGGAACTGGTCAGTTCGTTGATGGTCTCCTTACTCACTCCATCTGCAGCAGCTTTCACGGCATGCCACAGATCAGCCTTGGAGGTGTACTGTTTCCCGTTTGCGTACACAGACTGTTTGATGATGGACCACAAATTTTCGATGGGGTTGAGATCTGGAGAGCAAGGTGGCCATAACATGCGCTGTTCATCTCTGATGCCGTGTTTAGTAAGCCAGTCCTTGGTGAGAGCAGATGCATGAGATGGAGCGTTATCATGCATGAACAGAAGTGCTTTCCGGATCCTCAGAGGTTGCTTCTTCCACCAAGGTAGGAAGTTTTTGTCGAGGAACTTGCAGTATCCCTCAGAGTTGATCTTGACTCCATCTTCTACTCGCGAGAGACATACTAGACTCTCACCAACAATTGCACCCCAGAACATGACTCCTCCACCTCCTTGTTGACGACGAAGACGTACTGGTGCTGAATGTTGGGAGCTGACCCAGCCTCGCCCATCCGGCCGACCATCCAGTGTTGCCCGGCACTCCTGTGAAAATCACCTTGGAAAAGTCCGTTTTCATGTACTTTTCGGCCCATTCCATCCTTTTGGACTTATGTTTGTTGTTCAGAGGTGGCTTTCTTGTTGCTGTCTTCACGGCTGATACACATCGAAGGGCCTTGCACCTTGTTCCGCGAGACACACTGGGTAGGCCACATGCCTCAAAGATGGTCTTGCTTGTCGCCAGGGGTGTCTTGACCACTTGTCGATGAATTTGCCGCAGCTGGCATCAGTGAGCTTTGCGAACTTGGGCTGAATGCGTTTCTTTCGACCCTTCTGACTTGCAGCTATGAACTTCTTGATAGTCCGAGGATCTCGATGGAGTACGTGTGCAATTTCGACTGGTGTCTTCCCTTTGGACATTTCTCTTGTTATTTGTTCCTTTTCTTCTGTTGTCAAATCTTTCTTCTTCCCCATCTTGCGTTCAGGAAGCAACTGCATAATAACTTTGCACAGTGGCCTTTTATAGGTTGTCACAAAAGTAATAATATTACTCAGAGTTTTGGATAAAATTTCTCAGGGATCATATTTTATACTGACTCTAACCACACAATACGACAATTAAACTTTGTTTTAATTTCTTCCATCCAAACGCAATATTTTACTCAAATTATATACTTGCATAATAACTTTGCACACAGTGTAGACATGAGAACCCTGACCTTAAATACAATCATATTCAACAAATACAGTGTTTTACAAATAAAGATTTATTTTTTTTGTTTATATTCAGCAGAGACAAATGTGATTTTAGTCCCTTTGTCTCTGCCTGTATGGATGTGTATATGTAAATATTTATTATATATATGCATATACCAGTATCTATAAATGAATAGTTTGTCTTCAGCTCTGTTGTAAAGTGTCTTCAGATAAAACTGTTATGAACTGGTGCTGAATAAATAAAGATTGATTGACTAAAATACACATCAGTAGGTCCACACTACCCAGGAGAAGCCGGACACTAAATCATTTTCAATATTCACCGAGCATCACGTCACTAATCGGTATCAAACACTCGGTGGGTGTGACTGACCGGGCACCGTGAGCTTCTCCACAGTGAACTCCACCCACGACGACACGGCGGCCAGCGTGTACTCCACGCTGTGGTTGAGCAGGAAGGAGTCCAGCGACAGGCTGCGAGGGTTGATGATGGCCGTCACCAGGTACTCGGAGTAATGGAAGAAGGACAGGGAGCACATGTACCTGCGGGGAGACTCCGTCACTGCACAGCTCTGATAAACCCGGGGTCAAATCAGGAGCAGAGACTTCTACTCACCAGCCGAAATGGGTCCATGTTGTGTCTGAGAAACTTATAATCAAGCCGAGACCAAACGTGACGCCCAGGAAGCACGCTCGCACGGCGACCTGCACGAGCCAGAACAAGAGGGTTAAGTCGGCGAGGAAAATCAGATCAGGTGGTGACCACGTCAGCAGAGATCCTCACTGTGCAGCAAACATTTAAAGGAACATTTCATAAACTTTAACTCCTGTGCTTGATTTAATCTGAATCTGGGAATGTCAGGACAGCAGATTTTTAAATATACCTAATATTAAGGACTGAATAATCAAATATTTCTTCATATTAAGGACTAAATAAACAAATATTCCTTTATACTAAAGACTGAATACTTAAATATTTCTTTATATAAAGGACTGAATAATTGAATATTTCTTTATATTGGGGGCTAAATAGTCAAATATTCATACACATTAAGGACTGGATAATCAAATATTCATTTCTATTAAAGACTGAATAATCAAATAATCATTTATATTAAGGACTTGATTATTAAGTATCCCTTTATAGTAAGGAATGAATACATTTTTCTTTATATTAAGGACTGAATAAAAGAGTAAACCTGTGATCAGCCGTCTTGTGGTTTCGTTATAAGAAGTCAGAATAGTGACATCTAAAGTCCAGCTGAAATTCATGTCGAAGTAGGGCCGGGAGTTGCAGCCTAAAATTGAAATCCCTGAATTTTTTTCCACAACAGCTGATTTATGATTTTAATCGATTTCTTCCCTTTAACCCCTCACCCAAAACAAAACAAACAACAAAAATAAAAACTCCCAGTGACACCAACATTACTTGAATCAAGCTGATCTTTTTTCCTCTTCCGTTAAAGTGTGTGTCATAAAATGTTGATTATGTAGTTCAAACATAGGCAGGTTTGTCTATAAAAGGCAGCTGCAGATCCAGCACCACAACCGAGGTTTATTTACCAAAAAGGATTTACAATCGTCACTTCTGTATTTAAGTAAACGAAAAGTTATGTTCTGCGTTTCTGCTCTTTACAGTCAACAAACTTTTCTGCTCCCACCCTCAGTCGTGTGGCCAGGTGTCAATAATCACATTAAATTACCTGACGCAGGTAACTCAGGCACATAGGGATGGGCAGAGCGGTGAAAAATAACTTGATCAATTTGTCTTTGTAAGTTAACAAAAATTCAATCCTATTACTTTTTACAAATTAGTTCAATTAAATGCTGACTAAAATATCAACAATTAAGCAGACAGGAAATTCAAAGCAATGGATTATTTAAATTAATATTCTTTCCTCAATTCAGTTTACCACAAATAAAGTTCATTATTTAAATTAGATGTCTTTTTGGCCCCAACATCAGAGCATTTTTGAAGAATATTAACATGAAACTATCTGGTCCTAATTTAATCTCTGTTAAAAAAACAAACATAAGGCTATGTATCCATCCATCCATCCATCTAAAAGTGCTTGACAGGGCTGCCATCATGACACCGTTCAGTATTTGTATTTTCAAAAATGACAACAACTTATGACTGGAGAAAGTCAAGAAAAAAAAATCTGATTTTTAATTCTTAAATCTTCTGCAGAAAATAATTAGAATTTATGGATCAATATATTTCCCAGCCCTGTGAAAGGGGAGGAAAACCTGGACTGGCAAGAATTTGTTGAACCAGCAGACACTCCTTTAAGAAAACTCTCTTTAAAAGAGCTTTTATGACATTTATATTTAATAATGTTAACATGAAAAACTTTTGTACACACTTATACATATACATCACAGTCTGATATCCAAAATTAGGGATGCACGATCTTACTAGTAACATATTAGTTTCAGCAGATGTTAAAGTTTCTGCTGATTTTTCTTTCTGTACACATTAGTCAAAAAATTATGTATATTAGCTATTTCATTCTAAAAGAATGCTTGAATATAGCACAATGCATCACCCAATCATTGCTGAATGTTCACATTTTAAAAACAAGTGTCTTCAGTTACAGAATGAAATTCTGTTTTCTTTGGTCCACACCAATTTCTCATCACAAAGAGAGGAACAGGAACAGGTCGATGTAAGAAAAGGAGGAACATCCACCTCTTGACAGAAGTATCAGTCAAAACCCAGTATGGTGCATCTCTATTCAAACAGTAGTATTATGACAACATATTTTATTTATCAGTGCAACAATTAAATATCTACAGTGCATCACGTGTCTTTACTCAGCTAAAATAAACCACAATATGATTACTGTCCTTATCTAGCAGCCCTAAACCTGATATAAAAGTTATTTAAATGAAAAATAAACATAAGAATCACCATATTATCAGGTTTTTAAGTGGGAATCTGCATTATTATAACTCTGAACACATGAAGCAGCTGACAGGGCTGCTCAGAGATTAAAGGACAGGCTCTGAGGGGCAGGATCCTGCAGGACAGAGCAGATTAAACCGGATTAGGGATCTTCTTTGAGGACTTCACCTGCAGCTGCCTGACTCCTCCTTAGCTTCAGATTAGCTCACAGGCTAATGTTAGCTCACAGGCTAATGTCAGTCTGAGTGAATGGAGCCCACAGCACTTTAATAATCCACACCTGGACTGACGCAGACCTCACCTGTCCCGTTAAATCAAAGACATTCACACAGAAACCAGGAAGTGGTCTCTCTGACGTCACAGCCTACCTTGTAAAGAGGTCCTCTGTAGATGGTCAGCAGGAGGCCGTTAACAACCGCAATATGGATACAAATCGCGATTTTTCCCGAAGTTTCCGTTAAATAATCAAAGACCCAGTCAAGCTGTCCAAAAAAGGTCCTTATGAGAGGAATAACAACCACGCTGAGCCCGAAAACAAACGCGTTTACACTAACTCTTCCTTCTAGCACCAACTTACAGCCTGCCATGATGGAAGTACTCTGCTGCGGGAACTCTCGCGAGACTTACAAGTCGGCGACGTGAATTTCTTTTCGTTCCCTTTCAAAATAAAATCAAATAACTCGATTAATTTTGTCACTTTGTGGATGATGTAAATTATCATTCCATGTTTGACTATCATATCCTTTAATATTAATCTGTATTTTACTTGCTTATTTTTAAGTTTAATTTGGTGCTGTTTTGTTTTAGTAGAATATTCCACTCTTCAAATCTTATTTCCTTAATTATCTAAAACGTCTTTTCAATTGTTCATTTCAAACCTGATGTTTGTCCATTCATTTCTGCTGTATTACCTTTATTTTATGGATAATTATTTATCTCAATGATGTTCCTAAATCCTGGGGGTTAAATTGACTGATTTACATTCTGTAAAACAAAAAAGAAAAATAGATTTAAGCCATACAAATACTTTAAGAATATCAAAATATACATACTAACATTAGCTTTTTTTTTTTTTTTTTACTATTCTTAATTTATTTTGTTCAACAAATTAATGACAAATTCTTGCTTTCTCCAAAATCAGAAATGTGGAAATATCTAACTCCTGTTTTTTTTTTTTCAAGAAATCAACATTTTGAGCAATTACTGAATCAACTACACAAGCTTATATTGATGTTCACAAATAAATCAAAAATATTCTATACTTACAATAGCACTACAGTTATTTGTAAATAACAGAGTTTTTGGTATTATTATTTTTTTGATTAATAAAAAACCTAAACTCCTTTTTTGACAGCACATTTAATATTTAAGGGAACACATGAAGCAGGACATTTTAGCACTGGTCTTCTGTTATCAGTATTTTTGAATCAAACATTTCAACATGGCTTAAGGCTCAAACTAAGCAGACACTTTGGAGATATAATTAATAAATTAAATTAAAGTTGCGCATGTCTCCACTCTTAGTTCAAGCCAATAAATCTCACAGCACAGCTTTACTGCTCTTTAATTCAGCCCAGAATAACATTAGATTGTTGAAAAAGTCTTAAGGGTTAACAAACGTATTTTCACATTAATCAAAGCATCAGCTGGTGTAAAGGAAACAAACACAAAAAGACATAAAAATACATTTATTATACCACATAAAGATCTATTATTACATTTTTACAGCACAGCTGTTACAGAAGAAATATCAGGAAGACATGAACCTAGTTTTAATTTAATAAAATAGGAAAATATAAAAATACTTTAACATCATTTGTCTCATTTATTGCATACAAACCGGGTTCTCACTCTTTAAAGTAAAATATCAGAAGCATTATAACTCGTGCTAAGCTTCTCCTTCAAGCTACTAAAATACTGAGAAGTCCAAATAGCAGATTTACTCTGATTCACGTCGTTCGTCTTCATCTGCAGCATCCAGACACTGAATGAGCGAGAAAATCGTCCTCAGCCCGATTCAGAGCTTCATGTTTTCATCAGGAGAAGAATAAATTCGTAATTAACAGCACATTCATTAATTTACTTCCTTTGGCTGCAGGAGAAGAAACTGGAGATCTTGCTCTGCGTCTTAATCGGAGGGGATGACAAAACTGAAAAATGAAAGAAAACCAGCGATAAGGTGGAAGAAAGATTAGCAAACAGAAAATGACATTTCTCATCAGCCAATAGCAGCCGATAAAGCTCTAAAACAAACAAATAAAAAGGACACATCATCAAGATTTTTCTTCACCGACATAACCAAACCGTTTATTTAGTACAGTCTTATTGTCTAAAATTACAAAAACGACAAAAAATAAGTTATTTATAGACAATTTTATTTTTTCTTTAGGTTAAAATTGAAAATTATATTTTATTTATAACTGGCTCTTTTTAAGAACATCCCTAATGCTGTCTGATGAATTAAAATCCTTTCTAATATACTCTATGACAGAAAGGTCTTCACATTATTCATCTCTTTGCTGTGTTCAAGTATTTTATCAGAACAGTGTTGACAATTTTCCCCATTAAAACAGGCTGTGTATTTTAGAGGATCTGCACTGCCGTCATAATTTGTTTGACAGATCAGCAGCTCCACTCACTGTTTGTACATGACAATGGTGTTTACTGTAGTTTACAGAAGGCTAAATTATTTTTGACTTTGTTCATTCAGGAAATTAAAGATTCAAAGATGAAATTTGTTTAAAACTGACTAAATAAACATTTGGAGCTTTAAAGTTACGTTTGAACTGCAGCATTTATTGGCCTGAGCTGTGGGCTGTAGCGACTATAACTCTATCTAATATATATACTTAATGTTTGATATGAGCACTCGGCTTTAGCATCTGTATAACCGTCACTGCCTCCACGTTTATTTTAACCTGAACTGCTGATAAACCTTAACATCATTAAAAACATGCTAAATAACATCAGCATTTGGCCAAACTAAAGTCATATTAGTTTAGCTTTTTCATCAGTTTCTGTTAAATCAATGGACTTAATACATTTATAATTATTGCTAAACCCTTGTGATCCGACTTCTCTGGTTTTTATGCCGGCTATGAGCAGGGAAACATTATTTGCTGTCCTGAGATCATTTAAGATTTTGGTGGTTAAATCCAGGAATTATTTGATACAATTTAAATTCTCAAAGTTTCTTTAAGATGAAAACTACAAGAAAATGGAAGAGAAGGAGTATCAAAGCAAGCATGTGAGTAAATACAGGAACATGTGTTCATCTTCGTCTTACTGTGTTTGTTTTCTGGGAAAATGTGAATTAACAAGTGGTCTTTTTTGTTTGTTTTGTTGGTTGTTTTTGAAAATAATAAATGATGAAATATAAAAAGGCATGTTGGCCTGTAGTCGTTGTTAATTTGTATTGTGTTAAGTCAATTAATATCTCATGAGAAAGGAGCAGACTCTAAAAGATTTGTCATCTTTCTGCTCCTTTTTGAGATTTTTTTGTTTGCATTGAGTGTTTTATTTAATGAAAGAATGAAATAAAATCCTAAACTATGAACTATAAACTATGAGTCCATACTCGTCATTACCTGGATGTGATCACACACAGATTGTTCACTGGAATAAAGCTTTGAATCCAAACTGGTCTAATGGGGATGTAACGTCATGTATGAAATCAGAAATGCCACCAAATCTTTTATGAGGCTTCAAGTCTGCTGTCAATCACTTCCACCCATTTGCTATAAAGATACAAGATTCTGAGATAAATATAAAAAAATAAAAACATGACTCCTCTGGGCTGCTTTTTTACCGTTTTCTTGTTCTTCACACTCTGCAGCAGGAGCCTCCACAGCAGAGGCCGACTGACCGATCAGAGAGTCCAGCATCTCTTTGTACTGCTTCTTATGATGAGGGCGGATAAAAGTGCCAAATCCTGGAGATCACAGAGTAATAAAACTTTATATTTCTGACTGACACGACTTTAACCATAACACCGTCTTTGAGCAGGATGTGATGGTTGTACTCACGAACGAGCAGGCCGAAGTCCTCGTCCCTCTCCGTCAATAAGCTGACCACAGTGCTCACCAGGTTCTCGTAGTTGTCCGTCTTCTTGTAGCCGAGCACGGCCTGAAAGAGCTGAGACGACTTTTCTGCTCCCAGAGACTTTTTCACATCAGACAGAAAAGCCGTGTGCACTTCGTTTTTAGGAGCAGGACCTGGAGAGAAGGAAAGAGCAGAGTCTCGATCACATCAGACTGCACGGATGATTACAGCTCTGTCCCACAGTTTTAAGGTTTGACAATCACATTCATGTTTTTTTGTAACCACATTTGGGACGCCTACAACCTTTCTACAAAAAGTCAGAGGTTTCTTTATCCTGCCTTCCAACAGCCATAAGAGCTGGGCTCAAACGTTACATCAGCCGATTATAGCCCTTTTTAAAGTATTCAACATCGGCCAGAGTTTTCTCAATGAACGCTGATCTTTCTTAATTTTCCTATAAACAGTAATGTTCACATATTTTGACATTCATTCATAAAGTTCTAAAATTGCAACTGCATCATTATGCATTATTATTCTGATGTCTATCTTCATTTACTCTGTCCCAGTAACACATATACTGATAATTCCACATCTGGACAAATCTCTCAAGTGTTACTTTTATTATGACATTAAAATTATTTAAGTAGGCCTTGTGGTTGCAGAGATACACTCTTTTTTTATGAATGTCATTTTTGAGCAGAAGGCTTATAAAGGGGCTGAACAGGGAAACAGCGTAACCTGTAAATTATACCAAACTCATGAGGAGAGGAGCTGAAATCACAACTGACAAGGATGTTACAGCAAGCAGTGTTTCCTCTAGGATTTTTTTCAGGAACGGGGCAGGCTCTCTGGGGAGCTGTGGCGGCATAAACAGATGACACTTGACAGCAGATTTTAGTTTTATGCCCTGCATAATGCCCCTTTTTATTAAAAAAAAAGAAAATAGGACAAGAAAAAAAAAAAAAGATTTCTTGATGGTCAGATAATCAGTGACAAAGTGCCTAACTACCTTAAGCTACCGATATGCTACGTAACATTAGTTGCCATCAATATTTTGTGAATGTTTATTTAACTTATAAACTCTATTATAAGCTTTCTTAAGCTAATAAGTCTACCTTTTCTCCGGTAAGAAGCACCCTGGTTTCGCGACGACACTCCTGACTGCAACCTGCTGCCTGGATGCTCTCGCGAGTAGCTAATTAACGTTGATGGCACTATAGCAGTGAATCATATTCACATATCTCACTGCTAGAAAAAAAATTGCATTAGTCTTTCCAACGCTGCCACCAGACACAGTGCTCAGCTGTAAAGATAATGCAGACAAGGGAAAAAAAAAAACGTTGATGGCACCAGTTGGTTCTATTGGGGGGTGGGGAGGTGGGTGGGTGTCTTCCTCAAAGAGTAGATACTGAGCAAGATAGTTATCTGCCTCAGCACTCGCGACACCTGACTTAATGCAGGACTCTGCTGTGAAGGCGGCGACATGATGCTGCAGTGCTGTATTTGCAGTTTAAAAAAATAAAAAATAAAAACATTTTGAAGGAGCAGCGGATAGGATTTAGGAGTGGCAGGCCGCCACCCCTAAATGAGTGTAGAGGAAACACTGGGAAGCTAACCACTAGCTGTATTTAGCCTCTTGGCATTGTCCACCATGTTTGTTTAAACTGAAGCTGCGTTAGATCACAAAGCACTTTGACTTACTTATGTTGTAGGAAAAGTGCTATTTAAATAAACTTGACTTGACAAGCTGTGAGAGCAGAGGTGTTGTCTTCTTGGGTAATAAATGGCTAGTTTGTGGTATCCTGTGTCTCTCTTTGTTGATCACCACACACTACAGGAACAAAACTGATGATCTGACATATCTGTCTTCATGTGAAGCTTTTCTCTGTTTCACCATCTCTTTGTCTCAGTATGAGGTACAAACATGAGCTCAAAAATCTTCAGGAGACTTTCTTGTGCCATCAAATGCAGGTGAATTAAAGATTTTGAAGGTAAATGATGTTTAATCAGACCTTTCTGAGCTTCTTTCAGTCCTTGCTGGCTCAGGTGTTGTCCTCCGTTGTTGAGCTGCTGCGTGTTCAGCTGAGAGCTCGCCGACGTCACGCTGGAGGTGGTAAGAGCCGCGGGAGGCGCTCCATCTGAGGCTTTGAGATCACAAAAATCAACAGATTTAATGCTCAGATAGAAATGGATAAGATTACTGTGGGCGTTTATAAACCTGATTTGGTGTAAAATTTAAGGAGTGACGTCCACTTTTCTTTGCCTTTACTTTTACCATGAATTTAACTGAGATGATAGAGGTGAGGCGATAGAGTGACCCCCCCTGAAGTTTACAAAGGTGGCTCAGAGGGTGAAAAGAGATCAATAAGAGAAGCAAGTCTAATGATGTGTAAGTGTATTTATGAGAGTCGAGGTCTTCACTGGATAAAGTGTTCGTGTTGAGTTATGAATATTCGTACCGCCCTGCAGCAGAGCCTTCTTCATGTCCTTCGTCAGGGAGTGATCTGGTTTGTATCCACAGCCCTGACCCGTCAGCTCCAGACATTTCTCATCAAACTTCTTCTTGTGATGAGGACGGACAAACTGGTACAGACCTGAGACACGAACAAGACATCGACCATCAGCAAATGACCACAAGGAAAAACACAGGCTGGACATGAAGGCAAATCAAGGCCAATAAAACCAGTTACAGATTATTAATTTATTTATTTTCCAGAGTCATCCGAGTTTATTTTCTTAAGTTTATAAAATAAGAAGTTCATTAAGTTCTTCAATGAATTCCAGCAGATAAAGACTCACCTCGGAGCAGGCTGTGTGTGTTGGCATCTTCAATCAAAACGGCGGCCTCTGCCAGCAGAGCGTCGAGGTCGTCGGTCTTTTTGTACGTCTGCAGAGCCTGAACGATGCGGTCAAAGGTCACCTGACTCAGGGACTTCTTCATCTCTGCCAAGAAGCTCTTCGCTCTGTTTGCCTTCACCTCATCGGAGGCATCCTCTGATACGCTCTTCTTCTGCGACACAGTTTTTAACATAGAGATTAAACTCTGCAGAGCTGAAAACTGAAACTACAGAAATTAACCGAACTTCTTAGAATCAATTTTTTATAAACTTTTAATGTCAAGATGCATCATTACAATAACACAGAGGCTGCAGTTGAGTAGTCCTTTTGCTTAAGGTTCCTAACAGAGTGAAATGAACCGGAAGTAGTTTGTGATCAGAGCTGTTCGAGTAGTTTAAATGCTTAGGAAAGGTGGCTGAATGCTTCCTATGTTATCTCCTTTATCATAGGATACACCGGACCATCCTGTAGGAAAGGAGAGGAGGATATTCTGTCCCACAATTCTCCGTGGCAACAAGCTGTTGTCAGTCTGCTTCTGAATTCAACCGAATAATAACAAATCCCTCAGACCATGTGAGTTCCCTCTGCTGTTCATCCTTTCTAAAGTTTACCAAAACCTGCCTTAACTTTCCAGCAGTCTGATTCTCTGAAGAGAGCAGGATATGAGACATTTGATGTTGATTCTGTTTTAAACTTGGTTCAATATGAATCATTTGTACTCTATTAGATTGTGGTCTTAACAGTTTCTGCCTTTCTTTCATTCAGTTCATTTATTTTCATGCACTGATTGGTGTTCATGTAGATAAAGAGAGGACAGATTTATTGAAACCCTCACTTCAACATCGGTTATGCACACCTCATTTTTACCGGGTTGTTAATGTTCAAACTGTCTAAAGGAACAACATTGTCATGATACATGAGCTCTTCTAAGATGAGCCTTTTGTAGTCCATCTTCAGAAAATTGTAGTTTCACCGCAGCAGTAACATCTGCCGTCACAAATGACGTAGTGTAGTGAAAGTGTAGTCAGATTCTCTCTGCACGGCAGTCCTTCTGAATTCTCCTTTCTCTTTTCCTTTACCTCATGACGTTTTCCATCAGGGTTAAGGAAAAGTAGATATGAAAGGACTTAGGAGGCGACTATTTGACTGCAGCCTAACTGTCCTGAGACTGGCCCTCACACTCAGTAAGATAATTACAATATAGAGGGAGAAAAACAAGAAAGAAGAACAAATATCTCTATAGAAATAGATTTAATATAAAAAAGAAAAATCAGGGCATAAGTATCCTATTCAACAAGGCCTAAGACTGCTCTCTAGAATCAAATTTAAGACCTTTTAAGACCTGAACTGGGAAAACATTTTTACTCCACAGAACAAGTGATAGATGACAGCATCCTAAATTATATAGATACATAAAAAAGGCAAGAACCGTAATTACCAAAAATGTCTTCTGACAGTTTTTTTGGATGCCTGAGCTCAAAATGTTCACCTCTGGCAGACATCACTTAGAACTGTGCATACTACTTTCTTGCTCTGCACCTTTCACCTGGCCTCTTTAACCACATAAAAAGGAAGTTGTGATGTTAAAGAGCGTATAAGAAAAATAAAGAGATGTTTCCTGGTCCACATTACCCGGTCTTTATTTAACTGGAGCTGTTGATATACACTGCCTGGCCAATAAAAGTCACCACCTGGATTTAACCAAGCAAACAGGTACAAGCCTCCTATTGGATAATTACTGCATGGGTGATTATCTTTCAGCTGAAACAAGTTATTTAACTCCAGCTGATGCAATGAGCAGCTTCTCATTTCTTAAACAACCATGTCAAAGACACATCCTGTGGTCGTGGAAAAGATGTTGGTCTGTTTCAGAAGGGTCAAATCATTGGCATCAAGCAGAGAAAACATCTAAGGAGATTGAAGAAACTACTAAAACTGGGTTAAGAACTGTCCAACACATTATTAAAAACTGGAAGGATAGTGGGGAACCATCGTCTTCAAGGAAGAAATGTGGTCAGAATAAAATCCTGAATGATGGTGATCGGTGAATCACTTAAACGTTTGTCCAAATCAAATCAAAGAAAAACAACAGTAGGACTCAGAGGTGTGTTTAATAGTGAAAGCAAGAGCATTTCCACACACACAATGTGAAGGGAACTCAAGGGATTGGGACTGAACAGCTGTGTAGCCTTAAGAAAACCACTAATCAGTAAGGCTAAGCAGAAAAAAGGCTTCAGTTTGCTAGGGAGCATAAAGATTGGACTGTGGAGGACTGGAAGAAGGCCATGTGGTCTGATGAGTCCAGATTGACCCTGTTCCAGAGTGATGGGAGCATCAGGGTAAGAAGAGAGGCAGGTGAAGTGATGCACCCATCATGCCTAGTGCCTACTGTCCAAGCCTGTGGGGGCAGTGCTGTGATCTGGGACAAATCTGAGACACTGAAGAAGCTTATTGAGACAATGGCACAGAGAATGAGACTGTAATCAAAGCTAAAGGTGGGACAACGAAATATCTGAGTGTGTGACCTTGTTTTTGGTGGTGACTTTTTTGGCTAGGCAGTGTAAGTTCTTAAAGCCTTCCTGCTGAAAGAAGATCGTTCATACCTGCTCTTGGACCAGTTTGATTTTCCGTTTTCCTCCCCGCAGCTCGTCCTCCAACCTTTTGTCGTACTGAAGGGACAGTGTGGACCAACGGTTTACCTACAAAGAATAAAAAGGACAATTTACCAAACAAGCCAGTTTTACTGAAAATTCAACAACAGATAATTTGACTTTATCACATTGTTGATAGTTTTTCTGACCCACTTCACAGCATGAATCTCACTTTTATCGCAGTTAAATAAAACACCCCTCGCTCCCAAAGCCTCCTCACTGAATAAGGACACGTTAACAATAAAGTTATTTACAGGCACAAAAGACTAAACAGACGCTCTGACTGTCTGAAAACAAATCACCCTCTCTGCTGCCGAGTCTCCGTCGTCCCCGCCGCAGTGGTCTCCTCGCTCCAGAGCATCCAGCAGGTTCATCGGCCTCCTGTGGCTCTCCTGAACCTCCTGTTCGTACTCGATGCAGATCCGAGCCATCCCGGTGGCTCCAGCGTTTTCATCTGGCAGAGAATGGGATACAGATCAAGACAAGGAGCTGAGTTTGATCCCTGAAATGTGTGCTGTCACATCCCCTCCACTCACTGAGCCTCCTCCTCTTCAGGCTGGGCAGGTGGGCGTCCAACACTTTGGCTTTTGGAGCGTTTGAGCTTTGGGAGGCGGAGGAAGAGGGAAAGTTAGAGGACGGTTTGTCGGGTTCCCACGCAGCTCCACGACTCTCTGCTGAAGGCTTCTTCTCCACGTACGGCCTCTAAGACAGTCAGACATGAACGTCATCAATGAAGGACAAACAATTAAAACACAAACCATTTTAAGAGACAAAAGACACCCATCTTTGTCAAACACAAACCCTAATTCCAATGAAGCTGGGACATTGTGTGAAACAAAAGCAAGTTCATGAAGATTTACCATTTTTTTTAACTTATATTCAAATAAAAACACTATTGAAGGGACTGTGAGGAGAATCTGTTTCCACTGACTTTGAGACTCTGCTACCCATGAGCACGCGCGGTGACTGTCGTAATGCTGCGTTCCAGGAACCTCTGAACTGGGAGTGACATCATCTCCGACTTATCTGCGTTCCAGTTGAAGTCGGATAAAAACATGCTGATCTACCAGGCTATTGTTAGCTGCTGTTAGCACGCCCTGCGTTGTTGTATGAAGAATGTGATTATCACTATGGCAGCATTTTTGTAAAAATAAGTCTAACAATACTATGTACACAGCTGATCTAGAGCGACACACCCCAGTCAGAAGTGCAAATAAATTATTACAGGAGCTAAATAACTGTTCACACTGGGGGCATCCATCTTTGATTGTCAACTCGGGGGTGGCGAGGTTTCACCGAGTTCCCAGTAGGAAATCCCGACTTTGGGGGACGTTCCAGTTGCAGTTTCCTACTCGTAACTCAAAATTCCTACTTCTGACTACAACTGGAACACACCAAAAGACGTGACCCAAGCTAAAGTGTGTGTTGTGATGCTAATAAAAATGCAGCTCAGACCTTCCTCAGAACTCTGCATTGCTTTACAACTTCTTTTTTCAACAACTTACAGGATGCAAAGCCACGAGGTAATGTATCTCTTTCTAATTACATAGCGGTAGTTTTTGATGTGTGACAACAAGCAATTTTTGGAAAACTTAGTATCGTAGTTTTGTAGCCGGCTATATATGGCTACTTACAGCCTGGTGCTCTAAGACGTGTCTGAATAATATAAATTTGCTCTAGTTTTAATTGTCTTGTTCCTGAAGTTGAGTATCCAGGCCAGTCCAGCCCTGTCCGACCAGACCATGAAGCTAAGGAATAGCATTTATAGATAACCTATTTTGATGCTATAGAACTCATCTTAAAGTGTGTATTTCGATCAAGCATATATCTAAAAGTCAGACTTTTTTGTAATTACTTAGAAACTCCTCAGTCCCTTTAAAACCAAAATATTTCATTTCAAACTGATAAACTTTGTTGTTATTCTGCAAACATTTGTTCATTTTGGATTCAACGCCTGCAACATGCTCCAAAAACACCTGTGACGGGGGGTATGTCTACCACTGTGTCACCTTTTCTTTACACTCAGTAAGCATTTTAAGATTTCAAAATGCTTACTGAATCTTACAAGAGCTTATATTCACACTTGTAGATGATAATGGTTTCTAAGGTGTTCCTGAGCCCATGAGTTTATTTTCTTACAGAATGTTTTTAATGCGCTGCTGCCTACAGATTTCTCTGTTTTCTCTGAGTCTTTTGATGATTTTACTTACTGTAGATGATAAAATTACTGAACTCTTTGAAATTCCACATTGAAATGTTCTTCTTAAACTGTTAAAAGTGTTGGACCTCGCCCCATCCTTGCTTCTGGGATGCTCACCAGTTTCCAGTTTTAACTTGTTCAACTGTTGAATTTTCCAAACAGGTTTTTTATAAGCATTCCTCACCTTTCAGTCTTTTGTTGCCCCTGTTCCAGCTTTTTTGGAATGTGCTGCAGGCATCAGATCCAAAATGAGTAAATATTTTCAGAAAAAGACATTAAAGTTTATTAATTTGAGCATTAACTATCTTGTCTCTGTAGTGGATTTGACTGAATACAAGCACAAAAGATTTGCAAACCATTGTGTTCAGCTTTTAATAACACAATGACTTGACTTGTTACTTGTCAGCTCCATAACAAACTGTAACAATGTCGTGGGCCCTGACTTACATACCAGCTTCTGTGCCACCCTGAAGAACTGAGAGACGTCCCGGACTATGTTGCCAAAGTTGTCGTACAGACGGACGTACGGTCTGACCCAAGAGGGAAGCTGATCGCGGGCAGAGGAGCCTTTAAACCTGAGAGAGAAACCACACCTGCTTTAGCTTCAAGGCGACATCAGAAACATGACTGTGGTGATAAGCAAAAACAACGTGAAGAAAAGGGATAAAGGTTTGTTTGGACTGCCGGATAAACAGTTTAAAAGTTCACATTCCAAAAGACTTTTGTGTCCTTACTGTTTTTGCAAAGAAAAGTTATACTGCTGAAATGGATGGACTGTAAACCATCTGCAGTAGCTGAATGGATAGACTAATCTTTGATATCATACCCTTAGAATATCTAACATACAGGTCTAAGTGTAAGATAAAGGTGTTTTATGATAACTTGTCCCCATTTTTTAGTTATACAGGAGCTAGACTGTCAGGTATTATACTCAAGGGTCTTGTAGACAAGGGTTGGATGGTTCATTGTTCACACCAGATTGGTCTGTTGCTGTACTGCTCAGGATTGTAAATATCTGCTGCTGTCTCTAAAATGTTTTGTTTTTTATTTTTTGTTTCCACTTGTTTCATTATTCTCTGACTGTTTTATTTGTCTGTATGATGGGGGTTTATTATGTTTGGGATTTTGTTTGTCTGTTTTTGACATCATACTGTTAATGATGATGACAAGCGATGTGTTATTTACTTTGCTGGCAATATTGCAATTTTTTTGACTGTTTGATATCGATTAGGGATGTCCCGATCCGATATTGATATCAGATACTGGTCCGGTATCAGCAAAAAAAACAAATATCAGATCATATCGGCCTGCATCTAAAATCTCCGATATAAGCACTCCGATTCAAGTAGTCCATTCTCATATATTTTTATTTATCTAGTTTAGTTTAGTAGAACATGCTTATGTTTAAGTTAAACACACTGGTTATTTTACAATTTAAAAATACAGGTCCTTCTCAAAAAATTAGCATATTGTGATAAAGTTCATTATTTTCTGTAATGTACTGATAAACATTAGACTTTCATATATTTTAGATTCAAAACACACAACTGAAGTAGTTCAAGCTTTTTATCGTTTTAATATTGATGATTTTGGCAAAAAAGTAAAGAAAAACCAAAAATCTCTATCTCAAAAAATTAGCATAATTCATCCGACCAATAAAAGAAAAGTGTTTTTAATACAAAAAAAAGTCAACCTTCAAATAATTATGTTTAGTTATGCACTCAATACTTGGTCGGGAATCCTTTTGCAGAAATGACTGCTTCAATGCGGCGTGGCATGGAGGCAATCAGCCCGTGGCACTGCTGAGGTGTTATGGAGGCCCAGGATGCTTCGATAGCGGCCTTAAGCTCATCCACAGTGTTGGGTCTGGTGACTCTCAACTTCCTCTTCACAATATCCCACAGATTCTCCATGGGGTTCAGGTCAGGAGAGTTGGCAGGCCAATTGAGCACAGTAATACCATGGTCAGTAAACCATTTACCAGTGGTTTTGGCACTGTGAGCAGGTGCCAGGTCGTGCTGAAAAATGAAATCTTCATCTCCATAAAGCTTTTCAGCAGATGGAAGCATGAAGTGCTCCAAAATCTCCTGATAGCCAGCTGCATTGACCCTGCCCTGGATAAAACACAGTGGACCACCACCAGCAGCTGACATGGCACCCCAGACCATCACTGACTGTGGGTACTTGACACTGGACTTCAGGCATTTTGGCATTTCCTTCTCCCCAGTCTTCCTCCAGACTCTGGCACCTTGATTTCCGAATGACATGCAAAATTTGCTTTCATCCGAAAAAAGCACTTTGGACCACTGAGCAACAGTCCAGTGCTGCTTCTCTGTAGCCAAGGTCAGGCACTTCTGCCGCTGTTTCTGGTTCAAAAGTGGCTTGACCTGGGGAATGCGGCACCTGTAGCCCATTTCCTGCACACGCCTGTGCACGGTGGCTCTGGATGTTTCTACTCCAGACTCAGTCCACCGCTTCCGCAGGTCCCCCAAGGTCTGGAATCGGCCCTTCTCCACAATCTTCCTCAGGGTCTGGTCACCTCTTCTGGTTGTGCAGCGTTTTCTGCCACACTTTTTCCTTCCCACAGACTTCCCACTGAGGTGCCTTGATACAGCACTCTCGGAACAGCCTATTCGCTCAGAAATTTCTTTCTGTGTCTTACCCTCTTGCATGAGGGTGTCAATGATGGCCTTCTGGACAGCAGTCAGGTCGGCAGTCTTACCCATGATTGCGGTTTTGAGTAATGAACCAGGCTGGGAGTTTTTAAAAGCCTCAGGAATCTTTTACAGGTGTGTAGAGTTAATTCATTGATTCAGATGATTAGGTTAATAGCTCGTTTAGAGTACCTTTTCATGATATGCTAATTTTTTGAGATAGGGATTTTTGGTTTTTCTTTACTTTTTTGCCAAAATCATCAATATTAAAACAATAAAAAGCTTGAACTACTTCAGTTGTGTGTTTTGAATCTAAAATATATGAAAGTCTAATGTTTATCAGTACATTACAGAAAATAATGAACTTTATCACAATATGCTAATTTTTTGAGAAGGACCTGTATATGTTTTTGTTTTTACTGGATTTCTTGGGGTTACTTTTCAGGGTCTGCTAATTTCTTTCTTATTTATTTTATTTAATTGTACTATATTCTTATGTTTAAGGATAAAACTGATTTAACCCATTAGTTAATAACAAATAGGTCAGTTTTTCTCATACCTACTATTGCAGACTACTGTTCTCTGTTTGAGTAATCTCAAGCCTTTTCTTACAGTCCATACTACAAAATAATAGGGCTGGGACGATTAGCTTTTCTCCTGATTCGATTTTTTATGATTTTTTTAGGTGCAGATTCGATTTAAAATGCAATTCTATGATATTGCAGATTTATGCAATCTTTAGTTAGCTTTTTTAACACCAGCTAAAAGATGAACAATGATGATGCCAACAGACTATATCAGGAAAAATACTCATCACATGTGAGTCTGTTTTTAGGATTTATTCAGCAATATATTTTAACCAGCTGTTTATACTCTCTCTTCAAAAGACTGGACTGCATTAAAAGTGGCTTATTAACACAGACTAACATGAAGCATTTAGATTTGGAAAAAAAAATCAATTTCTGAAGAAAAATAAATAAATTAAAAAATTGTCAAACAAAAAAATCCCGATACTTATGTGAATCGATTCTTTCTCCCATCCCTACAAAATAAGTAATAAAAGTCTGTATGATTCCTGCTGATATCATATCAGATTGATATCGGTATTGTATCGGAGTAGAAAAAGTTGTACCCTAATATAGATACTTGCCTTGTAGGTGGATAAAAACTAAATAAAGATATTGTTAAAAATGAAAGGATAAAGGTTTTAGGACCTCTGATCACACAGGAAAATGGCTCCGTAGTCTTCTTTGTGGCGAATGACGCGACCGATGGCCTGGTTGACGGCTCTGAAAGCCTGCTGCCGGTACCACTCCTGTCCTGAGAGGTACTAAACCAAACACAAAAAAACACACAATGACAGCCACAAAAACCCAAACAGCCCTATGAGTAACCGCCAGTGAACATCGACTCCTCACCTTCACCCCAGGAACTTTCTTCCTGCTCATCTCATCCAGGAACTGCATCTTCAGGATGACTCGAGGGTCCATCCTCGGAGGGAAAGGGAGGCCTGTGATGATGACACCCCGACCGTACGTGTTTGCAAAATCCAGACCCTCACTGGCCTGAAATCGGAAAACAGATGGTAAAAAAAACCTGCCCAGGCTTCAACGCAGAGTCTAATAATCCTGAAAAACGCTTCTCCTCCTCCTTCACTCTTTCTACTAAAAAACAGGACATCAGGGAGGAAGATGAGCAGTGAGGCATTTTCTACGTTAGTTATTGTTGTGACTAAAAAAAGATTCAAAATTAAAGATTTCATATTTTTTAAACATTTCAAATAAACCTGAGATACTGGAAAGGCTCAACAAAAAATGCAGGTACATAAATTAACCATGTTTTGTACACAATTAAACCAAATCAAAATCAAATGTTGTGAAAATTCTTATTATTATATCTTTAAGCTCAAACTGCCAAACATCACAAAAACAAGAGTTTCAGTTTTAATTCTGAGAAGTTAGTTGTTGATCTTAATCAAAGTTTTCTATTAAGTGTTGTATTAAACAGTCACCTTTCCTCGACACACAGCAAAAAAAGATCCTCCTTTAGATTTTTCATCGTTGACTTTGCCGTAGTATCCGTCAATAACCTGATAATAAATAGATAAAATTAATAAACACCCAACATATTTGAAATTGGGCAGTGGGGACCGACATAATATTTCACAGAACTTGCCTCGTTGAAGGTGCCTTTTCCTTTCGGCTCAATAAACATCGGTTTCAAGTTTTCTATCCGGTCTGCATGTCCGTTTGCCTGATGACAGAAGAAACAAAAAATATGACCTCATATCGATCAATTAAACGGTGATATTCTTAAAAATATCAATAAACAAATGCACAAATAAATCAATCTGTCTTTGTATAGCCCCAAATCATAAAAAATACCATTTCAAGACAACAGAGTAGATCAGTGATTAACGTTCTTTTACTCTACATTTTATTATTTTATCTTTTGATTTCAAGATATTTTTATTGAATTAAACTTCCATCAGGCAGACACAGAACAAAAAATATTGTCACACATGGTAATGAAAGAAAATAACTGGCTTCGATAGTTGCAAGAAAAACAACAGAGATAAATAGTAAATAAATTAATAAAAGACAGCCCATATTATACAGAAGATAGTAATAATAATGATGATTATGATGTAATCAGGATTCAGCAATATTTATAATAACAACAATGAGAAAATAGTAAGCAGGGACAATTACAGTATTTTTCTTTAATTTTTTTTAGAGAAATGCAGAAAGACAGAGAGGCAGCAGAGACAAAGGGACTTAAATAGAATTCATGATAATGTTAAATTTATGGAGATGATAAACTCATCCTCATCATATTTCTTTATCAAACCTATATATTTATAAAAGGTTAGCCCCTTGGTTGTGGTACATAATACATCTGAATGCATTAGAAAGCTTTTCAGAGTCATGTCCACTTACCCTCCAAAACTCCAGAGTTTTTTCCATTAAAGGAAAAGACGGAAAAAAGACCAGGAGACCATGAGGAACCACACGGCTCAGGTTGGCTGAGGAAGAACAAAATTACAAACATGTTTACACGATTAAAAAGGAAAATACAAATAAGTCTCAAGATAACACCTAGCCTTAAGGACTTGTTTTGATGGAGATCCAGGATTCTCTTCATTACCAGAAAGAGTGCCAGTCAAATAAAACTGACCAAAAATAACAGAACAACATTTTTTACAGTTTTGATCTTACCAACTGTGTTTCCTAAAGATGCCATGTTCTCAGGAACAAACCTGCAACAGAAGAAACCAAATTTTAAAATACAAAAAACGCAAGAAAGTAAAACATCTGTCCAGTATTTAATGATTTTCAAAAGTTTTCAAAAGTCTTTTCATATAAATTCTGTATCATTAACTCAAAATAATCAGACAAAAACTTCAAATAAAATGAGGCTTTACAAAAAAATATGGAATTTTAAACTAAGTTCTGCCCCTAAAAAAAGCCCACTTCTAAACTTCCTGTGAGATTAATTTGTTTAAACTCAGAAAGTCCTGAAAATAAAGTCAAACATCACAAGAGGACAAGATGATCTACATTTGAACTCATAAGCTGTAAAGCAAAAATTAAGATACACCAATAGATAGATAGGCCGATAGATAGATAGACAGGCCGATAGACAGATAGGCCGATAGATAGATAGACAGGCCGATAGATAGATAGGCCGATAGATAGATAGGCCGATAGATAGATAGGCCGATAGATAGATAGACAGGCCGATAGATAGATAGGCCGATAGATAGATAGGCCGATAGATAGATAGACAGGCCGATAGATAGATAGATAGGTAGATAGATAGATAGGCTGATAGAAAGATAGATAGATAGATAGATAGATAGACCGATAGATAGATAGATGGATAGATAGGCCGATAGATGGATAGATAGATAGATAGATAGATAGATAGATAGACCGATAGATAGATAGATAGACCGATAGACTGATAGATAGGCAGACTGTTAGATAGATAGACCGATAGATAGACCGATAGATAGATAGATAGACCGATAGACCGATAGATAGGCAGACTGTTAGACAGATAGACCGATAGATAGACCGAAAGATAGACCAATAGATCGACCGATAGATAGATCGACCGATAGATAGACCGATAGATAGATAGACCGATAGTTAGACCAATAGATAGATAAATAGACCGATAGATAGACAGACTGATAGATAGACCGATAGATAGACCGATAGTTAGACCAATAGATAAATAGATAAATAGACCGATAGATAGATAGACTGATAGATAGACTGATAGACAGATTGATAGACCGATAGTTAGACCGATAGATAGATAGATAAATAGACAGACAGACAGACAGACAGACAGACAGACAGACAGATAGATAGATAATAATAATAATAATAGTACATTTTATTTATAAAGCGCTTTTCTAAACACTCAAAGACGCTGTACAGGGGCTAAAAACATCATATAGAACAACACAATAAAAACATGAAAGAAACAGAAACACAATGCATAAAAAGCAGTCATACATTAAAAGCAATTTTAAAGAGGTGGGTTTTGGTGAGGGTTTTGAATGTGGGCAAGTTCGAGCAGTTTCGGATGTGTAATGGTAGTGCATTCCAGAGGGTGGGGGCGGCGACAGAGAAGGCTCTGTCCCCCCAGGTTTGGTGCTTGGTGTCTATCTATCTAGATAGATAGATAGATAGCTAGATAGCTAGATAGATAGATATATAGCTAGATAGCTAGACAGATGTTTTTATTTACTTGCCTTGCACATTTAAGTGTCCGACCCTCATGGGTTTACAAGACACCAGAAATACAGTTGCAGTGTTACCAAGATATAAATTCACAACATTTACCAAGTTGCATGATCTTTTCTCAGCTCATTAGAAAACAATACACTCTGCCTTTTCCCCCAAGCTTTGCAAATAAAAATCTGCTCAAGCAAAAGCTCCTTTTCTGATACAGAACTCAAGTTTTTCATAGTCACCAAACCAAAAAGTCAACATGAATCAAAGATATTTTTCTGAAAAATAAATCCATAATTTCATTATAAATTGGAGAGTGAAACATAAAATTAATCTTTATAAAATGGATAATTACCGTCTGTCAAAGGCTGAACTCAGCTCAAATCCGTCTGGACCTCGATCGATGACGCTCACAAAGATCTGATCGCGCTCGATGACGTGTTTGTTCTCCAGAGTCACCGGGAAGTCTCTGCAGCAAAGACAAAACTTAAAAGTTAAAAATGTAAGATTCTGGATATATATATTACTCTGATGTTGCAATAGTACAGTGTTTACCCAAGGGATTCATAAAGTTCCATCTAATCTAATAAAATAATGTCAGCTTAGACTGATCCACAGGGTTTTACCCTCATTTAATTTAATTTAATTTATTTATTTGACAGGGACGATGCAGTTTCCATTTCCAACTCTCGTCCCTAGTTAGGCCCTTGAATAAACAAATCATCAAATGTACAATATTTAACAGCATAAAATAACACAAAAGTTTACAGAATAACAATAAAATACAAGTTCACATAAAAAACAAGTAATTCTACAAACCAGTTCAAAATAAGTAAAACAAAGAAAATATCAGTATGCGATCGTACTAGATTGTTACAATATAAAATCTTCCACCATCTGCAAATCTCTCCAAGTAAAAGATTTGGTTTTGTCCTAAAATTCAATTATACTGGACAGACATTTTACGGGACATGGATAAATTCTTTGTATATCTTTGTGTATGAATCCTGTTTCTTTGGCCATCCATCTCAAAATGCTATTGTTGCTACTTGTACTAAAAGATTGTCTGATATTCTTTCATATGCTGTAAGGAAGTGCATCTTTCTGTCATGGAGAAATGGAAAAAAAACACCTTCTAAGGCAAACTGGCATCAGATTATAATGGGGTGTTTTCCTCTTGAATAACTGACTTGTTTGCTTCACTCTACAAAGAGACGATTTATGCAAATATGGACTCCATACCTCCGTTTCTCAAACACTACTGTAGCTTTGACTCTTAAAGACACACTGTTTAACTAACCATGGGTGACGACCTCATAGTATCACAGAAGGAAAAACTATGAACTCTGCCATTATTTTTTTTGTTTTTACATTTGTTTACTTTTTATATGTTGACTGCGCAGACCGTTGTTTGTCCAAGCTGTTTATTGCTGTGAAAAAAAGAGAAAAATTTATAAATAGTAAAAAAAAAAAATTAAAAAAGTAAATAACTAAGAATGATTACAGCTCTGGTTTGCTTTTAGCACTTGACCTTTGTACAGAAGGTTTTCAAATCTGGATAATTTGATTTCGGTTGGTAATGAATTCAAGAGTTTAGGGTCTTTAAAAGAGAAAGCTGAATGTCCAAATGTTGACTTACTACAGTTTCCATTTACTCCGATTCTTGTTGCTCTGCTGCTGTTCTGTCTTTGAATACATTTGGATAAGAGTTCAGGAGTTTATTAGATTACTATTGCATTTAAAAGCCAATTTAAGGAACTGACTGCCAACCACTCTCATATATTTTGGTCATGTTTGAAGGTACGGATATTTTTGGATGGAGTTTTGAGAGTCATGGTTGAAATTTTTTGATATAATATCCCAAATGATCCCCAGTATATATTTCTAGGACTGATACCAGACAATGTGATAGGTAAAGAAGATAAATACCTGTTTAAGATCCTATCTCTTGCAGATAAGAAAGCCATTACAAGAACTTGGCTGAGTTCTGAGCCACCTGGACTGAGACACTGGCTGGGGATTGTGAAAGAAATCTGATCAATGGAACAAATGACCTACAGTCCACGAATTAAAACAGTGCAAGATGGTCAAAATGGCATCTTTATGTAACAAAGTAGTGTCTGTCCCCCTTGTACTGTTGTTCTTGTGTTTTTGTCACTGTTTTTATTGAAAGGAAAAATAAAGTTAAAAAAAAACTAATTTAAGGAGAGAGAACTGCATGAAGCTTTCAAAAGTCAATAGATTGTATTTTTTCCAAAATTAGGCAGTGATGCCAACGATGAGGCGATGGTGAACTTAATACCTGTGTGTTGTGTGTTATTTGGACAACTTAACATTTTTACAAGAATTTGTCAAATTCAGAGCTGCTAACAGTTTTATCGACCCAGTTAGTCCACCTAACATGTGAGCATCAAACTGCTCTGATAAAATCATCCTGTGTCTTTAATCTGCAGCAGGGCGCTGATGTTACAGCCCATCGTTATCGTATGAATCTGGTTAAACGAGAGCAAATGGCAGAGGAAAGCTCGACAGCTAAACTGAGACTCAGGGGTGAATGTCAGACTTACATCCTCATCTCAGAGGTGAAGGAGGTCAGAGGGGAGAGGGTCCCAGAGGTCAGGATGATGCAGCGGACTTCCTGATTCTTCAGATCCTGCATGCTGAAGCCCGGAGAGAAGCACCAATAACTCAAAATGTTTCCTACAGGAGGAGAAGAAGCAAGAAAACAGTGAGACCTCATTCTGATTCAGCAACAGTCTGATAGCATGAATTTAAGTCATGGACCGATTCATGGACTGATCCTATCAAATATATCTTTTTAGTTTGCTATCCATGCACCCAGATTCAAGTTCCCTATATACAACCTGCAGTTGTTTCCTGTCTGAGGACAAGACAGACAGAGCGTCTGGCTGTTATCCATAAATAGGAACCACTGAATAAGCTGTAAAGGACCAGACCATATTTGAAGTGATCAATGTCTGGATATCCATATCTCTGCTGTCATATTTGCTTACACACATGCCCATATAAATGAAGAGATGACTTGTGTTCCTTTGTCAGTCTTGAACTGAACCAGCCGTAATAAACCACTCTGATAAATCCCCAGTCTTGTCTTTGGCATCTTTCATCAACTGAAACATCCTAATTACAGTCCCAGAACAATCACCTTGTTTCTTCGATGAAGACGCAGCCCAGACATCAGTGTTCTTCTTCCTCTGGTGGCTCGTGTCCTGATGGATGTGTACCTGAAACAGCAGAGAGACAGCATGAATGAGAGATACGGTCAGATGCACACATACCACCGAATCAGGCGCATAAGACGCATTTAGTAAACATTTTTATCCAAAAAGCCGACAAAATGCTGAGGCTTGTGTTTTTATGACTACAAGTACAACAAGACCTGAATTATGAAAAGTTTGCTCTCAGTCTTTGTGAAACACAAGCAAATATTTTCTGCTCAAAAATGGAGAAAAACACAGCAGTGTAGTATCATGGAGAAGATAGATTTTATTTCTAAAAAATTGATAAAGAAGAACAGACTGAGTATGTTATTGTTCCCAACTGTAATAAAATTAATAATAAAATATATGTAAAAAACAAAAAACAAACACTGTTAATCTATAACGATAATAACTTCACACCTTAAAGTGAGCCGTGTTGGACTGCATCCTCTGTTCTCGATCCTTATCTGACGGGTCACCACAAAACACCAGCTAACAGAGAGAACAGAACATAAATCAGTTTTCTGATTTAAGATCCGAACATCGCTCTGTTCTGTGGATTATCCATAAATTATTCCCTTCAGTCCTCTGTGTGGTACCTGGATGATATCGGAGAGCTTCTGCAGTCCGCTGGTGTTCAGGAATATTCCCGACTCTGAGGGCAGAAACATAAATAATGAATAAATAATAAATCATTATTATGTTAGAATGATCACATCTGATTTTGGACCTGTGTGATATAAACAACACAAACTTTACAGGTTTAATTAAGAATATGAATGTTTAGTCTAGAAGAGGACTGCTCACATAACAAAATATTACAAGTTTTTACCATTGTTCAATTTTCTTCAATTTTTATTTTGTTTTATCTTATGATTGTTAATATTGTTGTTATAACTTTTGTTGAGGCACTTTGGCGATGATGCCCCAAACCAATAGAGGTGTTTGAATTGAATTGTTGGTACCACTCTGTTAACGACACGGTCCTAATTAATTAGTTGATTTCAATAATTGTTTTTATTTATGATTAGTCAGTTTCAAGATATTTCAGTAACCACTGTGTGTTTTTCTCTCTTTAACAGAATCAATCAATCAAACTTGATTTGTATAGCACTTTTCATACAGGACTTTGTAATACTTTGTAATATAAGTGCTTTATATGGGAAAAAAAAGATAAAATTAAATTACAATAAGTGAAATAAAAAGCAGATATTATATACATCATCATATTTATACAGCTAAAAATTTCAGCGCTCACATGAGCAGCTTCTTCACTGCACCTTTAATATAAACTGTTGGTCTGTGCTTCACACTTTTTAGCCCCATTTGTATATTTTTAAATATGTCTTTGTCAATTTTGCACTATTCTACCAATTTTTATACTTTAATATATTCATTATGACGATCCTTATTTTTATTCTAACTATAAGATATTTGTTTTGCACCACTGTATCATCTGTATCTGCAAATGCACTTGGCAATAAATACCAAATATGATTCTGATTCTGAAAAGGTTACCAGTATTAAACAGTAAATAAAATAATAAGTTAAATAATGTCACCTAATCATAAATGAGGTTGAAAAACAAACTTACGTCCAGCTAAGTATCCTGTGATCTGCTCCAGAGCTTCAAAAACGGCCGTCTTTGTGCTGTAGGTCAAACTCGCCTTCTGTAAGATCTCATAGATGAAGCTGAGACAGACAGAAAAACAGGATTAAAAGATTTTACAAGATAATTCACTGAGTTAAATCCATATGTGGTGAATTATGTAAGGTAGAGAAAGGATTTCTTTCAAGCACTCATTTGGCCACTAAGTCAGGAAATGTACTTCTGATCCAGAGTTAATGTTGACAGCACTTTAAATTTAGTTTAGTTATAGTCTTTTGACTTAAACATCTCTTAGTTTTAGTCATAATTTAGACATCTAAATTGTTTTAAGTTTTAGTCGATGACATTTCACAACATTTTAGTCAAAATCTGCTCTAAATTTAGTCGAATACATTAAGAAGTGTAGAGTATAAGGCATTTTTTATGTTTCCTTGAATTTCTAATTTCTAAAGTCATGTTTTACACTTGGATAAAACAAACCATCTAATAACCCTTTGGATGGATTGGATGTCCATCTGAACTCATTCAACCTTTCCACACAACCAAAGCAGCTGTGATTGGATATATTCCTAACTTGACCAAATTAGGTCTGACTGGATTAAGTCTCTGTCACATATTTTAGTCTAGTTTTTATTTGTTGATGAAATGTCAATTAATTTAATTTAATTTAAATTTCTGTCCACATGCTCTTGTTTTTATTAGTTAATGTCTAGTTTGTTGTTGACGAAAAATAGTCAACAAAATTAACACAGAGATGTGGGGCTTAGTTTATGGCGAAGCTCTGACTTCAATCAGCAGTTAAGTGACTTTTGCCTGAGAAAATTGATTTGTCAAAATGTTAACATGAATCTCAGAAGTCCCAACTTTCTTTTGGAGGTAATGTCTGCATGTAAAATGAAGGCAAACATGTTCATATGTTTCCATTAACATGTGCAGCATATGTGGCTTTTTCAAAGAAAGCAGAGCACTTGTAAGAGTCCACACTATCTACCATCATATTTTACGTACATTCCTGGTTTTGTGATGCCTTTGTCACCTGGAACGTCGTAGGAATCAATGGCAGCTTCAAGATCGAGCAGAATTTCTGTAAAACAAAGATGTATTGTGCTCATGTGATTCAGTCTCGTGTGGAGTTTTAATCAGCTTCACCTTAAACGTTACTCACGTTTGATTTTCGCGACAGACTGCAGGTCTAATTTCAACCCTGAAACAAAACAAAGCTGATGAAGACTTTTGTTTGAACACTTTCCACATCATTAAAAGGCAAATCAAACCACTCAGACCTGAAGTGAGGGACTCCACGTTAAAGTCTTCTGACATCGATTCTCCGTGGCCGGCGTCTTTCACCTTCTCAGCCAGCAGACGGTCCACGGCGGTGATGGCTGAAGCTATGTCGTAAGGAGTGAGGTCGAAGGAGGTCGATTCTTCACACGTCTTCTCCTGCAGACCACAGAAAGGAGAATGTGAGCAGAAGCCAAGTGAATCAGCACATGAGTGAATTTTAATCAGATATAAAAGCTCTGAGAGCAGAGTCTGACCACGTTATGAGCTTCATCGAAGATCACCACGGCTCCTTTCAGCTCGATGTTGTGCGCCCTGCGGCTCTGAGAGGGACAAAACACTTTATTAGACGGTGATCTCTTTAAGTAATGAGTGGGAAATTAGCTCTGCCTCCTCATTAGTGGAGTGAAACCTGCACATCAGCTCACCTTTGGGTCCAGCAGGTAGTTATACGGCATAAAAATCAAATCCGCTTGCTGTTTCAGAGAGCGGGAGAGGTAGTACGGACAGACCCTGCAGAGGAAAGATCAACTTTAGATTAGATATTTAAGCACCGGATACAAAAACAAAAACATGCAGCATTAATACTTGGAGCTCTACAAACCAAAGACAACAGCAGCAGAGATTTTCTCAAATATCACCAGGAAAATCTGTTTATTTAATACGATAAAGATTTTCAGTTCAGTTTTAGTTTTTTGGAATTTTATTCTCTGTTAATCGATTTCTTTTCATTATCCTACTTTAGCAGATGTTTTTTTTTTACACATTTGGTGTTTGGCTATCTCATTTTACCATATTATTATTTTAAATGTTATTTATTTTATTTATTTCTCCTTACAGTACTTTCATCTCATTTTCAATCTTTTGTTCTATTGCTTTGTCATTTTAACTCTGGTGTTTCCTCAGGTTTAATTCAACATAACATTTCCTCAGTCATCTTATTCTGTTTTCTGTTTAAATCTCTTTTTAATCTTTTTTTTAATGTCTTTGTGTTTGTGTTGCATGTGGATCATGAGGGTGGGCAGGGGCTGGTATTTGCACTGTATTCAATCTTCTACTTTTTATTTGTTTATTTCATTCTTTTATTATTTTTTAATTTGTATGAAAAGTGCTGTACAAATTAAGTTTGATTGGTTGACTGATTTTCATTAAGAGACTACAGAGTGTATCTGAAACTTTGCTCGAGCCAAAATCAGAGCTCAAGGAGCAGAAACCTCCATGAAGGTGTTTCTGACACAAATTGTTTTATCCTGCACTGTTAAGAGATCCTTAAATTTTTTTCCATTTTCAAGTCTGTTTTTAGTGGAGTTAATAATGGAGGTATGGAGGTCATAACCTATCAGCTGTTGCAGTGATGCAGGTTTCTTTGTTACTTGGCGTGCACACCAAAAAAAGTTTTCTAGTCCAGAATCAAACTTTAAAGACTTACAGCTTTTCTTCGTCTGATAGAACTTAAAATAAAATATTTCAAACACCGTTTGAATAAAGAACGCCTAACAGTTTTATCCCTGAAGCTAAATTAAATCAGGGCGTTAACTTGTTTATTAAAGTGTAAGCTCTCACTTTTGTTTGTTGCCAAATTTAACCAGATCCTCCACATCAAGAATTGAATTAGTCAGGTCTTTGTCGGTGCTTTTCTCTGCAGAAAAGGAGAGAAAAACACATGAACACATGAAGTGTAAACTTATTACCACATCACTGCTGGTAAAAAAATATTCTCTGCATCTTCTATGAATGACCCGATGTCTACGTCATCCTTTCAGACTCTGGAGATTTGTGCCTTTATCAGACTTCAGTAAAATCCATCTCTCTTACCATCAACGTTGTTGTAGAAAACACAAGACCTGGTGGAAACCTTTGCTCTGCACATGTGAACCTGCGAAAACACAGAGAGGAGCCGTTTTAAAATGGATCGCTGCAGCACTTTCTTGTTAAGACTTTGCCTTTGCATGACAATGACTGCATAAAAAGCTCACATGGATGTGTTTCTGTTATTCAAAGGATAAAATCACATTTGGGGTTTTAGAAAATGTAAATCTGAGGCCCAAAAACGGCCCTCTTTTTAATTCAAAGGTACATCAGCAGCTGTACAGTTTTGGTATAAAATAACAATTATAAAATAATATCTTAACCCTGTTGTGTCAAATAATGAATGACTCAAAATTCGACTTCTCTCCAATGTTGATCAAGAGACGTGCTTAAAGAGCCCAGATTCTGCTTCTTTGACTTCATCTGCCCTTTGGTGCAGTTTTAACTAACCCTGGATCCTTCCCCCATATTTGTCTGACCAGGGTTTCTGCAGAAATCAGCCAGTCAGATTCAAGGCTTTTTAAAGCTGCATTTTTTTATACCATGACTGTGAATTGAAGAATGTCGGACTGCGTGTGAGATTCAACAGTGTTGACACCCAGGGTACCAAGATTACTCTGTTCTTTTTTAGTCACTGCAAAACCCTTCTCCGTCTAGACCACAAATGACTGCATCCATTCTCTGAATTCTACACTTTCTCGCCACTTTTCCTTTTTTCCTCCAGCTGGTCCAGCCTTTCGGCAACTTTCGAACGATCTGGTTTTACGGCCAGAAACAGTTATAGCAACGGCACTGCATGTTTACACAAAGTGTACAAATCTGCAAAATCAGTTTGTGCTTATATATTATATTATTAATATCGGATATCATTAAACATTTTTCTTGAAAACTACAGAACGAACTTTTAATGCCACTGAGAACAGTCTCCATAAACACAACTGTGCACAGAAGGACTCAAATTCATTTCAATGCAGACACAAATGCATATCAACTCATATAGATGTAAAAAATTCACAGATATATGAGCGCTTCTGGATCAATATTTATCTGTCATTTTTCTTTTACGTCTATGAGTTGAAATGAATTTTTGAGTCCTTCTGTGCACATTTGGGTTTATTGAGACTGACCTGATTCCATATTCTTAATGACATTTATGGCCTTAACTGTTGCAAAATCTTTATAACGACTATTAAAGCCCTGCAGAAACGTAGATCTCCTCCAAAATGGAATCCCTCTTTTTTTGCACCATGAGCAACATTCCCTGAAAATTTTACTCAAATCCAAAGAGACTTTTGTGAGTAATTTTGCTTAACAGCTGAGGAACAGACAAACAAACAATAACAAGAAAATAAACTAATAGGCGGTTAAGTCAAAATCTGACAGCAACAGTAGCACCAGTGTGACATCATACCACTGTTAAATCAACAGGATGAGCTCATTAGCTCTGAGTGGCAATCCCAGTGACATTCAATCAATGCAGAGTCATTGACAACATGGTACTTGGCTGCACTGAAATGACCAGTTACCACAGTTAAGCAAAGCAGACTGGGCCAATATGGGGAGCTCTAACTGAGCATTTTAGACAGAGGGGGAATACAGCTGGATCAGGAGCTCGAGGTTTTAAAACACTAGTGACTGTGAACATACTCCAGCGGTCATGGGAGCTGAAAATATGACCCTGAATTAAGACAAAATATGAGCTCTGCAATGACAGAGTATTCTGTGACTGAGTAAACAAAGTTTATTTAATTTAATTACCGTATTTTCCGCACTATAAGACGCACCTAAAAGCCTTTAATTTTCTTAAAAACCGACATTGCGCCTTATAATCCAATACGACTTATATATGGATCAATATTGGTTAATTATGGCTACCGTAGTCAGGGGGCGTGGCCGAAGTAACAGCGGTAAAAAGGTTGAAAGGGAATTCCAGAGGCGTGTTTATGGATCCTGCCACAAAAGAACAAGGAGGAGCAGTCCATGTAGCTTTGAACTGTGACAAATGGAGTTGGAAATACATTGTTTTCAACGAGGGAGGCGCAAACAAGAGATACCAGTATATACGGTACCATATAGTGAATGCACTAACTTGTTTTGGGAGTGAACGGAGTTGTCAGAACACTGGTTTGTATTCTATTAAATAAGTTTGACTGACTGACTTATCTGACTGTTTTGTTGACGTTCTCTTTAGCGCAACTCCATCTAGGGATGCATAACGCAACACCAGCCACTACAGTAGCTTCTATTCCATGCGACTTATAATGCGTAGTGCCCTATATATGAAAACAGTTTTAAAATAGGCCATTCATTGAAGGTGTGCCTTTTAATCCGATGGGCCTTATAGTGTGGAAAACACGGTAATAAAAAAACGTATCGAAAATACTTTAAAACAGAATCGACAGGCTGTTCATCACCTTGACGTGGTTGCTCTCCTGTCGCATCACTTCTTGGTTTATGCAGAGCTGCTCTCTGGATCCCAGCACACACACCTTTGGTCTGAATAATAACAGAATAATATATTTTATTTACCATTTCTGAGGGTTTTCACAAACAGATATGTAACACTGAGGACTTAGATTACCTGTATGAAGTGTTCTTTAACTCATTTATGACCTGTGCCAGCTGAGAGTGGGTCCTGGAGGCATAAATGATCTTAGGCACATCTGTGTAGTACGCTGGGAAACAAGAAAAGATAAAAATATATGTACCAATGCTGTTGTGACAATGGATATTTTCTCTGAATGACTACAAGACAAATAAACAAATTACTTAGTCTAAGCCATGAACAACCTAAACAGAGATTTTGCTGTCAGTGTCCTCAAAATCTTTGTGTTCCTGCAGATTTTTATGCTTTTCCATTTTAAATGTGATTTACTTCTTTAGTTCCAGCTCGTTCATTAAATTCATTAAAAAAATCAACCCAACATAGGAGTATCAGAATATTACGAGCAGGGCTGGGCGATGTGGCCTAAAAATGAAATCCCAGATTTTTTCCACAACATTGATTAACGATTTTAATAGATTTTTTTCCTTCTCAAAAAAGTGAAACAAAAACAACATGAATCAAGTTTTGTCTTTTTGTTGTCAGAACATAATCCATCCAGAATTTCTGTCTTAAATTAAAGTGTGTCATAAAATGTTGATGATGTAGTTCAAATAAAGGTAGGATTGACTAAAAGCTGAGCTGTTTAACAGCATATTAACATGAAACTCTCTGATCATATTTCATCTCATGTAAAACACAAATACAAGCCTACAAAAATGCTCCACATTAAAACTGTAAATTTTCAGTATTTTATTGTTGACCTGTTCAGCCCCTTCTGCTCAAAAATGACAAAGAAAAGAGTTTATCTCTGCAACCACAAGGTCTATTTGATTATTTTGGTGTCATAATAAAAGTAACACTTGAGAGATTTGTCCAGATGTGAATTATCAGTATATGTGTTACTGGGACAGAGTAAATGAAGATAGAATCATTTAATGAAAATTTCATCCTCGCCTAAAAAAAACAAGTTTTTATTGTGAATATCTCTCTGGAATGATGCAGCTGCAGCTTTAAAACTCTATGAATGAATGTCAAAATATGAGAACATTACTTCTGCCAAGTTTGAGTCTGATAAAGTGATGCAGAGCAAAGTTAGAGAGGTTTTACTACAGAGTGGTCAGGCCCAATCTTGGCACAGTTTGGCTCCATTAGTCCCATTTGACATTTCTGATAAACCAAACTTTATATTTCACTTTTAGGTAACTTTAGGTGTTCATTACACCCAATTATAGCAGTTTTTATCTTCTTCTGCTTTTCCAAGGCAGCTAAAAAAATATATCTATATCTATATCTATATATATCTATATATCTATCTATATATCTATATCTATCTATCTATCTATCTATCTATATATACAGTCATGGAAAAAATTATTAGACCACCCTTGTTTTCTTCAATTTCTTGTTAATTTTAATGCCTGGCTCAACTAAAGGTACATTTGTTTGGACAATTATAATGATAACAACAAAAATAGCTCATGAGAGTTTAATTTAAGAACTAAGAACTATTCATTTTCCATGGTTTTCTTGATAATAACCAAAATTACTTAAATTCTTACATCAATAGCTATGGCATTGTACCGCCAAAAACACTACTTTTAAGCATTCCATGTTTTCTTTTCTGTTTGCTTTAAACACATGATACACACAAGAGTTAATACTTGATTGCATAACCATTGTTTTTGATGACTGCAGCCATGCGTCTTGGCATGCTCTCCACCAGCTTCTGACATTGTTCTGCTGTCACAGCAGCCCATTCCTGTTGGACAAATTCAAACAAATTTTCTTTGTTTTTGGGCTTGTGGTTCTCCATTTTGAGTTTGATGATTTTCCACAGGTTTTCAATTGGATTAAGATCTGGTGATTGAGCAGGCCAAGGCATGGTGCGAATGTTGTGGTTCTCCATCCAGGCTTTAACTGACCTTGCCGTGTGGCAAGGGGCATTATCTTGTTGGAAAATCCAGTCATTCGAGGCAGGAAAGAGTTTTCCAGCTGATGGAAGAAGACTGTTTTCAAGGGTAGTCCTGTACATGACCTGGTTCATTCGGCCTTCACACAATTGCATTTGCCCTGTTCCTCAGACTGAAACAACCCCAGATCATGACTGATCCACCCCCATGTTTTACTGTAGGGGCAAGACAGTCTGGGTTGTAAGCTTCTCCAGGCTTCCTCCTAACCAGTAAGTTGGCTGGAGTGGGCATCAATTCAAAATTGGATTCATCACTGAAGAGAACCTTAGCCCAATCATCAACAGTCCAATCCTTGTGGTCTCGAGCAAGAGTAACCGGGCCTTCCTCTGCCTTTCATTGATGAAGGGCTTCTTGCGTGCTCTGTGTGACTTCAAACCAGCTTCAACAAGTCGGTTTGAACTGTCCTTGCTGAACAAGTCACATTTCTCGACAGTGCCCACTCATTTTTAAGGTCCCTGGAGGTCTGGCGCGATTCCTGACACAGGAGCGGATGAGTGCAGTCATCTCGTGGGGTAGAAAGCGTTTCCTGCCACGGCCAGGTAGCAATTTGGTAGTGCCATGTTCAGCTTGTTTTTTTTGTTGTAATGAGCAGCTGTCTTGGAGATCTTCAGTTTTTTAAGCTACCTGTCTCTCACTCATGCCAATTTCCAGCAGTGCCAAGATGGCTGCCTTTGTGGCTTCACATAATTCTTTTGTTTTAGGCATTATGTGAGAGCTGACAACTTCTGAGTTGTGCTACGGCTTGAATGTAAGCAGGAAACCACTCTAGGCCTTTGCATGTGCAGTGCTGCTTGTGACATGAAATGGCCTCTTATATTTACCCTGGGAATCAATTAAGCTTAAGAATGTCAAATAGGACATAAAGTATTATGTGACCAGCTGCATTTTTTGTTGTGTTCATTGTATTATACGTTTAGTGGTACCAGATATTAGAATGAACAAGAAATTGAAGAAAACAAGGGTGGTCTAATAATTTTTTCCATGACTGTATATCTATATATCTATATATATATATATATATATATATATATATCTATATATATATATATATATATATATATATATATATATATATATATATATATATATATATATATATATATATATATATCTATATATATATACCTATATATATATGTATATATGTATATATGTATATATATATATATATATATATATATATATATATATATATATATATGTATATATATATATATATAAATTCATCTATATTTTTGGGGGGGTTTTTTTGGAAAAAATCAACCAGAACATTTTCCCATTCACAGGTATCCATAAAAGTAAACCAAGTCTGAATCAAAGTGAAACTAATTTGGATATTTGATAATTCATTTGCTTGGTGTTGACGTTGTGTTTTGTGTGTGTAAAAATGTCTTATATGGTTGTGTAGCTGTAAAATTCCTGTTTAATTTGATGAGCAGTATGACTATATTTCTACATGAATAGTTCACTTTTTTTTATGTTTCTGTTGGGAAGCATGTAGGCATTCCTGGAATCAGGGACTTTGGGGCTGAACAGGTTACATACTGCAACAACCTACAACTGGAGTGAGCCCAGAAAATAATAATTAAAAAAAATATTATATATTTTCCAGCCCTTAGTACTAGGGGTGGGCGAAAAAAATCGCTTCACATAAGTAACAGGATTTTTTTGTTCGACGATGTTCCATTTTTTTCCCCCAATGTAAATGCTTTATTTTAGTCTGTGTTAATAAGCCACTTTTAAATGCAGTCCAGTCTTTTGAAGAGAGAGTATAAACAGCTGATTAAAATATATTGCTAAATAAATCCTAAAAACAGAATCACATGTGATGAGTATTTTTCCTGATATAGTCTGTAGGCATCATCATTGTTCATCTTTGTTACTGGTGTTTAAAAAACAATCTAAAGATTACAAAAATTGGCAATATCGTAGAATCGCAATTTAAATCGAATCAGGACAAAAAGTATATCGTCCCAGCCCTACTTATTACGAGCTGAAATAAAAACCCCAAACACTTTTCAGGTGATATATCACATTTAACATACTTGGCGTGTCTCCATCTGTAGCAGCCGTCCCCCAGGATGCCAGAGGTGTGCTGGCGAACATCTCTTCTCCTTTTAGCTTCTCTGAAATCTTGCGGGCAGAGATGGTGTCCTTAAAGTGCTCTCTCCAGGCCAGGGTGGCACACAGCAGGCACAGGGTCTTACCTGTGCCCGTGGGACTCTCCAGGACTCCATTCACCTTCTGAAACACGCAGAAGAAAACACCAACACTGTTTTCAGAAAGCTTCCATCAGTCAGCTGTCATCAACACTTCAACTGCTTTTAAAGCAAAAGTTTCAGAATGATATGGGCAGAGATCTCAGAAAAAGCTCTACTGAGCAGTCTGAGGGTTCAGTGCCTTGCTCGAGAGCACTTTGCAGAGACTAGGAAGTCAGCCAGCTCCTCTCCAGCTACCAAAACAAACCAACAAATAGACCACACTGAAAGCAACAAGTCAAGTCAAAGATTATCTCTAAAGCATGTTTAAGAAGAACCTCAAAGTGCTGTACAGTGTACAATATAATCATGCATACACTTAAAGGTACAGTGTGTAGAAATTGGGATTTTAGTGACATCTAGTGTTCAGATTTTGGAATGAGCCCGTCTGTTTCTGAAACATCACTAAGCGACGAGAGCTGGTGAAGACTAAAAAGGATCGTGAACAGGGCATCATTTACAAGTTACCTGGTGTGGGTTTTTCATTCATATTTGTAACTATTGTTTTAATAGATTATAGGTCAGTTAAGATGATGATTATAGGTTTTGTAAACTTTTGTAGACTCATATTCAAGAATCGTGTTTCGTTTTTTGTCCCCAAAACTCACCCGTAGACATCATGGTGGATCATTATGTCAGCCTCCACAGAGGGGAGACCCGGGGTACATAAATATATATTTTTTTCTAACTTAATAAAGTGAAAACAAAAGTTTCATGAGGATGATTATCCACCTATGTCAACGGACTTTATATACAAATAGAAACATTATGTCCTATATTTACTGTTTCTAATTGGCAAAATGCTGTCAACTTCTACACACCACATCTTTAATAAAAACAGTAATTACAATTAAAAACAACAACAATAATAACAAACAGAGTAATGACAATAAAAACAGGACTGGTACTGAAAAATAGTACTGAAAAAATGAAACTAAAATGAATATTGAAAACAAGTATATAAATATGGAAACAACATAAGAATAAAAAGTCCACCTACATAAAGACTTTTTGTGTAAAAAAAAAAAACAGTATCAAGGATTATGAGTTTGGAAATACCAGCAAAAATCTTGTATGGTGCATCCCAACCAAAAGTAAATTAATACAGTTTCTATAGAGCTGGGAAATATAATGATAGAATAAATGTATTCAAACTATTTTCTGCAGAAGATTTAAACAATGAAAAATCAAGATATTTTTCCACTTACTACAATTGCAAGTTGCTGCAATGTATGAAAATATAAATACTGAAAATGTACTTACCAAGATCGTAGGCCCTGTCAAGTGCTTTTATAAGCTTGTTTTTGCTTTTAAATAAGATAAAATATTGATCAGGGAGCTCCATGTTGATTCCAGTCTTCAGTGTTTATGTAGACAACCCTGCCTACGACTAAACTACAATATTAACATTTTATGACGCACACTGTATGTTTAAGAGGGAGGTTTGTTTAGTTTTGTTATACATTTGGACAACATAGGGGCACAATTTTAAGTCTTTTATTGTGTTATTCTATTTTTTATTGAGAGCGAAATAATCGATTAAAATCGTTAATAGGGTGTTGTGGGGGAAAAATGATTTTATTTTTTAGGCCATATCGCCCAGCACTTAGTTTTCCCTGTTTTAAGCAGTCTAGTAAAACATAACCCTGCTACCACACTTTTAAAGGTACTAAGGTGAAATTTAGAGGAGCCTCAACACTTTTAAAATGGTTAAATCACACCCTGACCCCACACAGCCACCGGTTTACACGGTCACTACTTCAACCGTAACACCTGCACCATCAAACCGCTGAATAACTCCTGAACGTTAATCTTCGTTTCAGCTCGTCTCCTTCACAAACATCAGTCATGTCCACAGGTAGGTCCTCAGGGATGACTTACCTTCTGCAGACACTGCACCACTTTGCTCATGTAGGCTTTCTGACAGTCATAGGGAGGAAAAGGAAACTTCACCGTCACCCCGTCCAGAGTCAGTGAACTCATCATGAGTCGTATATTCAGCAGCGTTAAGATAATGTAGTGTTTTAAATGGCGGAGATCGTGAAGCTTCCTCCTCAGGGCGGGTTAACGTTAACTTACTCCATCTGTGCTAGCGTGGTCGGATTATTTAATGTTACAGAGGCTTTGGTCGCATTTTACAGTTACCTAAACTACGTAGACATGCCCGTGCTTGGCGCCATCATTCAGTAAACAGCGCATGCGCAGTGTTGCATATGTGCGGCATTCAAGTACCAACGGAGCAAATGATTGTTTACAACAAATGACTGAAGGAATGGTGTTGCTTAAACCCTCAAAATATCCTTTAAAGCAGGTTTAAATTTGATCTGGTTTTAAATATGGATACAAAAACATCTCATTGGCCTATGCCAGTTCGTGTTTGGCTTATATTAGATCCATTCTTCTATTACAGCCATTATTAACTTGGGATCCCTTTCCAGTCAGGTTGGGCAGTTTTGGAGACCATAAGGGCCACAATAAAACTTTCCTCACTGTCAGAGGGTCGAACCTTTGCAATCTGACAGTCAACATCACACATGATTTCCCAATAGGGTCAATATATATGTAACTCTTATAATAAATTATTTATAAATAAATGTGTATTTAAACTCAAACGTAAGTATCAGGAAGTATTACAATATTAAAAACTTATTTTTTTGCTAGTTAAGCTTCTGTTTTGATGGAAGATACAAAGCACTTAGTGATTATTAAAGTATATTGTACAGACATTTTTATTTCTATACTAAAATATGCAGGTAAAGGACATTCACAGAAACCATAACAGCACAACTTTCTAGTAAATGTTGCTATTTTAAAAGTTGACATGTCGCTCTCCTTCTCTGTTTTAACTGTTGTTATTAATTCTGTCACTGAGACAGAAACTTTTATGAATGATGCAGGGACTACGTTTTGTATCAATAATACTGATTAGAAATCGTTTTGATGCATATAATATTGTGGGTTCTGAGTTTATTTTAAAAACTTAAGGTGGCATGCTTTCCTGTTAATAGTATTGCAACTTATTGTGATATGTCATATTGTCACTAATGTATCAGGATGTACCTGTATACTGTATCACCAGATTCTGGCCAATACAATCCCCTAGTCTGATAAGCTGCACACACAGGCTGCAATGACAATAAAGATGTATCGCAATCCAACAATACATCAGAATTTCTGATTGGATCAAAAGTGGTTTGTCGTTTTGTTTTTGTTTTTTTGTTGTTTTTTTTTACATCTGTTTCTAAAATACGTTGACTGTAACATGAAGAGGAATAGGTTGATGCTTGAGCGACAGAATATTAGGGTTTCATTAAAATTTGTATCTATGAATATTGACATCAAAATATTTGTAAATATCAATAAATATTCAATTTTATCCCCAATTTTTGATAGCTGCAAATCAAAAACCACCAAGTAACTGATGTGAATGACCCCCATCTTTGTTGGTTTGTTCTCAAACAGGTATAGCTATAATTTAATTTTAACTTTGAAATATAAAAATGATAATTCTTCATCAAGACTAAATATTTCTAAAAGACTATATTCTGGTCAGTAAGCATAAAGTTAGTTTGTCTGACAGTAAACAATTTTTTAAACCTACAATAACTTATGTTTCTAATCTACATCAACATATCAGTACAAGTCATTATTGTCCTGCCCTAGATCTTGTTTGAGATTTATGGACATTCACCTAAACTTGTGTTGCTAAACTCAAGTGAATAATAACTGCTAAAAACTTTAAAGTGTGGCATCATACATGCTGATCAACACAGACTTCCTTTATAGATAAAATTCAGCAGACTTTAAGAAACCACTGTACACAGTAATGTTTACACAATTAAAGCAGGACATCTTTATTCTCTCAGAGTGAAATACAATAATTATCAATACAGTGAGTGCAGAATGGACACTTTATTTCTCCTCAGCGCTGGGCAGGATGATCTTGCTGGGGTCGTAGTAATTTTCACTAATGAGGGGAACACCCTCGGCCTCTCTCTGGATGACCAGACGCTCCGCCTCCCTCCGCGTCCAAGCTCTGACGAAGAAACAGAAAGAGACGAAAAGCTCAGCAGAGCCTCCACAGTGGGACCTTTACACATTTTAAAGTTCTCCACTGACATCAGAAGGACATTTTCAGCGGATGACTTCATGTAAACTCACCTCTTGTCCGGCATGTAGGCCAGAAATGTTCCTCCAAGGACGAGAGCAACTGAGACACCAGCAAAGAAGACCATCCTCATGTTCCATAGATCCACGTGAGGGTCGCTGGAGAAGCCATGGAAGTCTGGATTCTGTCCACACACAGAGAAGAGGGATTACAGTAAACACGAGAGCACAGACATTTTATACAAACATATTTCTTGAAGTTTTTATACTGATATGCTTGAACTCATTTTTGAAAACTTGACAGAGCCCTGAAGTTCTTGTAAAAGTTTTTTGTCTACTTTTTCTAGGAACAGATCTGAAGCAAGAAAAACATTTTATTCTTTAATAAATTATACATCTGATATTTTACTGTGGGCGTTCAGAGGTCAGAAGAGGCCAGCCATCGTGGTACATTTGGCCAATGTATGGGATATATCTGGCCAATTTTTATGGTAAAAATATCTGCAAGAATTTTCAAATCTGCCAATACGAATAATGTTTCAATAATACTGTGCATCCCTAGTACAGACATGGGCAGGAAGATGCAATTAAAAAGCTGTGACAAAAAAAAAAACATCCGTTCTTAAACTCTGTGGCTGAGGATTTTAAATGTTTTTAAAATAATATTATTCATGTAATAAAAGAGGCTTTGTGGGCAAGTCAACCATCAGACTGCTTAAGGAACTGGGAATTCAAGGCCAAGCCCAATGTCAAACCATCAAATCCCTCTCAGGTGCTGCAGAAGAAGCAAGTAGGTGGCTTTGGGTGAAGAGGCGAGACACATCCTGGGCCCCAAAATAACACCAGAGGCCTTCATTGTTCTGTGCTGACAGACATCAGTGCAGAGCCGAAAGCAGAGGGGGGAACACCTGGGACGCCAGGTGTCGCCGATGAACCCGTTGGAGGTGTCGTGGACCGAATCATCGAAACACCGGTGAAGGCTGGTGTCCACCTGATGACCCCAATGAAGCTTTTGACCCCACTTCCACCCCACCCACTTTCAAGTACCACAGATACGGAGCTCGGCTTGCAACAACTTTGCTACCCACCATGTATAAGGTTCCTGCGATTACTTCAGGGATTATTCCACCCAGTCCCAGAACATAACTTAGGTGACATTGTCTTCATGTACTATTTGTGAATACTTAAGGGCCTTTAAATTACTTTAGATATTTGGTTTGTACTCGGTTATGGGATACAAATCATGTTTGCCTCATATTCTGATTTGTACAGGTCCCTACTTAAAAGCTTTGTTTAGATTTTGAGCAGACTCATTTCACAAATCACTTTATTGTGAGACATTATGACTGTTCACACCTAATTTTAATTCATGTATGAGTAAATTGATAGAGAAATTACTAGGCATTATGTTTATTTATATTACTGCATGGCCATTTTGTTGTCTATTGTATTAATATTTTGTCGTCATTCATTAAAAAAACCTAAATTAAAAAAGTCCGGGTTTAGGGTAGGAGCAAAAATAATCTTAAAATACATCTAATTTTAATTCAAGTTAATAACAAATAGCAGGGGAAACAGTAGTTAGAAATTATTGAATAATGAACCAAGATTTTCCATGATGAGGGAGCTTCCACTACAAATTCAGCAAGATTGCCATGTTATGCTTTGAAGAGTGACCGTGTTAACCGGTGCCTGTCCGCAAAACGCGTTCATGTTTGTCATAATTTTCTGGAAAACAGTGTGATAGCAAAGCATCTCTTGTGCTCCACTAATGAGGGCACGTGTGGTGAGTATTTTTGATATCATAGTAACAAAACAATCAGCTGTCACATCAGTTATGTTTGCGACAACAGGTGTTTACGGCAGAAAGTCTCCGGTAAGCACGATAACTATTTATGCCATAACGTGGATCTTCCTACAATCAAACTCTGAGACTTAAAGAGGGAAATATTGTATTATTGTTATGTCTGAATAACCTGACGTCTTTCAGAAGTTAATCTAATCTTCTGTGAGTCCAAACAGCTGGGTTAAAACCTCAAACATGAGTTAAAGACAGACTTATCCACGGTGTTGTTTACATCCTAACAGCCGTTAGCTCGCATTAGCTGTCGTAGCTTCCTCAACACGTTCATCCCAGTCTAACCAAACTTCACCATCATTATCTCACTGAAAAATCCACCAACAGGTCTCTCTGTGAGCCGTTAACCTGTTTTTACCTGAGCCCTGTCGGTACCGGACGCCCTCTCGGACACAAACTCACCTTGACGTACGGGTTGACCTCGCCATGTCCGCGCTGGTCCACCGGCTCGTGCAGCTCCGTCACAGCGGCGGTACCGGCGGCTCCGGCCGGTTTGGACTGAGACACGCACCGGGCCGGCTGGTTAGCGAGTAACCGGGGCAAAGCGGGCCCGAGCCGCAGCATTCGGGTCAACATGTCTGCTGTGTGTGGACCCAGACGACCCGGAGCTGGAAACGCTTCAGCCTCCTCTTCCTCTTCTTCTTCTACGATTATGAGTGAATCAGGGACGACACTGACACCCAGAGGTGACCGACGGTACTGCACCGCGACAATCTGCTGTTTATTTAGTAAACTTTTACTATTCACCTCACAAAGTCTGGGGAAATATGTGTGTGGGGGGAATTTTAACAAAAAATAAAAAACAGGATCACAAGGGGAAAATTTAACCAGATTTATAAACCATTGTAATTGTACGAAAGAGTATGAGAGCCATGTTAGATGGAGAAATCGAGATTAAATTTGAAATATCGGGATTAAAGTTGAAATAACAGGAATAAAGTTAGAATACATTGTATGTTGAATCTATTCTCGACGTTTGACTTTTTAACTTTAACCTCATCATTTTTACTTTTCTGATGAAAGTGTATTTCAACTTTATTGTTGACATTTTAACTTTTACCTTTTCATTTCAACTTTAATCTAAAAATTTTGGCTTTATTCTTCTCATTTCAACTTTAATCTTGACGTGCTGAATATTTTTTCTACCTTAAATGGCCCCTATGTTCTTTTGTATAACTGTCATGTATAAGACTAAGAGAAAAAGTCAAAATTATTACTTATAAAGCCATGATTACCAGATTTAAAGTCACAATTATGGGGAAAAAGGCAAAATTACGACATCAAATTTTGAGTAAAAGATTATGACAAAAGTCATATTTTTGAGATGAAAGCTCAGTTTGTTGAAAAAAGATAAAATCAGGAGAAAAAAATAAATATAATGAGTTAAAAAAAGCCAAACTGAAGAGGTATAAAGTCGTGTTATGACTACAAAGACATTAAAACAAGAGGGAAAACAAATATAACGACAAAATATTAAGAAAATCAGTCTGAAAATTAGACAAAAAAATTCAAATAATAAGAAAAGTCATACCTTTGAGACAAAAAGTCCTAATTATGGGAAAGAAAGGCAGAATTATGATGTAAGAGGTCAAAATGGGAAAATGTCAAAAATATAAGAAAATAGTCAAAATTTGAGAACAAACCACAAATTTTGAGATAAAAGTCATAATTAAGAGATAGTAGATCATGAGATAAGTCAAAATTTTAATAAAAAGGAACATTATAAATAAAGCTGAAAAATATGAGACAGAATTTTAAATTTATTAAATAAGTTCCTTCTTATATTAAAAGTCACAATAACAAGAAATGACCTCCTATGGGCACTTTTTTTCTTTCCTTTAAATATCTTTTTAATGCCAGAAATTTTCTTCAGTAAATATGAGGTTGAAACATCAAAAAATGACCAAGTAATGAATGATGTATGATTCATAGGAAACTCAAAATCAGGAGTTAATCGCCAAAAATGTCCAGAATGATGATAAAATGTCACACAAACAGGATTCATGTTTCTACAGTTGAAATAGGTGTACAGTTTGAGTATAATGTCTAGCATTTAAATTCAATGAAATATTACAATAATATATCCTTGTATATCTATTACTAAGTTACAAATGGTAACATATTAAAAAAAATTTTCAGGACTAAAAAGTATGTATTTAAAGAGTAAAGTTAAAGTTATATAGTTAACCTTTTTAACTCTTAACTTAGTTTGTTTTGTCGCACCTGCTCATGAAAACCTTCTGAAACGTCACAGTAAATAAAGGAAACACCAATCTTCATCGTTTCATCCATTGCATTGATTATTTATTTGTGTCCAATATACAATCAGGTACATTTTTGTGTTTTATGATTAAAAATTTGTTTGTGCACATATATAATTTAATGAGATAAACAAATCATTTTTTTGTTTCTTTTTACAAATGCACATGTTGCCAGTCCAGTTACACCAGTTCTTTTTAATATGCTCTTAAATACTGATTTACAAAAGGAGGCAAAACCAGCGCTGGATGTCACGACGACCACATGGCGTCCGTCCCGGTATTTCTGAAGACCGATTTTCGCTCGTCCTGTTCAGCCTCCTGCGTCACAAACCTCTGATTTTACCGCTTTAGGCCACTGAGAACGTAAGAGTAAAGCTAAGCGGAGATAAAATGAGTCTTTGTGGCCCCACGCCGCACGTTTCTCAACAACAGAAGGTCCAAGACTGTCCACGATGAGCTGAGAGACTTTTGGAGGATTTGGGCTCAGAAGGTAGAAAACCATGATGTTAAAATCTTCACAAACAGAATGAAGACATTTTAAAGTTTCCCTTTCAGTCTGCAGCCAAGCACACGAGTGTCCACGTTAACAGAGAGTGCACATCATGTAAGGCTGTTCAGAGAGTCAGACAACAAAAACGAGAAACATCAGAATCCCTTTAAATGTTGAATAAAAAATAAACCAGTTTGAGTTCAGTTTTATCCATCTTCATCCAATCGGAAACACAGGAGAAGATCCACTTTTCCCATTAATTTCTTAAATAATCATATAATTCTTGTTAAATTTTCAGTTTCATCTACCCTGAAAACTCCCAGACTTGTTCTCCTGGCCCTCAAATCAGGAAGTTTTCCACTTATTCATTGAGCTGCATGTGTGAATGCAATCATCACAGAGCTTCACTGCCTGTTCTTGAGCATTTCCCCTCATATTTACTCCTCAATTCATCAAACTGAATTAAAATAAATGCACGAGCGATCAGGTTTCCATAAACATCACTCACTTTGTAAATGAAATCTTAAAGTAGCCCATGATGACACAATAATAACAAGCACAAAACAAACATAAAAAAGGCTTCTGACTGAAACAAGAGGCACTTCTCTGCCAAAAGGTAAGCTGAACTTTTACTCACTGGCCGTGTCGAGTGTTTTAACATCATCTCCTCTTTATAATCTGTCTATAACCCTGATATTACATCAGTAAAGCTCCTCTTTCATCAGCACAGCACAGAGAAAGATCCACTGCTGTCTGAAACTGTTCTCTACACTAAAAAGGATCTTTGGGAAAGGCAGAAACAAAAATTAAACATGAACAATAAATTAATTACAGTACAATGCTGGCTTATACAAGTCCAGAGAATCAACAGACTGAGCACAGAAGATTAATAATACACTGATTTCTGCATCCAGGTAACACTTTACTATTTATGTTAATGTAGAGATGCTTCTATTATTAATCACTGTCCAGCTGAAATACATCAAAATGTTACTTTATCCATTTTATCCTGAACCAATTAAACAATAAAAACAGAAAACACATTTATAAATGTTTCAGAATTACTTAGCTTAACATAAACCATTGCACAAACCCAAGAATCTCTGCTGTTGCAGCTTTGGATAGAACAAATACTCTGTTACACGTCTTTTCTATTCACCTAAACTGCATCTTCTTTATAAAGAGGCTGTGAGCCTCAGTATAAACCATGTTAGCTTTACTAAAAGTGATTTTTGCAAGACTATTCAGCTCATGGCAACATGATGACGGCACAAAAAGACACGGATTAGCTTGGAGAATATCAGAAAAAAAAAATAAAAGGAGGTGGAATGTTTGCTAAAGATGTGCTTTTCTGTTTAGACCCATCTCTCTGGATGTTCGACTTCACCACAGAATCCAGACACAAAAATCAAATCCAATCAACAAAGGGGCAGAAAACAGATTTTGGTAATTAAGCCTTCAATAAAGGATTTAAAGTAACATCGTGCTGGTTTAAAGATGAACTTTCATGTGGTTAAAAAGACTCTATGACAGACTCTGATTCAGAAAGGACGACAATTCACCAAAAAATGAAGCCCATTGACCACAAAACAGGTCTTCAGCAGTGTTGGTGCAAATGACTTAATAAAAAAACATTATCAAATACGACAGTTACTGTACTTTTAAGGATTATATGAAGAGTTCGTTTGAACAAGCAGATCACTCAGGTAAAAAGACAAACTATATTTAATTTGTTTACTGCAGATTCTATTAATCAAAGTTGAATAATTGTATGATACTGTAATTAACAGATAATTACTCTTATAGCTAATTCCAGGAATCTGTAGATCTAAAAAAAATCTGCCTTTATTAACCACCAATATCCAGCTGTATATTTATTAACACTAATTTTGTGGACTTTTTGCATGTTTACTTAATTTAGAAGGATGAGTAAAAAGAAAAACAGAGCTGATTTTTCTCCTCTTAGATTCATAAATCAATATTTGTAGCTCTAATCAGGGCAGAAAATTTTATTTCATTGTTAAAATTATTAGCTCATCCCAGCTGACAGTGGGTAAGAGGCGGTTACACCCTGTAACTTTGGGTAATGTGGAGTCACAAATCAGATGAACGAGCATGTTTTTGGTCTGTGGGCGGAAGCCTGAGTGTCTGGAGGGAACCCTGGCATGCATGGGGAGAACATGCAAACTCCACACAGACCAACGCAGGGATTGAAGCTTCCTGATGTGAGGAATGTGCACTACCTGCTGCACCACCCTGTCAAAACTGTAGATGAGATCCCAAACATCATGTATTATATCACTAAAGGAATTGGTACAATGTTTATTGTGTTATGTAATATATATATATTCAGGTATCAGCAGAAAATGCAGATGTTTCCAATTCAATTGAAGTCAAATGAATGTTGACTGACTGAAATCACCTGCAGTAAATATTCATGAAAATAAATCTGCTTTCCAAATAAACTCTTCATGGTTTCTACTGTATGTCCTGAAACATTTATCAGTAAGCCTGCAGATGAACAGCATGACAGCTCCTCTTAAAGGTGCTATGAGGAGAATCTATTTCCAGACTCTGCTACCCATGAGCACGCGCGGCGACTGTCGTAAAGACGTGACCCAAGCCAAAGTGTGTGTTTGTTATGATGCTAATGAATGCAGCTCAGACCTTCCTCAGAACTCTGTATTGCTTTACAACTTCTTTTTTCAACAATTACAGGATGCAAAGCCACGAGGTAATGTATCTCTTTCTAGTTACGTAGCGGTAGTTTTTGATGTGTGACAACAAGCTATTTTTTGAAAACTCCGTATCATAGTTTTGTAGCCGGCTATATATCGCTACTAACAGCCCGGTGCTCTAAGACGTGTCTGAATAATATAAATTTGCTCTAGTTTTAATTGTCTTGTTCCTGAAGTTGAGTATCCAGGCCAGTCCAGCACTGTCCGACCCGACCATGAAGCGAAGGAATAGCATTTATAGATAACCTATTTAGATGCTATAAAACTCATCTTAAAGTGTGTATTTCAATCAGGCATATATCTAAAAGTGAAACTTTTTTGTAATTACTTAGAAACTCCTCATAGCATCTTTAAATACAGACACAACATTTGAAGCTCCCCTTAATAATGGACACGAGTACAGGTCAAGAGGTCAGCCTCCTCCTTTATCTTAATGGTACGATCCATTTGGTCTGGGATGTAGTATCACCAGACGTAAGTGTGAACCCGCCTGTTAGTCAGAATTCAGACATGGAGGTTAAACAATCCTCGGTTAGTTTACCAGCTTGATTTGGAAAGCTTGAGAACATTCCTGCTCCGAAATCTGTTTGTGGGTTAACAGGACGCACCATGAGATGCTAAAAGACAAAATGGAAGGACTGAACAGAGAGCTTGTTTGTTTGTCTCTTTGTAATGGGGTTCACTAAGTCCTTGAAGCAAAAATAAAAGACTCCCAGATGTGTAGAAATTGGCATTTTAGCAACATCTCATCATTTACAACAGCTACCAGGTGAGGGTTTTTTCATTCATATTTATAATATATTATATTATATATAATATATATTATATATATATTATTATTGGTTATATGTCACATGCCATCCAGGTAGATTTCCAACATGGTTGATTGTTACGTCAGCCTCCACAGAGGGAAGACCCGCGGTACATAGATATAAAAAGCTTTTTCTAACTTAATAAAAAGAAAACTAAGTTTCATGGGGATGACTGCATACCTATCTCAACAGACTTTACTTACAAACAGAAACATTATATCCTTTATTTACAGTTTCTGTTCACTGAAATGCTGCCAACTTCTACACACTACACCTTTAACACTGGCAAAATGCCTTTAATTCAACAGCAACGTCATGTAGACCTTAGAAACAAAAACTTCACCAGGAAGTTGTAACGCTGGAACTCATCGACATTTGTTTTTAAGGTCTACATGACCATGCTGTGAAAGTGAAGGCATTCTAATAGTGTTTAGAGAGTGCCTTGGAGTCTTTTCTTTTTGCTTCATTGCACCATTAGATGTGTTACGTGGGGAGGCTTCAGCATCAAGTCTTTAGAGATAATCCTTATTTAACAACAGCTTAAAACACACATCAGACTTCTTGTTTCTCCTGTTTTGACTCATGTGACTTCATTTCTTACTTAAGACACTTTTCCGGCTTGTTAGACAAAAACATGAGCTTGTAAACAAAGTTTAGAAACAGGGCAACACAGGCTAAATGCACCAAGTGGCTTTTTGTTGGTTTGGTCAAACTCAAAGAGCCAAAGACCTTCTGATGGAGCGTCTCCACCGAGCAGTCTGGTTTGGTTTGGCATGGTAAACCCTGATCTTACTTCTACAGCCATTTTGGTGGACCGAACTATGATAAAAATAGGACCATAAGGGCTGGATGCCAAACTAAACTGAACTGCTCAGTGAAAATGCAGCCAAAGTCTACAAAAAGGGCAGCACGTGCTAAACACACCAAGTTTGACAAACTCAAACAGTCAAAAAACCTCCACACAGCCGATACAGAGGCTTCAACATTTCATGCATCAACGTCCTCGGAGGGTAGGATAGCTCTTTTATCCCTTCTTTAAAGACAGACAACAGAACAGTTTAAAGGCTAATGGAGAACAGAAGATGTCTACAGACATAAGGAATATATGTATTCAAGCATACACAGAATGAGATAATGAACAGCTCACTCCAACATGGGGGGCTGCTTTAAAAAGTTCTGCTCCTCCAACAAAGTCTGCAGAAGAGTTCATCGAGGAGGAGACGTAGACGACGATTCAAAGAGTAACTAAACCCCAGAGCTTCAGCTGTGGTCCATCTATCCTGGGTTTGGGAGATACCTTAAGGAAAGAATGGGCAGGGCTGGGAGGGGGAAGGATGACGGTGCACCCACTTTGATATTGGAAAACTAAAGTTACATGTTGGATATGACAACTGCCAAAGTCTGAAAGAGAGTGTGCAAGCTTCTAAAGCGAGTCTTGATAACTAAGTTAAGGAGGCAGCTGAAACACAGGCCATGCTGCCTTTGCATATCATACACCCACACTTATATTCTAACCATCCATAGTGGATTTACGACAAGCAGATGCAGGAAACAATGACTTGTGCTCCAGCAGAAGATGCATCTCTATATGACATCAAACTTGCAGGAAAAGAACTACATGACCCATAATCCTTCAGTGTTACAGTGTCACTGTTGTGCTCTCCTGTCAGGCAAACTTCTGTGAAGCTCCTTAATTTTGTAGCTGTCACAGACTCGACAAAAACGCCAAAAAACAAGAGTATTAAAAACTGCATGAGCACATACAGAAGGCTCATGTCTAAAAAGGTCCAAATAACAAAAATAAAGCTTAAATCAAACAAAGAATGGGTTTTAGTTTTATGTCAAAATCAAAAATCAACCGGAGGACGTTGCTGTGTTTTTAAAGAAAAGTGTCATGTGTGCTGTGCAGAAGAGACTGAATTAAAAACAAATTTGTTTGACCTTTTAACCAAACTCTTATACTTTATTCTTTCTGTCTGGACTGTGTCAGCATTTGTTTAATTTCATGGCTGTATTATAAATGTTTTTGTATAGAAGAAAAACTGAGCCTTATGCAAAAACATTTTTGTTAATCTGTCCACTAATTATTCAAGCCCGGGTCAAACAAACTTATTAATGCTTTCTGTTCATGATGGCAGTCAGTGTGGGTGTTTTGTTCATTACATTTCTACCCTGGTGCAAGAGAGAAGAAGAAGAAGAGCTTCACTGTGTGGGTTTTTAATCAGTGTCAAATCAATAGTGGCATTAACAGGCCTTAATGAAGCTGAAAGAGTTTGTCAAGAGGCTTAAGGTCAAGTCCTGCTCTGAGCTGGGTGCTGAATATATACAGAGTTTTTGAAACTATTAGAATATTTTCAGAGTTAGACAGTATGGATTGTATTAACGTAGATGATGATGCTCTAAAATAACATTGAGTGAGACACTGTTAGGAATGCTGGTGGCAAAAGCCTGATCTCGAGCATAATGAAAGAAGAGCAATGTTTTCCAAATGTCATTAACCCTTTCATGCATGAGTTACTAAATCTCAAAGATACAGTACATATATTTAAAATATTTCTTTTTAATTTCAACAAGTGAAAAATTATGGTACTTTTGTAATGTTATTTAGAGTTATACATCTGTCCATAAAGTAGTAATTTAGTGAAACTTGATGAGGATCCACAAATACATCTTTTACAAACATGTATCAAGAGTAAATATAAGAAAAAACAAAATCTGAAGTAAATATTTTTGCTGTAATCAAACAATTTCAAATTAAAAATGAAAATTACAAAATTATTTGAAATCTGAACACAGGCATGATACAGTTTGCCCTTCTTTGGCTGTTTTTTGATTCATGATGCAATATTTCAACATGGAAACAATATGCAAAGATTATATTTTCATGAAATTTGAGACACAGGTTTTGGAATTTTCCACCCAGTAGCTGCAACCCAAAGGTTGTACAATTTATTCCAAATATCTGTCTACTGTAGTGAACACCATGCATGAAAGGGTTAAAGTTCCACAAAGTTCAATACAATAATGAGCTGCAACCCCAACCCTTGAGCTTTAGCCCTCTGCATCAAGACAATTAGACTTTACTTTTGGAAATTATTTACCCAGAAAAAAAAAAACAGACATAAATCTGATACCAGCTAAAACATACAGAGGAATAAATGTTGGTCCATGTTGCTCAGTCCTACCAGTAGAAATGCTGACAATGTTTTTACTTTTATTCATGCCCAATAAAATCGGTGCAAACCTGCATCATGCAGGAGCACTTGGAAAAACTTTAGTTTCACTTGTGATATTTTTCCCTGTGTAATCAGCTCCTCGCCTCCAGATCAGTCACAGCAGGAGCTGGATCTACATGTGAAGGCAGCTGCTACACAGACCTCCATCATATTTGAATTTGAAAGCTTCGCACTCAAATGGTGAGATTTGTGCCCAAACTAGAGCGGGGCAAAAAATGGATTAAATCGATTAATTTGAATTATTTTCTGCAGAAGATTTAAAAAATTTAAAATAGAGATTTTTTTCTTGCAATTTTTGAAAAAAAAAAAAAAATTTTCATGATAGTCGGCCTTGTAGGGTTTGCACAAGCACTTTTATAGGCTTGTATTTGTTATTTAAGTAGATTAAATGTTGATCAGAGGGTTTCATGCTAATGCTGCAAAAATACCTCAGCCTTTTGGTGTTTATGTAGACAAACCTGCCTACGTTTATACTACATAATCAACCTTTTATGACCCAGACTTTGACTTTAAGAGGGAAACATTTAGACAACATAAAGGCAAAACTTGATTTGTTTCATTTTTATGTCACTGTGAGTTTGGTTTCTTTTAGGGAGAGAAAAATTGATTAAAATGGTAAATCGAGTGTTGTAGAAAAAAAACAAGGATTTTATTTCTAGGCCATATCGCCCAGCCCTAGCCCAAACTGATCAAATTTATACGACTCAGATATATTGTACCAGCTGAAAAGGTGTCCTGAGGGTTTAGTTACTCTTTAAGGAATCAGGAGGAGGGAGAAACTACGATTTGAGCTGTTGGGGAGGGGATGGTGGTGGCGAGGTTGTAGGTTGAGTTCGGAGATGATGCCTGAGGCGAAGCTAAAGGGCTGTAGAGGGGTCGGGCAGAGATTGTGGACGAAGGGGACTGCGGGGCAGCCGTTGTCGTGGGAGAGTCCGAGCTGACCTCGTCCCCTTCCTCCGAGTCCCACACCTCGCTCTGCAGGTAGTCCGCGAATAAGGCCTTGGCCCGCTGCAGCACCCGGCTCAGGTTGTGGCGCCGCACGAGGCGATCAAAGTGCATGGCCATCTCATTGTAATCCAAGCTGTTCTTGATGATGTGGTCTCTGTGCTCCAGCAGGATGGACAGGCACAAGAACAGCATGAAGGGGTTTCCTTTGCCAAACTCCTGAGGGGGTGGCAGGGAGCACGGTTTGATGCTGGTGGTCTCGCCTTTCAGGGATCCGGGTGTGTTCGCCGCGGTGCTGGGGGTTTTGTTTCCAGGCGAAGGGAGGTTGCTTGAGGATAACCTGTTTCCAGACTGCGAGGAGCCTCTCCCGAACGACAAGATGGGTGAGGAGAGGAGGGAGCGGCTCTGGGTGTGCGAGGGAGACGCCACGGATGTTTTCAGAGTCGGGGTCGTGGGCGAGTTGATGCCCGTGCTGCTGAGCATCTGGGCAGAGGAGGTCAGGACTTTCTGGACAGTTCTTGTGAAGGAGTCTCGCCCATTCGTGGAGGACGGGGAAGGCGATTTAGGGGGCGAGTCTGGAGAAGCCCCGGGCCAGCTGGAGGGTGAAGCCGAGGATGTCGGGGACGCAGAGGGGGGCGTTTTCCAGATGGGGAGGCCGGTGGGATAGAGAGGCGGGGAGGAGGTCGGAGAGAGGCCGTTCTCGCAGGTCTTTATGAGCGGCGTCCTCTCTCCTGGGTCCTCCTCACTGTCCACGGTGGACTGACGGCTTTGGATGCTCGTGGATGATTTAGACCCCGCCATGTCCTGCGTGGGCTCAGAGTCCTCCATGTCAAAGCTGTCCTCATTTCGAGCCGTGTAATATTTAAACTCTCCAAAGCTGGTCTGCCTCTCGAATGGAGCGGCCTGCATGTCCGACTGTTCCACCTGAGGAGGGTGACCTTCTCTGCCCTCGTCCCCCTTCTCATTTCCTCTCTCCTCCGTCACATTACTCCTGCTCAGATCAGGTTCCTCCCTGGACGGCCTCAGCATGTGCCGCCTGCGCTGCTTCTCCTTCTTCTCCTTATCGTCTCCCAGATGATTCTCCACAGCCTTGTCCTTGTCTCTGCAGGACACCGTTTCCTCGGCCTCCTGCGGCGGCCCCAGAAGCTCAACTTCGGTTTCAGGAGGGTCTGGCGGCAGAGAGCTCCACGTGACCTCCAGCATCCTCAGAGCATCGTCGAAGGCGAACTCCCTCTTCAGCTCCAGGAGCAGCCAGCGGTAGCAGAAGAAGAGGTCGTCGGCTCCTTTGGATACCAGGTAAGAGTAGAACTCAGGGTCCGAGTACTGCAGCAGCAGCTTCAGGTGCTGGAACTTCACCGACATGAGCTGCCCGTCCGGACGGAAGTTACCCTCCAAACGTTTCATGATGCCACAGAAGCAGATGAAGGCGTGAGCTTCGTTGTCCATCACAGCAAGGATAGGGGAGGCAATATCACTCATGCCCTGACAGTACGAGATCTGAAACACAACCAGACAAAGTTACAGACATATGAAGAAATAGACGTGTTAGTACATGCTTTAGTAAAAAATAATCTTACAGAAACCTAAACAGAGATTTCCCAAGAAATGTTCCGGTTTATTTGTTACCTTCATGAGTGCAGGATTTTTGCTATCGTGTTTTTACTCAGGACCAAATTACAAAAAAAACAAAAACAAAACAGGTTTTAAGTACAGCACAAACATAGCCCAAAGCATCTTTGTTGTTTTCTTAGTTTCAAAACACTTTCAGTAATTCAAGTCCAGTGTTGGGCAAGTTACTTTAAAAATGTAATGCATTATTTATTACTTGTGACTGTCATTTCAAAGTAATTAGTTACATTATAACATTACTGTATTTGAAATGTAAGGCATTACACTATTATTGCATTACTTTTAAGTAACTGTGGTCAAAATAACAGGAAATATGAATTTGTCATTCTAAATGTAGCTTATTATGATGTGGTGTCTATCTGACTGAGTTCAGCTCAAAGCTAAAAACAGTAGAATATAATAGACACATTGATGCTAATGGCACAATACAAGAAACCATCAGAGCAAAAAACAGACAAAAGGTCAAATTCTGGTAAATTGTGTTAGAGATACTGTAACTTTGGGTCTAGTGGAGGACTTTTCTCCTCTGCTGATCTCATGGAGTATTTGGCAAATTTGTATTTAGATAAACAAAAAAAACACCTCTTCATTTTGGGTTTAATTAAAAATGCATTGTAACTTGTATCACTGACATTTGTACCAAGTAAATTATGACTGTTTTTTTTGTAATGCCTTACAGTACTATGTTACAGTAAAAAGGAATGCATTACAGTAATGACATTACTCCCAACACTGTTCAAGTCAAATTGAACGAATACTAAAGTGACTAAGTCATGAAATCATTGCAGATTTCTTGAAAACGAAATGTCTTTAGTTAAAAAGTTTGGTAAATCATTAGGTAGTAATTTAGAGAGTCTCTTGTGGTTCTACTGGAATACCTTAAATTTAATATTGTACATTTCTTGAGAATATATTGGAGCAATCTTTGGGCAACTATTAAGAAAGTATCTGGAAACTTTTTTGTATAACATTTTAGAGCTGTTTAATGGTTAACAGACATCACAAAAAATCTGTATTCTACTCAAATTTTTTAGTGATTTTCTTGAAAACATTATCTTTTTCCATTTTTAAATACTTATTTTACTCTAAATTTAATCAGGACTTTTCTTTAGAACTTTAGTGACATTAAGAAAAAACTCCAGCTAATTTCAGGAGTTCTGAAAAAACTTTTAAGTTAGGTTTGCAAACAATTCCTACGAATTATGAGCAGTCAGAATAATATGTGGGTATTATAGGTAGTTATTTTTTCAATTTTCAAGAATTTCCGTGAAACTAATACAAACTGGATTTATGTTATAAAAATTTAAGGATACTTTTCAACATTTTGCTGACTTGCCCAAAAACTTTGTGAACTTTCCCATGAAGTTGGGGGTTTATTCGAGAAAATATCCTTCATGTTATATTGCTGTATTTTTAAAGATCTTCATGAAGGCCTGTGGAAATTATGTGCTGCAAAATAGCTAAACTTAGCTATGCATCCTTTAAATAAAATAGGAGTGTAAAACATATATATATGGTTGACCTGGACAAAGCTCAGAATGTTTCAGATCTGTGGATTGATTTAAAGCTACAATTAAGTACATATTTTTTTAAACCTTTTTAAATAAATGTGATGTTAAGTAGGTGGCAAATGTAACTGAACATGTGAAGAGAGAAGTTTGGCATTTTGTGTTATATTCACTGTGAAGTCTAACCCTATAACACGACCAAACCAACTAAATAACCACATACGCTCACCTGAGGATGTGTGATGGCAAAGGTGGTCAGCAGGTCCGTCAGCGCCGTCAGATGTGGACTATCCTCTGAGCCAGCGTAGTACGGATGAGCCCGATCGGTCCTCAGGACGTCTTTGAGAACATTTCCACGAATAAACTCCAGGTCCTCGGGGGTGACCCGCGCTGTCCACTCCCTCTTCAGCTGGTCGTACTCCCTTGTCTTCCTCTTCATGTAGTCCATCCTCTCCTGCCCACTCAGACCGTCGGGGTAGACGTTGAGGAGGTATCGCCACACGACCTGAAAACAGCAGCAGAGGTTTTAATGGCCAGAAAATAAACAAAATAATTCAACAAAACACAAAAAGAACAAAACTTACTGTAGAGATTACTGTGTTTATATCCAATGCCTGGCCAAAAAAGAAAAAATCACCACCTGGATTTAACTAAGCACACAGGTCTGAGCCTCCTGTTGGATAATTACTCCATGGGTGATTATCTTTCAGCTGGAAACAAGTTATTTAACTCCAGCTGATGCAATGAGCAGCTTCTCATTTCTTAAACAACCATGTCAAAGACACATCCTGTGGTCGTGGAAAAGATGTTAGTCTGTTTAAGAAGGTCAAATCATTGGCATCAAGCAGAGAAAACATCTAAGGAGATTGAAGAAACTACTAAAACTGGGTTAAGAACTGTCCAACACATTATTAAAAACTGGAAGGATAGTGGGGAACCATCGTCTTCAAGGAAGAAATGTGGTCAGAATAAAATCCTGAATGATGGTGATCGGTGAATCACTTAAACGTTTGGCCAAATCAAATCAAAGAAAAACAACAGTAGAACTCAGGGGTGTGTTTGATAGTGAAAGTAAGAGCATTTCCACACACACAATGTGAAGAGAACTCAAGGGATTGGGACTGAACAGCTGCGTAGCCTTAAGAAAACCACTAATCAGTAAGGCTAAGCAGAAAAAAGGCTTCAGTTTGCTAGGGAGCATAAAGATTGGACTGTGAAGGTCATGTGGTCTGATGAGTCCAGATTGACCCTGTTCCAGAGTGATGGGAGCATCAGGGGAAGAAGAGAGGCAGGCGGAGTGATGCACCCATCATGCCTAGTGCCTACTGCCCAAGCCTGTGGGGGCAGTGCTGTGATGTTGCAGAAGCTTATCGAAACAATGACACAGAGAATGAGACTGTAATCAAAGCTAAGGCAGTCCAATGATATATTAGAGAGTGTGACCTTGTTTTTTGGTGGCAGCTTTTTTGGGCCAGGCAGTGAATGATTTTATTACGAGAGTGGAGCTGCAGAACAGTGAGGAGTGAGCCAGTGCCATAGCCACTTCGAACTTAGCTAGCAGGGTGCACCTGTTATTTATGGAGACTGTTTTAATAACTAAATCACATGAAAGATCACTGGCACCGATACACAGAGTGACCTCTGCTTCTCTTTTAGGGACGCTGAAGATCAGAGGATCAGGACGTCATAACAAAACTAGAAAAACACTCAGAGAGCAGTGGCTTTTACACAATACCCTAAAAAAACACAAAAAAAACACAATTCATGATCACCAGATCCAGAACAGAGCCATAATCCAGACCAAACTCAGCACAGACATGGAGGCTGTTATCCTGTTTGAAACCAACAAGCTTTGGGAACATCACTTTATATTTTGATTTTGCATGAATTATTGAATGTTGTTGATGGGATTTCCCATTATAAAGTTTAATGTTATTTTGTGACGTCAATCTGGATCAGATCCAGATGAAATTTACCTTGGTGATAGAGACAGGAACCGATCTTATCCTGTGAAACTGGAAGTGAAAACATCGGCAGCGATATGTTTTTTTTAATTCCACGTAGTGTTAACTTACGGGGTTCTTGGAAATTATGGGATTTTTTTTGCATTTAGACAGATATACGTATCATAACCAAATTCATCCACTTCTACGTTGGGTTATTACCAACATCTCCTGAAAAGTTCAGCAAAATCCATCCTGTAGTTTTTGTGTAATCTTGCTAACAAACAAACAAACATACACCAGTAAAAACAAAACCTTGGTGGAGGTAATGAAAGCTCTACCTTGCGCAGTGAAGGCTCCACCCCGCCGTGGTAGATCCTGAGCCGCAGCTCCTCAGGTCGCGTCAGCTGACCCTGTCCATTCAGATAATTGTGAAACTCGGCGTCGCTCAGAGGAGGTTTGAAAGGTTTGATCTCCTCTCCGTAGGTCCAGCTGAACGCCTGCTGCACCCGGGTTAGGGTCCGGCCCACCTGGAAACAAGAGAGAACTGAAGCTTTAAAAAAAAAGTGACTCACAGAGGGTTAAAGATGATAAATGATGAAGACGAGAGAGGACGGATGTACCTGGGACAGCAGAGACTGAGTGAATGGAAGAGCTGCAGACGCCAAAGACTTGGTCTTCTCTGCCAGCTGCTCTGAGCCAATCACGTCTTTGGGGCTGATGATGTCCCAGTCCTCCATGACGGGACCTGCAGGTGAGAACAGGAGACTCAGGTATGTGATACCCAGAGTAATATCCAAACTTTCCGTCTATACAGTCAGGGCTGTCGTGTTTGTATTCACACCGCAAATATTCTTAACAGTTAATACATTTCATGGCCTTGTTTCTACTCTCGCATTTTACTTATTTTATTTGTTTTTCCTTGATATGTCCAAATGCAGGGGCGGGCCATTCTGATTACAAAGAGGGCACTTAAGGTTTTTTGGGAGCCGCCCTGTTATGTTACATTGTAGGGCATTCTCAATGAGGGAAAAAAATACATAAATAAACAACAAAATAGCAAAAATAAAACACTAACATTAATATATCTTAATTCAAACAATAAAAAGGATTTAATGGCACATAACTAGCCAATTTAAGCTTCTTTTTAATTCAATAAAAGTATAACAGTTTATCTGTTTGAAGGACAAATTTATTATGACCATTTTTTCCAGTTACATAAATTAATCTATTTAATTGATATATTTCCCAGCCCTAACATGCTGAGAAGAGATGAGCTCTCAAATACATGATAACTGTAATTTACTACAACATTGTCAGTTACATTAAGTATTAAAAGCCTCCCAGGTGAAGATAGCACTAAAGAATTCAGATTTTAAAAACAGCTGTGGATGTTTGCTTGTTGAAATCCCTCTTTACAGCTTCAGGGCTGCACCAGTGCTCTTACTGTCTTCTGATGGTTTGATGTCTATTTTGAGCTGCAGATGTGGTTTGGCTGCAGAGAGGAAGGCCACATCCAAATCCCAGTCCGACAGCAGGGACAGATACATTTCAGCTCCGCTCCGGTCCCGGGAAAGGTAACTGATGCCAAAATTCCGCTTCCTACGATTTAAAAAAAGAAAAAGAAATGCTGACACACGAACAGGGAGGAGCGCTCGCCCAGATAAACTCAGGCTGCCTTAGTTTGTCTCTACTGACCCGTTCAGATCGAAGGCTCTGATGAGGATGTGCTGCAGGACCTCCAGGGACGTTATCTGAGGGTCGACGGCGAAGGAGCGGAACTCCACGGGCAGAACGCCGTCACATTTCTGGAAAACATTAAAGCGCAACCTTAAAATATCATCGACAAAATAAACAGATATGACATAATGCCTCTGAAGAAGAAAATGACTCCACACTGTAATTAAGAAAACCATCAAGTTAACAGAGTCGCTCAAGTCCAACCAAACCACAATCCCACTCTCCTCACTGTGGTCTGGATTGTTTTCACTCTGGGGACACAATACTGGATTTTACCTTCATCGAATGCACTGTTTACAAAGTCATTTTAATGGACACTGATGCAAAAAAAACCTGTTTTATTGGAAAAAAACAAACAAACAAAAAAATAACCTCTTACCGGGGTTGTTGTTCAGATACTGATGCCAACTGGACAGTTTTAAAACAGCACCAGGACCTCAAAGCAGAGCTGCTCGACTATAGCAAACATCATAATTATAATAATCATAATCTGTTAGCTTCATAACTCAAAAAGTTATGGATGGATTTTAATGAAATTTTCAGGAAATGTCAGGATTGGGACAAGGAACAAATGATTAGATTTGGGTTTTGAGTTTTTGAGAGGATTCTTTAACATTGTGAGATAGGACCATTCTAGCATCTGTGTACATTTATATGTTTTCATGGTCAAGGAATCTAAATATTTAGAGGAAATAAAGGTAGGACTAATTATGGTGAAAATCACAACGTGGGTGAGGACTGTGGTGATGGTGGAGGTCTGTGCTCTCAGTGTGCTTTACTAGTTAAGATCATTTTTATGATGTAAAAATGTAAATGTTCTTTATTTATACAGCCCTTTACAACAACCCTTTCATTGAACCAAAGTGCTTTACAGTAGGTAGTAAGTAAAAAGCAATAAATAAAAACAATCAAAATCAATAAAAGCAATGAAACAATAAAATCAATAAGAACAATAAACTGAATTAAAACAGATTAAAAGTAAAAGTGTCACCACACTACTGGGTATTCAGAGCCAACCTAAATAAATATGTTTTCAGTCTAGATTTGAAAAGGCCCGGGTTAGAAATGAGACGCATTTCAACAGGGAGCTTATTCCAAAGCCTGGGAGCAGCAACGGAAAAGGCTTGGTCAACCCAGTGTCTATATTTACACCTGGGCACCTTCAGTTGATAATAATAATAAACTTTATTTAAATAGCACATTTCAAAACAGGGTTGTAAAGTACGTTACAAACAAAATGAAAAAAATAACATGAGAATAAAAGAAAAATAAAAGTGAAATGTGAGGAATACAATGACGGAAAGTGTAAGACTTAAAACAGAATAGTGGAAAAGCATGGAAGAGCCAGAAATGACAGAAACAGAAAGCAAAATAAATAAAGGATTAATAACACCTAAGATAAAAAAGGAGGAAAGAAATTAAAAAGGCTAAAACTACCAACAGAGAAAAGGAAATAGGAGATTAAATGAAAGTAAATAAAATCAAAAAGAGGATAAAAGTTAAAAAGAAGACAAGATAAAGAATTATAGAAATAAAAAAACTGCCTGTGAAAATAAGACTAGAGATAAAAGCAGCGTCAGAGGATTAAAAGCACTCTCAGGTAATATCTCTTGTAAAAACACATCGATAAAAATGGATATGGATAAAGAGATCATGATTAAGAAGCACAACTCTCTGGTTTTAGCACATGCTTTCTTTGACACCATCATTCTAAACAGGCAATACAAGCCAAGGTCTGTCTATTAACCCGTTTATATGATCATCCATCGACATCCAGTCTGTCCCTGTGCAGTCAACTTCCTCCACCTGTACCCTTTATTTCTTGGTTAATATCTCGAACATATCAGCATTAATTTTGTTGACTCATTATTTCCGTCATAGTTTTCGTCAACAACCATTTTTCCCCTGATAAAAACTAGACAGTAACTAATAAAAACAAGAGCACACGGACAAAAACTTAAACTAAACTAACTGACATTTTCATCAACAAATAAAAAGTAGACTAAAATGTCTGACAGACTTAATCCAATCAGACCTAATTTGGTCATGTAGGAAGTAGAGACTTTACTAACATTCAATAAAGGGTTAGTAGATGTTTGATTTTATCCAAGAGTAAAACATGACCAGAAATTCAAGGACACATAAAAACTGCCCAACACTTTACACTTCAGATTTTAGTCAACTAAATTAACAGATGTTGCGAAATTTCATCAACTAAAACTAGACTAAATGTACAATTTATAATTTATTAATATAAATTACGACTAAAACTAAGAGATATTTTAGGCAAAAGACTATAACTAAAACTAAATTAAAAGTGCTGCCAAAAGTAACAATGCTACATATAGAACATATTCTAATCCTTTCCTTAATTCTAGTTTTTATTTAACAATCTTAATTCCTGCTTTTTGATTTTCTGCTTCTGTCAAAGTCCTTGTTTGTCTAACATCCCTGGCCAATAATGCTGATTCTGTTAATAAAATACCTGTAAAAATACAAATACCTTAAAATACAGCAAGTATTAATAATATAAATGAAAAAAAAAAGAGTTCAACATGTCATATGGTGCAGTGATCTTTTACTCTCGATTACTCATTTTTTTTAGAATGATGGGAGATAGTGATTGAGAATAAAACTCAATAAACTGCCCCAAAGGCTGCTGAATTATCATTTTCAAGAGAAATAAGAGCATAATAATGCAAACTGTTGCCTGTAATCCCTGTTTTTTTTTTGGCATGAGGGTTGTACTGGTTCTGAATTTTTGGCCCAAACATAAAAAAGCACCACATTCTGCTTTGGGATTCAGTCCAGTTAGTATTGGAGATATTAATTCTGGAGTTTGTTTCCCGGCCCTACCTGTTACTCTTAAAGGGCCCTCATTTTATTCACTCAAGCATGTTTCACCCTCATGTCTTTGTTTTTAATCATGAGTGTTCAAGCATGAACGGAGAAAGTTTACTTTGGCACAGCGTGATGATCGAGCACTGGTGCACGACGGGGATGTGACAAACCGCTGATGTGTATCTTCTTCTCCACAACAGTCCCTTATAATGTCTGATTTAAAGCAGCTTAAAATACCTGAAATACACCACAAGCTCATAGAAGGTACTGCTGTTTTCCATCAAGACTGAGAACGAGCTGTCGTCTCTGGTATTTGAACATTTAATGCTCTTATTTCTCTTGAAAATAAAAATTCAGCAACCTTTGAGGCAATTTATTGAGTTTTATTCTCAATTACCGCCTCCCATGATTCTACAAAACTGACTAATCGAGAGTAAAAGATCACTGCAACATATTGAACTTTTTATTTTTATTTTGATTATTCATACTAGCTTTGTTTTGAGGTATTTGTATTTTTACAGGTATTTTATGAACAGAATCAGCGTTCAAAGCAGGAATTACGATTGTTAAATAAATTAGAATTAAGGTAAGGATTAGAATATGTTTAATATGTACTAGAGTTAATTTGGACAGCACTTTTTAATTTAGTTTTAGTTATAGTTTTCTGTCCAAAATATCTTTTAAATTGATTGATTTGGATCATGAAAATGCCAACTTTAAAATGCAAAATAAGCGATAATCAGAAAATGAAAACAAAGACAGTAACTTGAATCTCCAACTCGTCAAGCCTCTCAGCTCACGGGAACAAAAAGGAAGAAGTATAAACTTACCTAATCCTACCACCTTAAATTTTACTATATTTCCTAACTGATATAATGACACTGTCTTGTTTATCGATCATTTTTGAACATGTGAACATACAAAATCAATCATACAGGAAAAAAATACTTCCATACCTAAACAGGTCAGCCCAGCTTTTTGAGCCAAAGTTAAATCCTATCAAATCCAGAGAGACCTTGAAGAAGTTCATCATGTTTTGATTAAATCTTGTTTAGATTATTTTAACGCCCTGTGTGTCGCATCAGTCAGAGATAAACCGCCTGCAGCTCGTCTCCTGACTGGCACAAAGAAACGTGAGCACATCACTCCGGTCTTTCTTCTCTTCACTGCTGCTGGTTAAAATACAGGATTGACTTTTAAATAATTTTATTTGTTTTTATATGTTTTTTTGTCTCTGAATGGGCTTATTACATTTCATTACAAAGCCCTCCTATCAGGTGATCAGATGGACGTTCATGGATCTTTTTTAAAAACTAGAGATCGAGCCTTCGTGGTAGTGGCTTCTCCTGTAGCCTCTCCACTTTTAAAACACGGCTTAAGATGCACTCGTTCACTTTGGTGGAGTATAAACACTCTTATTCTGTGTTTTATTTGTACTGTTTTATTGTTTCTGCCTATTTTGCTGTACAGCTCTTTGGTAAATAAAGCTGACACTGACATCAACATCTGTCTGTGAAGAACTTTGTTCTACATTTTCTTGTATGAAAAGTGCTTTATAAATAAAGTTTGACTGACTATTTGGTACTTTCTCTAGACTGTTGCCAAATGAACAATGAGACTTGTTAAACTGGCCATCTGGTGCATCAGATTAGTGACCTTAAGAAGAAAAAGCACAACAACAAAAATCACATTTTAAGAGCCAACACTCCTCTAACAGCAGAATAATCCCAGCACAATAAGACCCTGATTTTGTGTCATAAAAACACAGAAAATCTCTCCATCCATGGCTGTATTGATTATACATACATGGTAAATATCTTTACAACCATATAGACCAGGGATGTACAATATTGTATTTACCACAGCAGATATGCCGATACTTTTCTATTCATTATTGCAGATACTGATACGTCTGGTCAAGTGTACAAGCTCCGTACTTTACAAACATGGACTTGTTTCTTTCAGTGTTACAGAATATTTTGTGGGAAACAGATGTAAAACAAGAAAAAAACATTTAGCTCTTGCAAAAATTAAACCCTTGATTTTTTATTGGACCCATGCAGTGATGAGAGGGTGCATCAATATTGTTCATTTGTGTAATTTGTCGATATTCCAGCCAATACATGGGCGATATATCGGCTGTAAATACCTGCAAAAATTTCAACAGCGATTGATACCGATAACAAACAGATAACATCAAGCATCCCTAATATAGACATGAGGTCCCTCTTCAAATGTGATGCCACATCTCAAGGGGCTTACCTTTGATAAATTTATATTCAACAAATATGGTGCTATAAATATAAAGACTGACTGACTGAGTCAAAATTCAACAGAGATAAATGTGATTTTAGTCCCTTTGTCTTTGCCTGGATGGATACATATCTAAATTATGTTTGTGTATATACAAATATATTTATTATATTTGTATATATGCTTATATGTGCATCTATGAAATGGAGAGCATGTCATCAGCCTGCTCTGTTGTAAAGTGTCTTGAGATAACGCTTGCTATGAACTCATATAATGTAAGATAAATACTGACACACTTTGCTCCTTTTGTGGCACTACAAACAAAACAATATCTCCCTTATTTTGGGAATGTACTTACACTCATACTTTTTGGATTTACCTCATTATTTTCTTAATTTCAAAGTTCATTCTTTATTCAATTAAATAGCCAATGTGTAAAATTTGGTTTATCAAAAATGAGACAATACACCCAGACAAAATGTAAGCATTAAACCTTCTCATAATTAAAGCCAAATTTCCTATTTACTGTCCAAACACTATTGTTACAAAGCCATTTTGATATCTTGTTAAAAAAATATTAAAACGATTTGAATCCAAAAAGCGAATTAAACAAGAAGTTTGTGTGAAAAATCTTATATTGCCTGAAATTTTTCCAACTTTGATACACAATGTTTTACTTTATGTTATCTTTTTTGTATTCCTGTTGTAGTTCTGTATGTTTTTTTAAACTACATTTTACCCTGAACGTTTTGTTTAGTTTCTGTAAATATTTTGTCAATAAAAATGAACCGGAGCAGCAGCACAGATAAAGATTTGATCGATTGGCCGATTGAGAAAATACAAGAGTCCAGCAGCATCCAAACATTTTGCAGAATAAGTCATCTGTATTAAAATATAAGCTTAAATGATGGAGAGCAGAGGCCACAGAAGAAGCCCCCTCTCCAGGTAACATGTGACGTCATGAAACCTTCCTGCGCGCGACCACGCACGCGGATGCTGAGCAGGCAATGACGTCAGTCGGAGTCTGTCCTGGCTCACTGCTGTTCTGGTAAATATTATTATTATCTGGAGTAAATTACAGTGTTTAAAGCGTCTGTCTGCTGGTTGTGTGTCGCTCCGGACCAACATGGCGGGCTGAGGATGAACTCCTGCGGCTGTCACACCGCAGTCAGCGGCAACAATAACAAAGCTGTCGGTAAACACTCCGGGCAAACACACGGCTACAGGGGGAGACTCGCTCTGAACAAACACGGAACAGCCCGAATCACAGGTGTATTCTCCTGTCGACGTGTTTGTTTTCCACTCAGACGGTACATTTATTAACCAGGATAACGGGGGCTAACCGACAGAAGACTGTTCGTTAACGAAGCCGAGAGCACCGTACCTTCACTTTGACACGAACCACCCCCCTCTCCTCCTCCCCGGCCATCTTACAGACTCCGCTCCGGCCCTGGATGGTTCCTCTCGGTTTGGTTTTCCTTTCACAACGACATCCTGGTCGAGATCATCATGATCGACTTCAGCTCCAACCGAGCTGCTCCGCTTCGTGATCTTCTTCTGCTCTGACAGCAGCGGGGACTCACGGCGGGTTCACCGCCACCTGGTGGACAGAGAGGGGAACTGCACTTCCGCCTGCGCAGATTAACCCTTTCAGCCCCACGACATGTTTTTGTTAATGCAGTCCATCTGGATTTAATGTAATAATTCAAATACAACAGAGGTCATCAATAACAATGGTGTTTAACGTATTTATTGTTTAGTTAATAATATAGTTGTCTCATCCTCTTTCCCCCCTTTTTTTAATTGGGGAAGTTATATTCAGTTTATAAATGTGTAGGGATATGTGTATGCTAATCAATCAATCAATCAATCAATCAATCAATCAATATGTATTTGCATAGACATAAAAAAGTGTTATATCAAGACATTTTACAATAAAGCATAAGACTCTTCATTTTATGGATACACATATGCATAGACACATATTTACATATATAAAATACACATATATGTAAATACAAAATACATACAATCCACTACCCAACATAAATCCTTATAGCCAATAATGAATCCCTCCATTATGGCAGCAAGAAAAAACCTTCTGTTAAGTGTCAGGAAAGTCTTTATTTATGTATTTAAATTAATTACTGTATCATTTTGTTATATTGATACAATTTCATTTGTTCACATTTTTATGTTTGTATTGTATTGTTACGTTTTTCCAATATTGTATCATTGTTTTCCAATTTACTTTTTTTTTTTTTACATGTCATTAAATAAACTACATCTATACAAGGTCGTAGGGCTAATTTTTTGTTAGGGGAGGCAGATTTCATATTGAGCCCCAGCCGAGTGACTGCCAAGTTCCAGTCAATTATCAGCCAACTCCCAGCCACTGAGTTGATCCAAGATGGTGGCGTGGTGGAGCGCACAGACGCAGTGACTCATGGCGCTCCCTTCTGATGCTTTTCTTTGTCAGCAGTGTGGTACGCCAGCTGCAGTGAAGCAGACAGGAAGAGGCTCCAGAGGGTGATAACAGATAACCTGTATTCTTCCCTTCCTGAAAGACATTTCCACCTTCTGCTGTCCTAATAAGGCAGAGAGCATCCTGAAGGGACCAGACACACTGGGGATCATCTCTTTAACTGGTGCATGCAGTGCAGTAATCTTTGTGCACACGCTTATTTCTAACTGCAAAAAAAGTCAAAGAAGCATTTCTTGGGAGAGGAGTATTGTGCCATACAGTGAAGATATGGTTGTTATTCTTATACAAATGAGTCTTCAAGAAGCATCATCAAAGTATGTGGGCAAGAAAGTAATTTAAATAACTATACAATATCTTTGCACTAAAATACTTTTAATTGGCTTTAATTACATATTTAATTAAAACGTTAAGTTGCATTTTTTGTTTATGAGAAAATATACTTACAAATGTAACTGGTGGTATGATAAATTCTATTAAAATCACAGTTTTTATGTTTGCCAGTTGAAAGTTGAAAGTATCTTTAAATTTGCACATTAAGTTTATCTAAAAATAAATAAATAAATAACATGAATGCAGCCAGGGTGGAGCAACAGATAAAGTGCTTGCCACACAACAATAGGGTTATTGATTGGAAACCCCAGTTGGTCCCCTTTTATGTGTGGAGTTTGCATGTTCTCCCAGTGTATGTGTGGGTTCTCTCCAGCTTCCTACCACTGACCAAAAACATACTTGATTGTTTTGTGTTTTCACATTGACAGACATGTTAACGATGTTGTGCTTGCAGAGAACATTTTCACCTCTGTGAGGACATGGCCTATATTGCCCTTTAGTGTGTGAATGTTGTCTTTCTCTTTATGTAAGCCTGTGATTGGATGTAGACTGCTTTTTAAACTGCTTTTTAAACATCTTGTCCAGTGTCTACTGGATTAGGCACCAACCCACTGTAAACCAAATGGGATAAGCGTTATAGGTAATGGATGGATGGATTAATGTGGACCCCCAAACCTGATGTTACGCAATAGTTGCCGATTTTCGTTAGTTTTTGCTTTGACATATCACCATAAGAAGAAAAAATTTAAAAAGACAGAAAATAATGCAGAAAGAAGTGTTAATGTAACAAAACTAAAACGAAACATCAAGGGAGTGTAAATAACTACATAAACATTTTAATAATGTAAATACTCCCCTTGAAAGCAAAGTAATATAACCATAAAGACGTCAAATGTATCATGTGTTCACATGTCTTCGTCAGTGACAGTTCACATCCAATCTCACCCAAACATCAGCCAACTATCCAGCAACCTTCCGGTCATGAGATTGTCCTTTGCGGTGCATGCTGGGAAATGTATTTCCCGGCCGCTCGTTCTCCGTTGACTCTTTACGGCAGCAGATCCGAACGGAACTCGACCTCCCACCACCGTCGCCGCTACACTCCCTCATTACTTCGTTTCCACACTGAAGTGGACAGAAATGTCAGATTTGTTCCGTTCTTGGAGGCTCAACCGGCTCGGCTCTGGTTCGTGGGTGATGTAGCGGGATAGTTTGTTCTAGAAAAAGCGAGTTAGTGTTGGTGTGGCTGGAAGTTAGGATGTTTTCTGTCAGGGAAGTGCCGCTAGCTGTTAACGGCTAGTTCCCAAGTTAGCTCTGAGAAGATGGAAGCTAGTGCTGTTCAGCTGTGGATACCCTCTCTAATATGAGCTAGCTCAACGTTAATCGATAACCACACATCACCAGATGCTCAGCTGTAAACCTGCCTGTTAGCCTGCGAGCGTATCTTCACTAACAAAGATGGAGGAAGTGGATAAGATATTGATTCACGCCCTCAGACAAGTCGGCACGTAAGTACCTGCAGAGCTGTTATTGACCAGCTGTTCGTCAGAGCTAACGCCGGGCAGGAGGCGATGTTAGCGGGGTGACGGTGTGATCGTGGGTCGGTAACGTCTCTGTGAGCCTCAGACGGCCTGTCATATGATCAGAGGCATCAGTCTGAAGGTTATATGAGGCCATCTCCGAGGGACTGTCCTCACTAACATGCAGCAACTGTGTCAGTGGCAGAGCATGAGAGTCTGTAACAAAAACTTCATTAACAGGAGATGAAACTGTTGATTATAAGATGCCCAGGAGTGCCACCGAGCAAATAAGCTGAAAAATGTATAATATGCACACATGGTGATGTCACAACGTCACCTCGAGGCAGAAATAACCCGAAAACAGCATTGTAAATCACCTTTAAGGCTCCTAAGCCTTCCTCTGCGAAGGTTTTATTCAAAGTTGATGTCTGATTTATAAACCTACATAATCAAACCTACTTAATCTGTCCCTGCATGTAGATCCAACCACAACTGTCCTGCAACTCCTGTTCTACATCAGGGATGGGGTGACTGCAAATGAGACATAAAATTAGTATTCCAATATTCATATTTTATAACACAAATACAAGGCAATATGCATAGTTAAATGAAGTCAAGTTATTTACACAGAAATGCAGCCAACTGGGCTATTTTTGAATCAATTTAACTATGAGTGTTTCCAATTTTAAAGCACGAATATTTCACTACGACCATTTCCTAAATATAACATTGAGTAATACTTGATATAGTGTTCCAATGCTTTATAAGAGAGATGTACAAGAAACAGTGAAGAAAGTTCTTCAATAACCTAGGTATCTGCACACTTGGTGATGCCACATCGTTAGTCAGAGACAGAAATAACACAGAGAACAGCATATAAAACCACCTGTAACGCTCCTGAATCTTCCTCCTCGAAGGTTATAATAAAGTTGATTTATAAACCAACATAATCTGTCACTGCACCCAGATTCAATCACAGCTGTCCTGCAGCTCCTGCTCTTGATCAGAGATGAGATGACTGTAAAGTAGACATAAAATAGTAGACCAATATTTATATATCAAAGCAAAAACTGAAGTTATTATGCATAGGAAAATTAACATATAATTCCAGCTAATTTAGCCAATGAATACAGAATTAAACCCAATTAAGATATATTTAAAATCAATGAAATAATGAGTGTTTTCGTGTATTTAAAGCACAAATGTTATGACATCTTCCAAACATGCATTCTTGTCTTTGTAGTCTTGCATCAAAACTCAAATCTGCCAGTTTGTTCACAAAATCATGTCAGTAATTCACAATTTCATAATTAATCAACCAGGCAAGCTAACAACCTTTATATTCCCTTATACAAACATATTTTCATCAGTTTTCAGTTAAATTATCAGGGCATTATCTTGTGGAACAAATACATTCATTTGGATGCTCCCTTCATGTCATAGCCTGTGTACAAAAATAGACTAAGACATTTTTTTTAAAGAACTCAACATGAACAGGAGCAGTAACCACATCCCACTAAAAATGCAATTTATTGATTATTCCTAAGCCCCTCCCTCTTTTCTGTTACTTTTTCCTCTTTGTTGTTGAGGGATAAAGGAGTTTTTCAGTATGTTGGTCCTGAACTTGGGACTATGGGATTTCATCTATCTATCTATCTATCTATCTATCTATCTATCTATCTATCTATCTATCTATCTATTAGATAGCTGAACTTGTTTATGTGTTGTTTTCAAATCTCCTGTTTTGCAAGTTTGGTGGATTTTTCTGATGTTTTCAGTTTGTTGAGTTTTGGAAATTAGTGGCGTGCTACATGTGGCCCCTAGATCCTTGGCTTCTCTATGTTTATCTCTAATATAAATATTTATTTCAAATATCCAACATGGAGAAGATTCCAAACTCATTATGGCTGATACTGATGTTGTGACCTATTCATGCACATATGAAGATCTACAGTTTCTTCTGAATGAACTTGTTCTTCTCATTGTGATTGTGCATTTGTGCTCAGACTGTTTTTGTCTGATATTTTGTATTTTAATACCAGCAGAGATGTAAACATCAACCGATAAGTGAGCACATGAGGAAGAGCCACGCCAGCCTCATAGTGCTATTTTTAATGTTAAATAAATGAACATTAACTGTTATTGTGGGAGCAGCACTGTGAGTCTCTTTGCTTTACCTTCTAAGATTTTTCACGCCTCTGCACCTGAGCGACTGATGTGTTTTCTTACTTCTTTCTGAATACGTTGTAATACCAAAAAATGACTTTTCAAGCTTTTGTCTGCTGATACGAACATCATGTCAATAATTTCCCAGCATATGATCACATTTCAGACTTATGAAAGTGCCATCAACACCTTGATTATTAAACTAATAAAAACACTGCCAGCCCTAATGTTTTAGTCCCCTCTTGTCCAGCAGACAGACTGTGTTTGCGGATTAATGTTCATTCTAACAGTTTTTTCTTGTATTTTTCATGAAAAGAAGAAAGATGGCAAACATTTTTACTTAATCATTTTTCCTTACCCCCCAACTAAGCCTAAACTAACCTTTGCCACCGTTTGCCTGAACCTAAAATCATCCCTCTCATTGTGAGACGTTCTCCTTAAGCTTAATCCCGGGCTTCTGTTTTTAAAGAGATCAAGTGCCTAACCTTTGACCCCGGCAAATGGGAGACAAACAGACCACCAGCAACAAATCCTCTCCTGAGGCCTCTTTGAGTTAATTAGATTAACCATCAACCAAATTGTTATGCTTCTCCTGGTAGTGGATCAACTTTATACTCTGTGTTTTTTTTTATAACTATCTTTATATTATGTTTTCCATTGGATTGAACATGAGTACAAATTAGGAATCCTCACAGCAGATCACAAGACAGAAAGTCAAATGAGACTCAAACTATCAGCTTCCCTCAGACTTTTGGTCTTGAGTTTCCTTCAAAGTCAGAGTCATGATTATTCATCTGTCTTTATCTGATGCAAAGTTTGAATTGTAAATAGCTTAAGTTAAGTCTGATTTATGGGAAAGCTCTTACATCCCTAAAATATCACAGATTCCTATGTTTAACTATCAAAGCCTTATATTTTCAAAGACAGTGCTGTCTAGGTGTAGAGTTAATATTACTAATAATATTACTTTTTTTTAATGCAAGTTAACCTGTTCAGCCCCTGTTTGAAGCCTTCTGCTCCAAAATGACATATTCATAAAGAAAAGAGTGTATCTCCGCAACCACAAGGTCTATTTGGATTATTTTGGTGTCATAATAAAAGAAACACTTGAGAGATTTGCCCAGATGTGTAATTATCAGTATATGTGTTACTGGGACAGAGTAAATGAAGATCGAAGTCAGAATAGTTTGACAATTTCATCCTTGCCTAAAAAAAACAAGTTTTTATCGTGAATATTTCTTTGGAATGATGCAGCTGCAGCTTTAAAACTCTATGAATGAATGTGAAAATATGTGAACATTACTTCTGCCAAGTTTGAGTCTGATAAAGTGATGCAGAGCAAAGTTAGAGAGGTTTTACTACAGAGTGGTCAGGCCCAATCTTGGCACAGTTTGGCTCCATTAGTCCCATTTGACATTTCTGATATACCAAACTTTAGATTTCACTTTTATGCCACTTTAGGTGCTCGTTACACCAAATTAAAACAGTTTTTTCTTCTTCTGCTTATCTGTGGCAGTTTTTGACTGTTTTTGAAAAAAAAATCTAAAAATGAAATAAATGAATAATTGCTTTGTTTGTTTCTTTAAAAAAAAAAGAAATCATCCAGAACTCTATGCATTTTCCCATTCAAAGAAATCCATACAAAGCGACCAAGTTTGAACCAAACTGAAACAGATTTGGATATTTGATAATTAATTTGCTTGGTGTTGATGTTGTGTTTGGTGTTTGTAAAATAGCTTATATGGTTGTGTAGCTGAAAACTTCCTGTTTAATTTGATGTGCAGCATGACTATATTTCTACATGAACAGTTCACTTTTTCTTACGTTTTCTTCGTAGAGAGTAGAGCATTCCTGAAATTGGGTACTTTGTGGCTGAACAGGTTAAGGTGGAGGGAGAATCTTGTTTAAGTGGCTGCTTTAGCTCTGAAGTTTTGTAGGAGATGCTGGAATATGTGCATTAATTAATAGCTCGAGATCAAGCTGTGAAGGAGGTAATCAGCCTGATTAGCTTAGTATCGCTTAACTCTAGAGTCTGACTTTAACAAGCCTTATTTTTTGATGGTTAAGGTCATGTCCTCAGTTGTACAAAATGATCCAAGATACTTTACATAGTGGTGTATAGCCATGATGTTTGCCAAGAACAAGCAACAAAATAAGACCTTATTTTGTCAGAGCTGAGATGAAGAGAAGTTCCTGACAGTTTTTAAAGCGGCCAAATCTGCTTATTGAGTCTTCCAGAACTGTCCTGCAGCTAAAGAAACTGGCATTTCAAGTAACAGACACATTATCACATGAGCTACTGCAATAAAAAACAGCATTACTGCCCTTTTGTCTCCCATAAGTAATGATTTTTGGACCCTGAAGGCACCATCTAGCACAGATATTTGAAGAAGCACAAAATTTTACCCAGTCCTGTTGATACTGTGGTGACTGTAGCATCACCTTTTCTCATCTTATATTAGAATGAAATAAAGATTGAATAACCCTCAATAACCTGTTTGTCTTCTGTTTTACCTGCAGGGAGGTGAGCGAGGAGGTGGACAGTGTCAAACAGTTCACCAGTGAGCTGATTGTGGAGGCCGTGGTCAGATGTATCCATGTCATAGACCCCGGGATTGGAGGCGGGCTGCCCACCTCCCTCCCTCCAGGCATGTCTGCCCGCTTCAGGGTGGGCATGAGCCTGGCACAGGCCTGCCAGGTAAGTTTAACGAGCTTGTTGAGCTGCCACTGGAGCACAGAGATAGACGAGGCATCAGGATGAATATTGTCAACATTGTAAACTGTCTTTGCTCCAGGACATCGGCTATAAAGGAGAGATTGGCTATCAGACGTTTCTGTACAGTAATGAGCCGGAGATCCGCTCCCTGCTCATGTTCCTGGTGGAGAGACTGCCGAGAGAAAGTGCAGAGACCTCCGACCAGCCCACAGGTACAGAGAGAGTGTGTGTATGTGCTGCAGGGTTTCATGCTCCCTCTGAAAATCAGTCAATCAATCAATCTTTATTTGTATAGAGACAATTCATAAAAAGAGCTATCTCAAGACACAGAAGAGCAGGCTGAAGACAAATCTTCATTTTCTGGATACATTTACACTAACATTGCCAAAAGTATTCGCTCATTCATCCAAATAATCAGAATCAGGTGTTCCAGTCACTTCCATGTCCACAGGTGTATAAAATCATCACCTAGGCATGCAGACTGCTTTAACAAACATTAGTGAAAGAATGGGTCGCTCTCAGGAGCTCAGTGAATTCCAGCGGGGCACTGTGATAGGATGCCACCTGAGCAACAAATCCAGTCGTGACATTTCCTCACTCCTAAATATTCCAGAGTCAACTGTCAGCTGGATTATAAGGACGTGGAAGTGTTTGGGAACCACAGCAACTCAGCCACCAAGTGGTAGGCCACGTAAACTGACGGAGCGGGGTCAGCAGATGCTGAGGCGCATAGTGAGAAGAGGTCGCCAACTTTCTGCAGAGTCGATCGCTACAGACCTCCAAACTTCATGTGGCCTTCAGATTAGCTCAAGAACAGTGCAGAGAGCTTCATGGATGGGTTTCCATGGCCGAGCAGCTGCATCCAAGCCTCACATCACCAAGTGCAATGCAAAGCGTGGATGCAGTGGTGTAAAGCACGCCACCACTGGACTCTAGAGCAGTGGAGACGCGTTCTCTGGAGTGACCAATCACGCTTCTCCATCTGACAATCTGATGGACCAGTCTGGGTTTGGCTGTTACCAGGAGAACGATAATTATGGGACTGCATTGTGCCAAGTGTAAAGTTTGGTGGAGGGGGGATTACAGTGTGGGAGTGTTTTTCAGGAGCTGGGCTTGGCCCCTTAGTTCCAGTCAAAGGAACTCTGAATGCTTCAGCACACCAAGACATTTTGGACAATTCCATGCTTCAACTTTGTGGGAACAGTTTGGAGCTGGCCCCTTCCTCTTCCAACATGACTGTGCACCAGAGCACAAAGCAGGTCCATAAAGACATGGAGGACAGAGTCTGGTGTGGATCAACTTGACTGGCCTGCACAGAGTCCTGACCTCAACCCATAGAACACCTCTGGGATGAATTAGAGCTGAGACTGAGAGCCAGGCCTTCTCGTCCAACATCAGTGTGTGACCTCACAAATGACCTCCTCGCTCTTCTGGAAGAATGGTCAAAAATTCCCATCAACACTCCTAAACCTTGTGGACAGCCTTCCCAGAAGAGTTGAAGCTGTTATAGCTGCAAAGGGTGGACCGACGTCATATTGAACCCTATGGATTAGGAATGGGATGTCACTTAAGTTCATATGTGAGTCACGGCAGGTGAGCGAATACGTTTGGCAATATAATGTATATGGGCATATACGTATATGTGTGTATAAAATCTATGTACACACACATGCATCCAAAACTCAACATGAATCCATCATGTAAGCAAGAAAAAAACTCTGTTTAACAGTAACTTGAAGATTCAAAAATGAGGCAACTGGACTGTGTTGAGTTTTGGGAAGACGTTTCACTTCTCATCCAAGAAGCTTCTTCAGTTCTTGGATAAGAAGTGAAACATCTTTCCAAAACTAAACACAGTCCAGTTGCCTCATTTTTGAATCTTCAAGATAACCATGACCTGGATGAATGAGGATCTACACAGATGTGTAACTGTAGGAAATCTTGAATGTGGATCCCAGTCTCATGCAAACAAGAGATTTATATGTAAACATTACTATGTGGATGTGCACTTTGAGATTTGCCCGCAAATGTAAAGTGCGTTATAAATATAATCCATCATCATGTCACAGTGTGAGGTTACACAAAGTTGGATTTGAGCTGTGATCAAAATACCTTTAAGTTAAACTATATTTGCCCTGACAGCTAAGCAATTACAAAATCCAGGAGGCAAGCAACAGTACTATTTTTAAGTTATATATGTTTTTTATATATATATATTGATAGTCATTAATTTATGTGTTATTTATATACACATAAAAATTCTGTATTGTCAGTGCACAGTTTATTTCTTAAATATCACTTAGCTGAACAGGAGGATTATGGGTTTAGGGAGGGAAGGTGTTCTTAGTTCATTTATGTTCAAATGTAAAAAGAAAAGAACTTGTATTTTTGTACAATGGAATGTACAAAAATACTTTGCTTTCCAAAAAAAAAATTTTTTTTAAATGCCTCTGGGCTTTCAAATCAGTTCAGTTTTTGATAAAACATGTTGGGTTGAGTTCTGCACTGGATGAAGACGTGTGATGACAAAAACGTAGATTTAAGTGCTCTTCAAGGAATCTGAGGCACTACAACATTGTTAGAAAGTCATTTATGTCATCAGGAATAGGCCATGTCAATCAGGACACGTCATATTAAATAAAGAGTTTCTAACTCTAATCAGATTGCCTCAGATTTTTAATGTTTTCTTCAAATATCAGATCAGTTTTTCTTTGAAGCAAAATTTATCATGGATTGGAATTGATAGATTTGATTGATTCCAGTGCCACTCACGATTCTGCTTATCGATCCAGTTCTTTAACATCCTCTATTCGATTTCTGCTCTTTTCTGTCTGGCAAAATTTGGCCAACGCTGGTTTTTTTTTTTTTTTTTTTTTTTTTTTTTTTTTTTTTTTTTTTTTTTTATTGTCAAATATTCCCAATATTCAATGCTGTACTGAATGAATAAATGTTTCCGCAAGTTGCTGCTGTTTCCTCTTACTCAAAATTGTGAAGTTAGAGTTTTTTTGTCAAATAATTAGCCATATTTCTTGTATATCTTCCCCCTGTCTGCCATGATTTTTGACTTCTTCAAGCTGCACAAAGCTGCTTTTGCTGTTATTTAAAATATGTGCAGAAGTTAGCCTTAATGTTTTTTTAGCATTTAAATGAGAAGACATGGAAAATTAGGTGCTTTGGTAGCAAATCAGACACTTACATTGATGGAATTTTACTAGATTTACATTTAAAGTCTGAAATTCTGTGACAACCCTATCTAAAGGTGCGTTCACACCGGACGCTACTTGTACTACCTCGGTGATCACTCTCCATTCAAAGTCAATGTACAGCCGCGATGGGGCGGGGCTGACCCTCCTGCGATGCGACAGCCACGTACAAGACGACCACTTCACTCGTCGCGCGATGTCAAAGTTAAAAAAGTTGATCTATTCAGGCGATGTCATGTGTGGCTGTGCAGCAACAGCCAATCAGAGGTGTGTGTACGTGTGATGGTACCCGAGTCAGAAAGTTATTCATCCAGACTACAGGGTGGATGAGCTCCGTCTAGGCGGGACCAATGTCAGTGAGGACATTAGTTCCGCCTAGACGAACCGCGGTAAACTCACAGATAATGCTGCTGCAGGGCATCAGCTGCAGTGTTTTGTGTTTGATAAGTGAGTGAAAAGGATTCAGCTGGAATAATGTCCGCTTATACATCCTATTATATGATATATGAAATGATCGTGCTGAAACTCAAACAGACGTGACGTCACCGAGCGACGGCCGACGGCAGGGGTTACCAAAATGAGGTATTTATGGACGCGCGACGCTACGTCAGTGGGTGATGCGATTTTGGTAGCTGGGTCGCTTGCGGTGTGAACGCAGCATAAGAGTTCTGCCCACTTTAAATGGGGGAGTTATTTGGATTGAGGGACGTCACCTCCAAAAGTAATACTTAGTTTGGGAAGCAGTGGCATATTTGTGCACCTTGCAGGTCATCAGTGAATCTAAGAATCTTTTTTATTATGAGGTACAGAGACAGAAAAAACATGATCTGATACGATATCAGCCCAAGAAAATGAACAGTTTGATGCTTAAAATTGTCTTGTGGGAGGAATCATAATTGGTTTTTAGGATCCTCTTAAGTACGAAATGATGTTTTAAATATTTTCCTCCTCATTATGTTATTATGGGCCAAGCACTCAAGTAACCAGTTAATCAAGTCTGAAAACTCATGACAGGAAAGGATGAACAAACACAAGCAGACTTTGCAGAAATGAGGAAGTTCATTTAAGGTCTGCTTTTTTTCTCACAGCATTTCTTAGGATGAAGTTGCTTGATGAATCATAAATATTTAGGAGGTGATTTAAATGTTTTTTTTTCCTTTTTTAGGTAAATCAGTGGTTCTTCAGAGATCCATCGCTGCTGCAATCAAAGCCCAGCTGTCTGTACCGTGGCTGCCTCCGAACTGCAGACTGCCAATAAACTGTGAAACACAAGTAAGATTTATATTTTATATTTAATCTGAAAATTGTTTGAAAGCACGGAGAGCTCAAATAGCAAAGTCACAGGGATCTAAAATGTGTAGGCTGGCTAAATTCAGTTTTATCAGGTGAATATTTAGCAGCATTTCCACTGAATGTCCTGCTTTGGTTCAGCATTGCATTCTTCTTATGCAAACTTTTGTTATTTCAAAAGCAGCAGAAAAGTTACTCACACCCTGTTTACACAAGGCCTAATACAGCCAAACCCAAAAGGTTTTCATTGCGCCTTGACCTCATGTTTAAATGCTAACAGTACCTTGAGTGCTTAAATCTACCGAGTAACATGTGAGCCGTATACCATACTTGGTTTGTTATCCAGATAAAACTATCCAAACAGATTTGTTGTCCAGACAAGAAACTCCAGCGTCTTTGTGCGTCCACTTGCCGTAGTTATTTGTGAAGGATTTCTTTTTAGTGTTGTAGCAGCGCTGCTTCTCTGCAAACCTACATTGCCATCTACTGGACTGGCATGCATTCAACAGCGGTTTCATTTGTTTCTAGCATCTCTGTAGGAAGGCGGATCAAGTTTGAATACGCATGAGTTTCAGGTGACAGTGTCTCCATGTAAACGGGGCTTAAGTGACGATTCCTGCAACCAGCCGAGGCTGCAGTGGTATTAGCTCCCCCTTCAGGTAGGCCGGTACGCTTCCCAACAGAAAAGTGCTAAGAAAGTGAGAAGGGTGGATCAGTTATTTGTGTCCCTTCCTCTTTATTTGACAGTGAAAACACCTGTAACTGAGTACTGCACCAAGCCAAGCTGGACTAGACTGTTTGATGGAAGCACAGCCTTTAAATACTTAGTTATTTTTTATCCAAGCTCCCAAACTAAACTCGAGGCACCTCTCTAAATCTGTCATATAGAGCAGGAATGAGTCCTCTTTTGTTTGTGCTCTGACTGGGAGTTACTTTAAACATCTGAGAGTAAGTAACCTCATATTATCCTCAATAATCATTGAGAACAAGACAAAATGTAAATAACAAGCCTGCACCTGCATGTTTGAGTGGTTGCTTTGCCTCCAACAAAGCCCTGCCTGCACTGTTTGCAAGCATTAATGGGTCTGCAAGCAGCTGAGGGTTAAGGGAATTATTTTAACCCCTCCAAACAAATACTGTGTAAAAATATAACAAAACACTTTTCAACTGTAAAATCCTACTTAGTAAGGAGGCATTGAAGTTTTAAATCAGTGATTGGTAATGTGTTGCTGCCAATAATCAAAATGTTTTACAAAAAAACAAGCAAAAAGCTAATTTAATTTACATTTCCTCACAGCACAGCCATGAACTTTAAGCATGGTGTGATTTTTCCCCACAGGCTGGCTGTTGGAGTGATCATATTCAGCTAATGATGTAAAAGATGTGGATTAGAGTCAAGTATACAGACAAAATCAGTTTTTATTGCCACATAATTAAGGGAAAAATGACTTGTTTTAGGATCTGCTCATTTCCAGTTATAATTGAATAATTGTGACTTTCATCTCAGTGTCCTAATGCATGAAGTTAACTTGTTTTTCATGATGCGTCACATGTCCAGAGAGATTTAATCCGTCCTGACGATATGAAATATGCTCCTGTTTCAGAGTCCAGGAGAATTGCACAGGTTCTACGCCCAGCCGCTGAGTTTAGCACACTGCACTAAAGGGTCAGGAAAGAAGCAGCTCAAAGGTTTGTCTCATACTCACGTATTTACAAAATAAAATGTTCATCTAAGAGGACAGTCATGGTCCATGTGGGGCATAAATGGGGTGTAATTTTTTAACTTTCATTGTAAAAGAAGCATGAATGAACAAGACAGAAAAGATAAACAGAGCCATCATTACAGTTAAGAAGTTTGACATTTTACATTTTGGATATTTAAATTAAAATATAAATAGATTATTAAAATGGGTTATGATAATGAGTGAATCCCATATAGTTCCCATAAGTCTGAATTGAGATCAGTCCTCGATATTTTAGCATTATTTTAACTCATTCTCTCCAGTTTAACATATACATTTAAATGTTATTTTTAGCTAATTTGTCCAGAGTCAGTTGCAGTCGCGATGGCTTATGTGTACTGACTCGTTGCTCATTAAAAACGTAAAGTCAAGGTTCATCAGTCCAGAAAAGTGAACTGATAGGACATTCCCAAAAAATATGATGATAGTGATTGTGGGTTCCCCATGAATCAGAGCCCGAACTGGTCCATTATTAGTGTTTTTTAATGAAAGCAATTAATTCAAAACGTTTATTTTAATGCTTTTTTTAGTTATTGTGGTTAAAAACTGAGCTGTTTGAGGGAGAATCAGGAGCGGGTGTTTTCATTACACCTCTCTCTAAAAAATATATTGATGATGTGTGTTTGTGCCGCTTTATCAGAGGTGATAGACTACCAGCGGGACTTTCTTCCTCCCGTGACCGCCCAGCCTTCCCATCATGCCTCTGTGGTGGCGTCCATACTGGAGCAGCACACGGCCGAGCTGAGTGCCTCTCAGGAGTGGGAGAACGAGTGGAACAGTCAGGGACTGCTGTCCCGCCTCACACCGCAGGTCAGTGTGCGCCCTTTTAGACAGTTTCTCAGCTTGTTTAAGATTAAAGCTCTAAGATTTAAAATCTCAAAAAACAACAGGAAACAGGAAGGAAGTCTCTGGAAAAGCTGCAATGCTAACTTTGAAAAAGGAAGAATTCTATGTTGTTTGTATATGTTATTTTCCTTTAAAACGTACGTATACTTTTAATCAATTTAGTTTTTTTTTTAGTGTAGGAATTTATTTTATTCTGTCATTAAATAAAACATTCAATACAAACAAAAAAATCTCAAACATGTGAATGAAAAGTAAGAAATGAACAAGAGCTGCAGGCCGACATCCTTTTTTATTTACATTTTATTTCTTATTTTCAAAAACAACCAATAAACCAAACAAACAAAAAAGACCACATGTTAATTCACATTTTCCCACAAAACAAACACAACAGGACCTCATTTCCCTGTTTTTACTCAACATACTTTTTTTAAAGATGAATTTGATGTAACTCTTTTAGTTTTTTTGTTAGATTGTTCCATAAACTGATCTTTCTCACTGTAACACAGCACTCCTTCATTTAGTTCTGAATCTTGTTTTTTTTAATTCATTTCAAATCCTGTTAAATTATCACACTTTTCTCTTTTTTTCAAACTGTTTCTGGATGTTGATTGGGAAAGTTTTCTTATAAGCTGTATACATTATCTGCAACATACTGAAATCTACTAACTCACTGAATTTGGATGAATGATTATCGCTATTTCTTGAAAAATGAAATTACATAGATAGACAATGAATGTACTTCAGGTCTTTACAGTGTGTTTTCATGAAAGGAATTTATAAAGCTGTTAGTTATCATAACAAATATATGTCCACTTTTACATGACCCCATAATTTACACAATCATTTGCAAATTCTGTAACATTTAAAAAACATTTTGAATAAATCTGATAACGCCATCTTTTACTGATCACAGATAATCCTTTTTGTCCCTTCCATTAATTCTTTTGCCCATTTTTTTTAATCCTGATCTCTCAAATTTTTGAAAAACTGTTGCTGAATGAAAGAAATTTAACTAAGGTTCAAATCATTTATTTTTTAAAATACATATTTCATGAGTCACAGAGTTGTTTCTCTAGACATTTCCAAGTCAAGCATAGACCTGATATCACCAACGACGTTTACTTTTAATTCTAAGTGATGGACTTTTTCCAGCAAAACTCTGCTCCATGATACACATTTCTCAAACCACAAAATGATTAAATTCATTTCCTTGACAGAGGAAAGCGAAAGGAGAGGTCGACATCGGTCCATACATCCACGTCCACATGTATAAGTAAATTAATTCGTCCACATGTATAAATATATTTAACATTTTTGATTAAATGTGTCTGTGGTTGTTTTTGTCGTCAAACAGGAATACCGCTCCAGGAAACTGGCGCGTCTGCGTAAGCGCATCGAGGAGCAGCTGCGCTCCGCTGCCCTGCCCTCTCCCGAAAGTGCCTTCGGTGGTCCGTGCTCCTCGTCCGACCTGTCCGAGCTGCTGCAGGCCTTCAGAGGCTCCGCCCCCTCGGACCACGTCCTCACCAAGGGCACCCACTTCACGCACACGCAGAAGTTCACCTTCGCACAGGTGAGGAGCAGGTTTCTGTTACACTTACGTGCCAGTGCCACAAGGCAGACAAACCTTATAATACTTTGATATTTCTGATCCATATTCTTTTAACAGTTCAGCATCAGTTATTTTTACATCAACAGCACCAAAGGTCTCATAATTTTAAGAGAAAATCAAAGATACAGACATGCAGAGATTTTTTATTCCACTGGAGCCCGCAGTTGGCCAGACTTTTGTTTCTCATCCGGGGAGATGTTAGCCTGCAGTGTCTCATTTATAACATATAGATTTTTTTGCTTTTAAATAAGATCTAATTTATGGGTGCCCAAGCACAAGCAAAATATGTTGTCTCACCAACATCGCAATTTCAATACATCTTATGATCCTCCCTGAAGCAGCTCTGTTTTTGATGCACAATTACTATAAAAATGCATTAAAAAGGAATCTTAAATGAAGAAAAGCTTGCTTTAATTAAAAAATTAGTAACGGACCACTTCGGGCTCTGATCCATGTAGGAATTCACCATCACTATCATCATATTTTTTTGGGAATGTCCCATCACTTTTCTGGACTGATGTACCTGTAATCAGATCACCTGTCACCTCAGACTTTGACTTTACTTTTAGGGGTTTTATTTAGAAAATAAAAACTATAATTTTAAAAGCTGGGCTTAATTAACAGGACAGATATCGCCGGCTGGGTGTAGAGAAGACATAACCTGAGCATGGTTAAACAAAGAATTTACACGAATCACATATTTAACACAAGCACAAGCAAAATATGTAAAATATCTTGTTTTGCAAACATCTGGATTTTAACAGGTCTAATACAAAAAACCCCCGAAATATTCTCTTTGAAACATCGCAGCCAAACTTGCTTTATTCTCATTAAACTGACTGTTGAACTTTTCTAATCAAGTGTTTCGGTCTTAATTAGTTTAACTTTGTGTAATGATCGTGTAAATCTCAAGTGTTACTGTACCACTCACATGCAAACACAGGGTGCTGCCATCTTGTGAGCAACAGGACCAACATACACTATATTACCAAAAGTATTTGCTCACCTGCCGTGACTCACATATGAACTTAAGTGCCATCCCATTCCTAATCCATGGGGTTCAATATGACGTCGGTCCACCCTTTGCAGCTATAACAGCTTCAACTCTTCTGGGAAGGCTTTCCACAAGGTTCAGGAGTGTTTATGGGAATTTTTGACCATTCTTCCAGAAGAGCATTGGTGAGGTCACACACTGATGTTGGATGAGAAGGCCTGGCTCTCAGTCTCTAATTCATCCCAAAGGTGTTCTATGGGGTTGAGGTCAGGACTCTGTGCAGGCCAGTCAAGTTCATCCACACCAGACTCTGTCATCCATGTCTTTATGGACCTGCTTTGTGCTCTGGTGCACAGTCATGTTGGAAGAGGAAGGGGCCAGCTCCAAACTGTTCCCACAAAGTTGGAGCATGGAATTGTCCAAAATGTCTTGGTGTGCTGAAGCATTCAGAGTTCCTTTGACTGGAACTAAGGGGCCAAGCCCAGCTCCTGAAAAACACCCCCACACCATAATCCCCCCTTCACCAAACTTTACACTTGGCACAATACAGTCCCATAAGTATCGTTCTCCTGGCAACCTCCAAACCCAGACTGGTCCATCAGATTGTCAGATGGAGAAGCGTGATTGGTCACTCCAGAGAACGCGTCTCCACTGCTCTAGAGTCCAGTGGCGGCGTGCTTTACACCACTGCATCCACGCTTTGCATTGCACTTGGTGATGTGAAGCTTGGATGCAGCTGCTCGGCCATGGAAACCCATCCATGAAGCTCTCTGCACTGTTCTTGAGCTAATCTGAAGGCCACATAAAGTTTGAAGGTCTGTAGCGATTGACCCTGCAGAAAGTTGGTGACCTCTTCTCACTATGCGCCTCAGCATCCACTGACCCCGCTCTGTCAGTTTACGTGGCCTACCACTTGGTGGCTGAGTTGCTGTGGTTCCCAAACACTTCCACGTTCTTATAATCCAGCTGACAGTTGACTGTGGAATATTTAGGAGTGAGGAAATGTCACGACTGGATTTGTTGCTCAGCTGGCATCCTATCACAGTTCCACGCTGGAATTCACTGAGCTCCTGAGAGCGACCCATTCTTTCACTAATGTTTGTTAAAGCAGTCTGCATGCCTAGGTGATGATTTTATTCACCTGTGGACATGGAAGTGACTGGAACACCTGATTCTGATTATTTGGATGGATGAGCGAATACTTTTGGTAATATAGTGTAGCTGCGCTGTGATTGGTCAAAGACATTGGCATGTTGATAGCTGCTCTCTGATTGGTCGGTACACTAAGACTGAACATGCTCAGGCAGAAATTGAGTAATTGCAAATGTGTAAAGCAAAAAGTGTTTCAGCATCTGGTTGAGAGAGAAAGTCATGAACGTTATTTGTTGTGAAAATACTGAAATTTCATTGATCAAATTTTTCAATAAAGGTAAGTTTTGAGTTGTCAGAGAGTAAGGTTTGGGCAAAATGAGGGTGCGTGTTGTGCATGAATACAGCGTTTTTCCTAGAAAACTTAAAATAATGGGATGAGTGCTAGAAACGAGGGCGTGTTATGATTTTTTTTTTTCAACTTTGTGTACAATTTGCAATAAAGACAGCACTATTTCTGCCAGGAGATTAAAAAAAAGAAAAGAAAAAGAACAGCAAAGACACAAAAATCCACAATACAATACAAAGGTAATCAATCTTCAAATTACTCATTAAAAACAGAATCAGTTTTCATAGCCTTCTTGCTCTGCAGACATTTGATGGTTGTGCTTTTTTGCTTCGGTTTGTGTAGAAAATGTTCAAAGCTGGGTTTGGAGTTTGTTCATTTCTACTTGTGAATGTGAAATTTTCCTAGAATTTTTAGTTAACCTTTATTTAACCAGGTAGAAAACCCATTGAGATCGAGATCTCTGTTGCAAGGGTGACCTGGCCAAGAGGTCAGCGAAAATAAGTAGCTGTACAAAAAAATAAATAAAGTTGGGCATGTTATAACGAGAAATTTCAGGTCTCTCTTCATGACATCATTGGGGGACATTTTCAAATGGGCTGTTTGAGCACAAATTTTCTGAAAGACGGTCCATGCAGCAGAAGATATGAAGTCATTTTAACAGTAATCCAGTGAATCTTAATTTGATCTGTCTTCACCGTGCTGATGTGCTGAAGTTTCATGCAGCCTTCTCTAACTCTGTGTGTTTCTTTGTGTGTTTTCTGCATGTGTGTGTTCTCAGGAGGCGGCTCCAGTGACCTCCCCCCTCCCCGTCGGGCCGCAGTCAGAGAGCGACATCCAGCTCCGTCAGCAGGAGGAGCTGGGCACTCTGCAGCAGCAGCTCCAGCAGCTCTGCAGCGACGTGGACCAACTCGCAGCAGACCTGAAGCACATGAGCGTCACCAACACCCAGGTAACACAAATGCAAAGTCATGGACTAATGTCTTATCAGCTGAATGATGAAGATTTTAATGATAATGATATTTTTCCCTTCAGTCAAAAGCAAATTATTAACTTTCTGGACAAAACCTCTTTCACCTTTTTTATGACTTCAATAAAAAAAGGGCATTGGTTCCATCCCACCTTGGTGAGCGGGTTTTATGCATTTTTAGCCAATTAGATGTAGAGAAAAATGTTCAAATTGGGAAACAAAGAAATATTTCTTTAATTAATTATTTGTAATTTGAGCGATTTTGTCCCTTTCCTGTGAAGGAGCATTTTTGGAAATTAGATTTTGTCTCAAAGCAACAAAATGTTTGTTGTATTACCAGAGTTATACACTTTGGTTGATTTTAGTTCAAATTAAACATTAAAGCTTATTATCTGGTGGTGCCACTGCAGCAACAGTAAAAGTCCTTTACCACAAATATCAGGAAATATTTAGTTCTTGATGATAACAAACTGCAGACAAACTCCTTAAAAAGTGATAATTGTACAAAAATATTGGCAGTATTAGTTTACTTTTTTTTTTTACCCCAAATACATTGTGTTATGAAATATTTTCCCACCAGTATTTGAAGTTTAGTGAAATGCAGGGGTGGAAGAAAATGTCAGTACATCAATACATCATGAAATTTTAGGATGCATTTCTGCAGCAATATTTTTGGGTTAATATCAATTTTTTTTATGTACTGGTTTGTAAAAATTTTGAACATTTATTTTTTATTGCAGTTCTATTTCAGCTGTTCTTCATGTTTCCTACAGAATCACAGGGGAAAAGTCTCTGTTTTTATTCTACTAAAAAAATTCAAGAGGAAGCTGAAGATGCACCTTTGAATCTGTCTGTTTAA